>CM035131.1:135802357-135867357 GCA_020205605.1 Panax ginseng | reverse complement strand
ACGAATTTCTAACAAAAAATTTCCCGCCAACAAATTAGCAACGAAATTTTGCAATGACTTATAAATTTCGTTGCAAAAAGTGAAAGCTCGACAATCAACTGCAACGAAAGACAAATTTCATCATAATATATATTTTTTAGCAACGACTTATAAAGTCGCTGCCCAAAAAATCGCTGTAAAAGGCCCATTTTTTTTGTAGTGAATTATTCGATGTAATCATCAATGGTCATGACTATACCGAATTATCCTCGTCATAATCATACCAATCAACAAACCCATCTACGCACGTAAGCCAAAGATGACTTTCATCACAATATAAGCATGAGGATGATAACAATGATATAAGAATACAATTAAAAAGAAAGTAAAGGATAAATTTTAAAGTTTATAATTTAATTTATCCAGATTCAATAATGTCCAAATTTTCAACATGACCATTTTGCTTTGAGAGTAAAATTCAAGAATAATATCCATGTATCAAAAATAATTTGGATGTAAAAGAAATAAATTTTTCTAGAATAGTACCGTGAATAGTACTTTGGGAATAGTACCCCGTGAATAGTAACTCGACATGAAAAGTGCCACAAATACCCGAGTGAACAATATTTAAGTGAATAGTAATCGGGTGAATAGTAATCCCATGAATAGTAACTCGTGAATAAGACCCGGCATGAAAAGTCCCCCGAATACCCGAGTGAACAATATTATAGTGAATAGTAATAAGAGTGAATAAGAACCCGTGAATAGTAACTCATGAATAGTATTGGGTGAAAATATTGATATTTAATATAAAAAAAAGTTCATATCAATATTCCAATAAAATGATCTTTGGATGAAGCGCTTAAAACTCATGATATTCCACTAATTTCAAGGATTATAGAAGCAATAATTACCATAGTAAGTTTAGATTTAAGAATATGAAAAGAATTAACATACAAAATTACAAAGCATTTTCACCATCATATACTATGACGTAATCCGGCAGAGATAAAAGTTATTCTCGACATACTAAAGGATGAATACGAAAAATAGTATTCCTTATGAATACGAAAGAAATAATACCCCTTACCTTAGTAGAAAGCTGGATACTGCAAAAGTGAAGTAGCAAAATACTCTTCTTCTTGCTCTTTATAGTTTCTCTCTCTATAGTGTCTCTTGTGAATCTCAATGAATTGGTGAGAATGAAAGAAGAATTAATCTTCTATTTATAGGAGAATGGACTAAATTGTAACTAATTCATGAACGGTCCAGATTGATTCACTATTAGAAAGGACGGTCCAGATTAATTTACTTTTAAAACCACCACCGACTGTCCAGATTGATTTACTTTTAAAACTACCATCGACGGTCCAGATTGATTTACTTTTAAAACCACCACCGATGTCCAGATTGATTTACTATTAAAACCACCGCCGACGGTCCAGATTGATTTACTATTAAAACCACCATCAATGGTCCGGATTGATTTACTATTAAAACCATCATCAATGGACCAAATTGATTTACTATTAAAACCACCATCAATGGTCCAGATTGATTTAACTTATTACACTTTAGTACCCCTAAAGTTTTCCATGTTTGCATTATTCCCCCTTAACTTTTGTAAATCACTTATCTTCAATAAACACATTCTTAATACTTCAACAATTATTCATCATTAATATTATAACTCATAATATTTAACAACCAGGTCGTTCCAAGGAAAGAGGGGGCTTTTCGATAAGGATTTCTCCTTATTGGCGCGCAATTAGGTGACCAAACCTCTCCTTGACAGAACTTCTAGACATTGTCAATATTGCAAATAATAATATGAATAACTTTCTTGTCTCAATTATAAAATATAAAATATTATGTGGATGATAACAATAATTGAATTAAATAACGTGAGATACTATGCAACAATTACTATAGCAATAATTGAGTATAACTGAGTGACTTTTCACGTAAGCATCAATAATCAATCTGGTGTGTGCTACTATGCAACACACACGACATCTTCAGACTTTTACCACCGGGAAGTTCAACAGTTTAACAAAGAAAACTTCCGCTATTATTTTTATAAAAGATATTTCATTTTTTTAACCACGCACAATACTTTCGCCAGTAGGTCCACCAATGATTGTGTCGTCGTACGAAAATTCCATGTTAAAACAAATATTCCCCGACCAATCGAATATTCACTGACACAACGAATATTTTATATCAACTTGATTACTTTGCAAAATTTTCCAAATATTATCCACAACTATAACATTATATCATATCCACACCATAATATTCAAACATATAATTCGAGAAAAATTATTCTTTATTCAAAAAAGTTGGGGTCTTACACCATGATGTGACGCCCCCTAATTCAGGTACTTGAAACCCGAACTCGGTGCTTCACGATACCATTTCTATGAGCGGAATAATACTGATAATAATAACAATAATATAGATTATCAAATTTAATTTACATATTATTAGAGTCTTCAAATCCCAAGTACGCAACCTTTAAACATTCATTACATGATAATTAATATGTATCATTATTATCCTAATAAAGTCTAGTTATTACATAAGATAACATAAACATTCATTCAGCGACCTTCCCTTTTCCCTTGTTCTTGGCAGATCCTTTAAGTTGTTCACACTTAGCTGAAAATATTTAAATTAAGCAAGGATGAGCATTTGAGTTCCCAGCAAGTAATAGCAATCAATAATAGTTAGCTGAAAGGATTAAATGTTTTCTTTGAATGATACTTCTACAACGAATCAACAGTTGTGAAGTAACCTGAACCAATAATAAACAACATATCATTTCAATTTCAAATTTTTGAAACTACGTACTGACAATAAATGAGGCTCAGTGGACAGACTATGAACATTGTTTTCTATTTTTAAAAAGGTTAAACAGAACTTCATCTGTAAACCGTCATTACTTACGGGCACGGGGGTGATCAACCTGTTATGCTCTATATTGATCAATACTACATACACGGACGATATTTTCGTCCAGCATATCCACTTTAGGTGCATAAAAGTTTACCATATTTGGGATGTTCATACCAGTCTAGAATCCAAACCAAAATAATTCGGTTGGATAACAATAAAGTTCTATCTTGTTCAACAACAATTTTTATTTTGTGTCTAGCCGGACCAAATAGCATAGACGGCTTTTAATTCAACTTATACATACTAGACATTGATAAGTATGTATCAACATGTGATAAAATATAATGATTATCCAAGTGAGGACACTTGTATAACCATGTTTGGAAATTAACGAACGGAATATATATCTTGATCTACAATAATAGAATTAAGAAACTTGTACAACAAATTATAATTTAATAACTTACTTATACAAAATCATTGCATAAGTATATACAAAAGTTGAAATATTTGAACAATGAAAAGAATAGTTCAGATATTATCTTACGCATGTCCATTGCATAAAGTAAATGCAAAGGGTTAGATACTTGCCTGATCTGCTGCTTACAGTTATGCAACTTAGTTTTATCTTTTATATCAAGCCCTATCATTAATATGATAATTTATCCGATTAGAATAACATATCATATCATTTTGTACTGCTATTTGTAGTCAGCACATAACCTAATCACATTGTCACATATGTTTAACAACCATTGAATCACAAATAAACACTTATCAAATCAACCTATCTAAGTCCAGATTAATTTCTGAGACATGTCGATGTACCGACAACTTTATCGGGTAATTATCGAGTCTAAGACTTTATACAGTAGTTCAATATTCATTTAGATAACTTATATATCAGTCATATTATTTTTCATGGCCTTATAATAATTTTTAAATAATTATTACAATTTATCATAATTTTTGAAACACCGTAATCATTATTAAATGATTTAAATATTAAGTAATTTCATTATCATTAATATTTAATTAACATTAAAATATAAATGAAACTATTGCCAAAATATTAAGTTATTTAAAATAACTTAAAATATTTTTAAAGCATTTATATTGCCTTTAAATGATTAAAATCATTTTTAAATAATTACATTAATATTAAAATATTAATGTATTATTTATCTAAATATTAAAAGTCATTAATTATAACTTAATATATTTTTAATTCATTTATATCCCTTTTAAATGATTTTTAAATCAATAAAATTATTTTTAAATCATTTAATTAATATAATTAATAAATAAGTCTAATATCATTAATATTAAATTATTAATGAAATTATCCTATAAATATTAAAAGTTATATATTATAACTTAAAATATTTTTAAACACTTTATTTTTATTTAAAATGATTTTTATAATATTAAAATCATTTTAAACTAATTTATTTAATATAATTATTAAATAATGCTAATATTAACTTAAAATATTTTTAAATACCTTATTATCATTTAAAATTATTTTTAATATAATAAAATCATTTTTAATTAATATATTAAATGCATTTATTAAATAAATTAAATATCAATAATATTTAAATAAATACTAATATTTATGAAAAATATGCTAAATTATTAAAAGTTAATTTTTATAACTTAAAATAATTTTTCAAATTATTTTTGGAATTTTTAATAATTTATTTCTATTTTTAAATGATTTTTAGAAAATAAATTAAATTAAATTAAATAAACTGTCGCTATAGCTTTTAGCAACAGAAAGCGTAGCCTATTGTGTTCTTGAGTCCTCAAGAACATTCATAGCCAGTTTCGAGATAACTACTTTGACCATGAATCATGAACTGTGTAATGTGTTTCTGGGCATGCTGTTGGTCATTTATTATAGTATCAATGTCAGACTACAAGATCCAACAACAAACATGACCAAACAACATAAAACAAACGAGATCTAAGCCTTCCAAGGGACTGTCAGACCTGTTCTTCATTTTCTGGGTTACCCAGAAATGAAGAACAGTTCGATCTGTCCACTTTGGGCTTCCACAACTTGCAATACTTGTTTTCTTTTTATGATTTAAAACTTTCAGTATATAGCCAACATGTAAAAGAGTAGATCTATTGCATAAAACCACCATAACATCAACACAATAGCAAGATCTTGATCGGTCAAACCATGTCGAAGTTACGCGCCACGAAGCTTTCGGGTTACCCAGAAAACTCATCCGTGAACTTTCTGCTTGGTTTGACCATCCTCAAATCCAAAGATGTTTATAATATAAGCAATCTAAAAGCATTAATATTTAGTATAACTACCATACTATAACTTGTATACAACAATAAACATAAATCAGTAAACACAAGAGAGATCTGGAGGCATAAAGAAACTGTCAGACGGTTCTGGGCCCGTTTCTGGGTTACCCAAAAACGTTCGGTCATGGCCGGTCAACGGCTTTTGACCAACAATATCCTTCAATCTACAACCGATCTGGCTTTGAATCAAGTTCCAGAGTAAAGCCATTACAACATACTACAAACACAAACCCTTAAACAAACAAAACAGTAAACAGACTGAGATCTATAGGACCTGACATTTGGTTGTCAGACCATATTTTTCAGTTTTCCAGATTTTCTTAAAACTTGAATTTGAACACTTAGATGATATGGATCTACACAATACCAACCCAGATCATCATAATAAACTATAAACCACATGTTTTAACACAAACTCATAACATTTAACACATCAAACATGATCAGATTCTTAGTAGGGTTTTATACCTTTTAATGAACAAATCTTGATTCTATGCTTTCGATATGATATGGTTGATAGTGGGGCTTTGTTTTAGGACTGAAATGCTTTAGGATTTCAGAGGTTTTGATTTGAGAGAGATAGGTTGAGTGTTTTGTGCAAAATGAACTTAATTGTGTCACTTTCTCTCTCCAATCCTATATATATAAATCTTAGATGCATGAATTGGCTGATATTGTTTGATTTGCTGGAGATTTTGGTCACATGGGTTGGTTGGATTAGGTCACCAACTCTAACACTTGGCAAACCTTGCAATTTACATAATAAAGAAATATTAAATAGGGTATTTTGGTCTTTTTGCTCAAAAATTTAATGCCAAACTTGTAACTTGGCAAACCCTTAGGGTTTGACCCTTAGGGTTTAACCCTAAGATTTCCAAAATTTTAATTTATAGGCTTTGTATTAGGGTTTAAAAATAAAATAAATAAATATTAGTTTCCTAAAAAAAATATAATTTAGAGTTTCCTAATTATAATTAGTTTTCTAATTACATTACACTCGCAAATTAGGTTTAAACTTTACAAATTGTAATTAAGATCACTAATTTAGTAATTAGGGCACCAATTAAATAATTAGGTTATATAATTATTATATAGGGTTATAAAATATATAAATTAGGGTTTCTTGAATTTAATATTTCAAAATGTTAATTAGGGTTTACCTAATTAATCATAAAATCATATAACACAGATATATAACAGTCTTGAATTTCCCCTTTTGAATTACAAAATAGGGTTAAACAAATTAATGCTAGGATTTTGACATTATATATCATAATTGTCTAACCATTACAGTACGCACATACACTACATATTTATAGCACTGAAAAATTAAAATATAATTAATATTATATTATTATTTTCATTCCTTAGCCAAACCAAAATTAGGGTTTGGATTTCATATCTGATTTATCTTTCATATTTAACCTTATTAATTAAGTTAAAATAATTAACTTGATTAATCTAACATAAATTCATATAATTAAATAATTATTATAAAAATTTAATAACCATTTCATATATTATTTAAATAATATATAATTATATTTTCATGAAAAATAAATATTAAAATATTTCTACAATAAAATTAATTATTATAAAAATACAATTTCATAATGATCAATAATTCTAAAATAAAATTATTTGTAATTATTCATGTAATAAATATATATTTATTTATCGCATAAATACATATGCTTTGACTTATACATATTCTCCATATTTATTTTAATAAATAAAAAAAAATTATACGCAAAATTTTTGATTTATTTATATAGAAAATATCGGGTTATTATAAAACTACCCTAACCCAGCATATAAAATGTTACAGACTGGGGGTTAGGGTTACTCAACATGTAATTTGCAAAAACTATAAACTATAAAGTACCCCTGTCAAAATAGGGTAAAAATAGGGCAAAGCCATAACAAATGGCATTAACTATACCAATGAACAATGTAAACCCAAAAAAATATGGCTAACTACCAAATGATATCTGACATAGCCAAAATATCCCCAAATATGCAATCCCAAAATGATAATAAATATGAACATAAGATATACAACCAAAAACATGCATTCATATATAAATTTAAATACTACTATGCAAAGTATGCATCCAAAATAAACCAATCACAACATAAAATAATAATCACAATAATATCCAAATGTAAATAAAACATAGTTAAATAGCAGTCTGGGGCTATTCGGCCCAAATGATTCACTCAAGTCCTCACACCATAAACATAAACAAACATAGCAGTTCAAATATTAAAAGACTAACACAATTAATATATAATATAAATAAAAGGAATTCTCCCCCCAAACATGCAATTTGGTCAATGTCCTCAATGGCCTCTGGACTTCATCATCAAACATCCGGAGCATCACCGCCTTCATCACCTACAAGATCAAGATCATCATCATCACCGACCACCTCAAGATCATCTTTATCACCATCATCCTCCACGTTCACTGGTTCATCTGCACGGGCTCCCTCAGCAGGCAGAAATTGTGGCGGATAAGGAGCATACATTGGAGGTGTTGTAAATGGAAAGGGCATGAAATCAGCGTCATCTCCTTTTTGAGCAGCATGAATGTTAGAGAGTGTGTTGGTGAACTCTGCATGGTAATGGTGGAATTGATTATGCCATTGGGCGACAGTGTCTACCTTGCAATGTAGGACGTTCAGGCTGTTCAGGATTTCTGCGAGGACCCCAGGATGAACGGTCTCAGATGACGGAGGCTCAGGCATGTGAGTGGAGGTACCCTCTTCATTGGATGGCATCGGATCACTAGATGGCGGCGGCTGAGGTGCTGGCAAATAGCCCTCTCCTCGAGGATGCGGCGGTGCCCCTTCCCAGATAGCATAGCGGCTTATGAGATGATGATCAATGACAGACATTGGTGGCAAGGTGACATCTTCCATCACCCACTGAACACCTGCCCTTTTGCATAAACGGGTAATAAGAGACGGGTGTGGGAGGCCAGACATAACATTGCTCTTTATAGCCTTCTTGATGGACTCGTTGATCAATACCCCTACATCAACCTTTAAACCCGTAACAATGGCAAAGAGCAGAATTACCCTTTCCCGAGTTACATCACTCAAGTGATGTGTAGGCATGATATTGGCACAAATAAATGAGTACCAAGCCTTACCATACCGGTTTAAGGCCTGCTGTGGGAATGATGTCCTTTCACCATGACACTCATTAGTTTTCCAAGCACTCCCGGGCTTACAAAGTTTACAAATAATTTTGTCAGTGTTGTAACTCCGAAGCCTAACTTCCCGATAATCGTGACTGTCATAATTGGGAGTCCCATAGACTGTATTGATAGCCCGGCTATCGAATTGGATTAGTTTTCCCCTCACTGGAACAGTCGGAGGGCCATCAACAATGGCATTGGCGTAGAACTCTTTCACCACCGCGACCACGGCTGATTCTGGAGGCTTGGTGAAATGCACCCATTTCATGGTGATAATCATAGCACTCATGTGACCATCCAATTTATCATCAGGTATAAGCCCTCGCTCAGGCACCAGACTACGCCGCAAGAAATTTTGAGTATAGCGATTATACGCCTCTTTCGATGGAAATTTGACGGCATCCCAAGCCGTAATAGGAGTTCGGGAAGAGGATGGAGGAGGGGGGCCAATACTGGTTCTAGGACGCTTAGAAGCCATATTTGATTTGCAAGAATGATCAAAAGGCACGCTCTGTAAGTAATTTTTTTTTTCAAGCCCAACAAAATGACAAACCACCGTACCTCGCTTGGATTTTAAAGAGGGAATGCGTAGGTGAGCAACGACCAAAATAACTAATCGCATTTGCGGTTGGTGAACGATCTAAATCTATGGTGATTAGAAAAATGAAGGGCTATGACGGTTGAAGTTGTCTAACGGCTCGAGAGGACGAAAACGCAGTGATATGCTTTTGGAAGGGGAAAGAATTGCTGCAAATAACTGAACAGACGCCTTTAAAAACCCAATTTCAGTTATGGCGATGCGGCACGGTGACAAACCCATATTGGAGTCACGGCGCGAATCTCTGAATGGAACTCGACGCTGCGGCGTGAGTTTGCAGAATGCTTCGAATTGGTTATGGCGTTGGGGCGCCGAGTATGGCATCGGGGCGTGAATTTCCAATGTGTAACCTCTTAAGATGGCGTTGCAGCGCGAGGAGATTGCTTGTTATCTGGCGCCAGGGCGCGAGTTTACAGTATATCCCACTTTGAGATGGCACTGCGGCGCGAAGAGCTCCTTATTATTTGGCGACGGGGCACGAGTTTGCAGTATGTCCCTCCTTGTCAGGCACTGCAGCGTGAAAATCAGAGTTGTACCGTGAGTATGGCATTGCTGCACGAATGACAATAGAACCCTTTGCGCCGCGGCGTGGAGTATAAACTTCTGATACTGAGTTAAGCAATCTTGCACAGGCCAAAATCTCATATCAGCAATCAACACAAAAAAAAACACAACAAACACAGTATTCACAAGTTCTAACTAATGAAAACCCTAAAACACATACTAATATGCATGCACTATACAGACTACAGGTTATAATAAGAACTACAGACAGTAACTAATGACAACCAAAATAAGACTGAAGTTAATAAAAATAAAAGCAATTTGTTTGACACTAAGATGGGGATGCCTCCCATCAAGCACTTGATTTAGAGTCGTCGGCTTAACTATTATCCTATCTTACACTAGGTCTCGCAATGTGATGGAGGTGTTCTGCCAGTCTACCTCGCCGCCCAAGTAATGCTTCAAGCGTTGACCATTAACCTTGATGATTTTGTCAGGATTTGGGTCCTCAACCTCTATTTCCCTATACGGATACACCTTGGCAACCGTGAATGGCCCCGACCATCTAGACTTTAATTTCCCTTGGAATAACTTCAGATGAGAGTTGAAGAGAAGAACCTTTTGACCCGGCTTGAAATTTCTTTCGAGGATTTTTTTATCGTGCCACCTTTTTGTTTTCTCCTTATACAACTTAGCATTTTCATACGCTTGCAGATGAAACTCATCTGATTCATTGAGTTACAAGAGTCATTTCTCACCGGCTGATTTTAGATAAAAGTTAAGCTTCTGGATAGCCCAAAAAGCATTGTGCTCCAACTCCACTAGAAGATGATACCCCTTACCATAGATAAGCCTATACAGAGACATTTTGATAGGCGTTTTGTACGCTGTGAGGTAAGCCCACAAGGCATCATCGAGCTTGTTTAATCAGTCCTTGTGATTGGGGTTAAAAATCTTCTCCAAGATTCATTTCACTTCTCAATTGGAAATCTCTGCTTGGCCACTAGTCTGTGGATGATACGTGGTGGCTATCTTATGGGTCACCCCATACTTAGATAGAAGGGCTTCGAAGAATTTGTTACAAAAATGCGACCCTTCATCGCTGATAATAGCCCGAGGCATGCCAAAATGAGTGAAAATGTTTTTCTTAAGGAACTCAAGCACTACCTTCAGATCATTAGCTCAAGGCAAACCGCTTCAACCCACTTGGAGACATAATCCACCGCCACAAGAATATAGAGATTTTTGTAGGAGGACGGGAATGGACCCATGAAGTTAATACCCCAGACATCAAATAGTTCAACTTCAAGGATATTCTACAAGGGCAATTCATGCCTTCTCAAAATAGTTCCCACCCTTTGGCATCTTCGCAGTGCAACACATATGTGTGTGCATCTTTGAATAGGGTGGGCCAGTAAATTCCAGACTGAAGCACTTTAGCTACCGTTCTTTGACCCACAGAATGACCTCTATAATTTGAAGAATGGCAGTGATGTAGCACATTTTCAATTTCCTCATCCGGCAAGCATCTCCATAGTATTTGATCAAAACACTGCTTGAGCAGGAAGGGCTCATCCCATAAATATTGCTTGGCATCTTTTAGGAATTTCTTCCTCTGTTGATAGCTTAGGTTTAGAGGAAGCACTTGGCAAGCGACAAAATTGGCAAAGTCCGCATACCACAGGGCTTTGCTTTGGATGACAAAAAGTTGTTCATCCGGGAAGAAATCATTGATAGCTTTTTTGGCATCTCCCGAATGTGAGGTGTTTTCCAACCTTGATAAGTGATCTGCTACCTGATTTTATGTCCCCTTCTTGTCTCAGATCTCTAGATCAAAATCTTTGAGAAGTAGGACCCACCTTATCAATCTCGGCTTTGCATCTTTCTTTTTAATCAAGTATTTGATTGCCGAGTGATCAGTGTAGATGATCACCTTCGTCCCAATGAGGTAGGAACGAAACTTATCAAATGCATAGACTACTGTCAGCAGCTCTTTCTCAGTGGTAGTATAATTCAGTTGAGCATCAGTTAAAGTTTTGTTGGCATAATATATTGTGTGGAATGGCTTATCCCTTCTTTGCCCTAGCACCGCCCTAATAGCAAAGTCATTTTCATCGCACATTAGCTCAAAAGGAAAGGTCCAGTCGGGGGCTACAACAATAGGAGTCGAGACAAGTCTTTCCTTTAATAAATCAAACGGGCTTCATCAAATTGGAAAGGCATGTCCTTTTCCAATAACGTACACAGCGGTTTAGATATCCGTGAAAAGTCCTGGATAAACCTCCTGTAAAACCCAGCACCCAGGAAGCTCCTTACTCCTTTTACTGATGTTGGCGATGGAAGGTTATTAATGACATCAATTTTTGCCTTGTCAACCTCAATGCCGCCAGCAAAAACCCGGTGGCCCAGAATAATTCCCTCCTCAACCATGAAGTGACACTTCTCCCAATTCAATACAAGGTTAGTTTCAACACATCTGTGGAGAATGACAGTCAAATTTTCAGGAAATTATCAAATGAGCTCCTGAATACTGAGAAGTCATCCATGAAGACCTCCAGAGTCTTTTCAATCATGTCGGAGAAAATAGACATCATGCATCGCTGAAATGTAGCTAGAGCGTTGCACAACCCGAAAGATATTTTTCAAAATACAAACGTCCCATATGGGCACGTAAAAGTAGTTTTCTCCTGATCTTCGGGAGCAATTGATATCTAATTATACCCAGAGTAACCATCTCGCAGACAATAAAATTCATGCCCAGCAAGTCTATCAAGCATCTGATCAATAAATGTAAGAGGAAAGTGATCCTTACAGGTTAATTTTTCAATTTCCTGTAATCCATACACAACCTCCATCCAGTCACCATTCTGGTTAGAATCAGCACGTTGTTTTCATTGGGCACTACAGTCATTCTGCCCTTCTTTAGCACGCACTGGATAGGACTGACCCAAGGACTATCAGAAATGGGGTAGATGATGCCCGCATCCAGCAATTTATAATCTCCTTTCGAACCACCTCTATCATGATGGGGTTTAACCGCCGTTGATGCTCAATGGACGGCTTAGACCCTTCTTCCAATAAGATTTTGTGCATTCATAATGTTGGACTAATCCCTTTTATATTAGAAATTGACCACCCCAGGGCCGTTTTATATTACTTGAGCACTAGCAGCAACTTTTCTTCTTGGCACTCGGTCAAAGAAGCAGAAATTATCACAGGTAAAGTGGATGAGTCCCCTAAGTAAGCATACCTCAGGTGATTTAGCAATTGCTTTAATTCCAAGATGGGAGGTTCTATGATCGATGGCTGAGCCTTGGAAGTTGTGGAAGTTGACGCCTTATCATCATTTAGAGACTCAAACTATCGTTGGAATTGTTTGGATCTTTGGGTTCATCTAGCCACTTGGCACATTCCACATGTGTGGGCTCTTCCTTAGTACTGGCCCCTATCAATGTGGCTTCTAAAGGGTCCATAATGCAGGTCTCTGAGAACACCTCCCTAACTGAATTATCAATTACATTAATCTGGAAGTAGTCCTCAGGAGTATTAGGATATTTCATCGATCTGAAGACATTGAAAGTTACTTCTTGATCATGAACCCTCATTGTCAACTCCCCTTTCTGTACATCAATTAGAGTCCTCCCTGTCGCCAAGAATGGTCTACCCAATATTATAGGGACTTCCATGTCTTCTTCAAAATCTAGGATAATAAAGTCAGCTGGGAAAATGAACTTGTCAACCTTGACAAGCACATCCTCTACTATCCCCTTCGGGTACGTAAGAGATCTATTAGCCAATTGTAAAGTGACACTTGTAGGTTTGGCTTCATTTAGCCCCAGCTTCTTATATATAGATAGAGGCATCAAGTTGATTCTAGCCCCTAGATCACACAATGCCTTGCCAATGATTTGGTCCCCGATAGTGCAAGGAATTGTGAAGCTTCCTGGATCTTTTAGCTTTGGTGGAAGCTTATTTGTAGGATGGCACTACACTCCTCTGTCAGCGCCACTGTTTCATAATCCCCCATTTTCTGCTTCTTAGATAAAACATCTTTCATAAACTTGACATAACTAGGCATTCCCTCCAATGCCTCCGCAAATGGGATGTTTATGTGAAGCCTCTTGAACACCTCTAGGAATTTAGAAAACTGCTTGTCTAGCTTCTGTTTCTGCAAACGCTGGGGGAAAGGAAACTGAGGGAGAGGAGGATTGACTTTATTCATTGGAGGAGATGGTGTTGGAGGGCTATCTTGAATACTTTTCTCACCCCCAGATTTCTCATTCTTTTTCTCCACTTCAGGTTCCTTTTCAGTAACTTCTTCTTCCACTGGAGAAGTCTCTCCACCTTGTTCATTATTAGTTCTCCTACTTCTGAGTGTCACTGCTTTGCATTATTCTTGCCTTCCCGTTTCGGGTTGACATCAGTGTCACTAGGCAATGTGCCTTGTGGATGACTGTTTAAAGCAGTGGCCAATTATCCCATCTATACTTCAAGATTCCGAATGGAGGCTTCTTGATTGTTACTCCTTGTTTCATTCTGGGCAATATACCTTGACAGGAGATCTTCCAAGCTAGGCTTTCTCTCCTGTTGAGGTGGTGGATGGTGGAACTGATTTTGAGAGCTCTAAGGTTATGGATTGTATTGATTCTGAGATTGAAAACCCGGAGGGTTAGAAAAATTTGGCCTGGTGGATGAAGGTTGTGCTTGATTGGGGTTGTTATTGTTGCCCCAAGAGAATTTGGGATGATTTCTCAAGCCCTGGTGGTAATGAATGGGAAGATTAGCATTTTGTTGCCGCCTGTAGTTGGAAACAAATTGAACTGACTCAGGGCTTATTGCACACTAATCAATAGGGTGGCTCCCTTGACATAATTCACATTGGACTACGACACTCTGCACATTCTGCACTGCTGATGGTCCCATGGTGTCTAGCCGTTTCGTTAGCGCTACAACCTGAGCCGCTAATGATGTGAATGAGTCAACCTCATATACCCCCGCTGCTCTTCTGGGGGCTTGCCTATCATTCGGCCATTGATAATTATTGGCCACCATTGTTTCCTCTAGTTCGTTCCCTATTGTGTGATGTTTAGCCATAAAGGCCCCTCCAGACGCGGCATCAATACTCGAACGAGTTGATCCAGATAGACCATTATAAAAGGTCTATATAGGAAGCCATTCTAACAATCCATGGTGAGGGCATTTCTTCAGAAGATCCTTGAATCACTCCCACGAGTCGTACAAGGATTCTGATTTGAATTGGACAAAAGAAGTGATATCATGCCTGAGCCTGGCTGTTTTGGCGGGCAAAAAAAACTTTGCCAAGAACTTCTGTGCTAAGTCAGCCCATGTGGTGATGGAGCCTGACGGTAATGAATGTAGCCAGCTCTTAGCTTTGACCCTTAAGTTGAATGGAAACAACCGGAGTCTGATGGCATCGTCAGACACTCCGTTGCATTTAAATGTGTCACAGATCTCAACAAAATTAATTAAGTGATCATTGGGATCATCATTCGATAGTCCCCCAAACTGAATATTGGTGCACATTTGAATGGTGCCCGACTTGATCTTGAAATTATTAGCTTGGATGGCGGGCCTGAGAATGCTCGCCTGGAGATCGTCGATATGAGGCATAGCGTACTCCCTCAAAGATTTCTGAAGTTCCTCAGCCATTTTGATAGGAGCGGGTATGTCCTCGAATTTTTCTCTCCGCAGTCGTCTGTATATTTTATCAACCTCGGGATCGAGAGGTATTATATTTCGACGATTTCGAGGTGGCATAAACAATGAAGACTACCCGAAAAGAGAGTTAAACAGATGAATTTGTTTAAATTAAGATCGTAATGACTTAGTTTTAATATTGATAAACAATTAATTCAAAGTCCCCGACAACGGCGCCAAAAACTTGTTGGTCGATTTCGCTATTGCTAAATCATTCGCAAGCATACGCGGCCCACAAGTAATATAGGATAAGTTGAGTGTTGAACCCACAAGGACAAAGTCTTAAGAGATAACAAATACTATGGTAAAGTCATTACTAATCTTATCTAAACAAGTGAAATAAGATGGTTGGTTAAGCTATGTGATTAAAACTAAAACAATAAGAGAAGTAGTTGTGCTAGGAAGTCAAGATAGGATTACAACTGCTCGAATGCATCGCCTAATCTCCTTAACTCTCTAAATTATAAACGAATCAAGGAATGGTCAACCGAGAATAATAAATATGCATAAGCTTCTGTCGAAGGTCAAATGCACATCCCTAGCCAAATAAATCACAATATGTCTACTGGTAAAAATAACTAGACCAAGGTCATAAAGCTAAGTCTCAAGGCCACACAAGGCAAATAGAGATATGTCTATCCTATTAGCATTTTATGCACACATTCCATTGGCATGGTCATAACATGTGTTGTTGTATTTAAAAGATATATAATAACATCCATTTGTCAATTTCTATTAATAACAATATAAATTTCTCTATCAATCAATTAGTCATTAAATACGAAATACAACAACCCATTCCAAAATGATTCATTATATAAAATAGGAGAGAAAGTTAATTAAGCTAAATAAAAGGTTACATTGCAATCCTAAAAATGGAGTTAGTTCATATCTATGGTACTAACACACATTTTTAATACATTCCACATTTCAGTAATACACAAATAAATGGGAGATTTGGAATAAGAAAACCCCTATTTTGTAGTGTTATTCCTCCAAATCTTCTCTTCACTCCGTAGCTACTGAGCTTCTGTAGGATGCAATAATTGTTCCTCCTTTGAAGCACAGCTTCTTTCTCTTCTAAAAATTTAAGATTGTAATAACTCTTTCTAAGCTAGGCAAATTGTTTGAGATTTTTATCACAGGCGGCTAATATTAAGTATTTGAACCCCATCTCTAGGTCATTTAAAGCCTCTTTACTGTCTAGACGTCGGAGCTGGCGTTGCGGCGTGAGCATTGAACTAGCAAGTGGCGTTGCAGTGCCATGTGGGCTTAAAAAGACCGGAGGTCGCGCTTCGGCGCGACTCGATGAAGAGACCTCTACAACAAGCGATATGAGGGATGACAGGGTATGGCTTTGACGTATGGGCGCGCGGTAAATGGCATTGGGGCACCGAGCGTTGGCGTTGGGGAGCTTATTTTCAGTAAGGTCCAAGGTGATATGGTACATGGCTGCATGGGTTCTTCAATAATCCTTCAAGGCTGGGTGCCGATTTTCGAAGATCTATCACCTTGCAATGAAGCCATGCACATGGATTCTTAGTGTATCCCCCGCATCGCGCGCAATACAAGATAAAATGCCCATTATGCCCCTGGAAGCTGGAAAAGATACTTCAAATCTCTGCATGATAGAACTTAAAAAAAATAACAACAAAATTTAAATAAAAGCTAACTAAAAGACTGAAAACAAGCAACAACTTAAGCCACAAAGAATATGATTCGCAGGTATAAATCCCATTCATCGATAGAAAGATATATATATATATATATATATATATATATATATATATATATATATATATATAAGCAATAAATGCTCTAGATGTATATCCAGGCCCAATCAAACCGAGTTTGATGATAAGATATATATATATATATATATATATATATATATATATAAGCACTAAAAAGCTTAAAAATAAATATCTTATAGTGGGCTGCCAAGAAGACTTCAGATAGCTTTTGATGCCTATAAACTCGGTTTCCACTGATTAAATTTTAGTATGTAGCCAAACAAGAGCTTACAAGTGTTTAAAAAGAAGAATCACTTAGTTTAGAGCACTGTAGATGTGTTTATGAACTAAAATGGACATAGTTTTCTCATTTTTTTCTATTCTTTAAAATGGCCAGCCCAAGGCCTCTATTTATAGAACTACTGGCAACCCGCGGCAGCCTGGGTTTCTCCAGGCTATACGGGTCCTGTCGTCTCAAAGTACATGCACTCAATGCGTTGTCTGCTCGAACCTTTATAACTTTCAATCTGGGCATCCGATTGAGGTATGTTATACCTTTCTGGAATGCTATTATCGAGAGCTACACGATGACATGGGATAAGAAGTTGTACGAAGCCGGGAAGATGGGTCCATAACCAGATCTTCAAGTCTTTAAATTCTATCCGGTGTGTTATCTTGTGTAGTAGTCACTCAGGATTTTGAGTTATGGTTCTTATTGGACACTTCATATGAAATATGGGTTGAAATGATGTTGAGATGACGTGAATCTAGTATCAAGGTGGAAAAATGACGATTTTTCCCCTCACCAGGGTTATCTTTGGCTTTGCACAGATGTAGCCGTCGTTGCTCAGGGTTATCTCTAAGATTGGGCTGTTGTAGGTGCTAAATGTCCTTAGGGTTGTTTCTAAGGTGTGTCTAATCTCTCGGAGTTACCTCTGGGGTTAGAACTGAGTGCATCGGGGTTGTCTCTGAGGTTGGAACTAACTTCTCCGGGATTATCTCCGGAACTGGAACTATATCCCTCGGGGTTATCTGCGAGGTTGGAACTGACTCTCCCGGGGTTGTCTTTGGGATTGAAAATGAGTATCTTGGGGTTATCTCTAAGATTGAAAATAGAGTATCCCGGGGTTGTCTCCAGGATTGAGCTGATTTGACTTCCAGGGTAGTTATTGGTGGTAGGCCAATAAAACTCGAGGAGGACCATGTGTTATGGCTTGGGATTGGTTCAAGGAGATGTTCTTCGAGACCTATTTCCCAGAGAGTTCGAAGAGTCAGCTAGAAGTGTAGTTTTTAGAACTAAAGCAGGGAACGATGACGGTGTCAGAGTATGCTTCGAAATTCAACGAGTTGGCGAGGTTTGCGCTATACCAAGTCAGCACAGATGAACGCAAGGTAAAAAGGTTTAAACAAGGACTGAAGCCCTGGTTGTTTAGTAGGGTTTCCTTGTTCCAGTTGAAGACATTTGCAGCTATAATGGAAAAGGAAATTCTCGCTGAAGGTGGCAGCGAGGCGGTAACCAAGTTCAATCAAGAACAAAAAAAGAAGAAGAATGAAGTGGAGGTGGTGGTAGTGGGAATGGTAATAATAATCTGAAAAAAAAGTGGAATGGAAATGTGGGTGCTGGGAATCAACAAGGTAACCAGCAGAATAAGAAGTTTGAAGCATGTGCTACATGCGGGAAGTTTCACAAGGGTGTATGCTTAATGGGGAAACGTGTATGCTTTAACTGTGGCCAGGAGGGTCACATCGCCCCAAACTGCAATCAACCCAAGAAGAATGTTTGCTACACTTACGGGTCCAAGGATCACTTTGCTCGTTAGTGCCCCAAGAAAAAAGCTGGAGAAACAAAAGGAAGCAAGGGAGGTAGTAGTGGAGGTACTTGGGCCATTACTGGGCCAACGGCATCAAACAAACCCATAGCCAGAACCTTCAACATAACTGTGCAAGATGCTGTGCAATCAAAGGATGTGGTGTCAGGTATTATCCCAATCAATAATATTGATGCTTATGTATTATTTGATTCGGGTGCTACTTAAATTTGATCATTTATATCTGATGAATTTGCTATGAGATTAGGATTGCCTAGTGAAGAATTGAATTTCCCTTTAAACATAGAAATTGCGAATAACGAAGTAATTCCTATTAGGTTCGTATACAAGAACTGTAGGGTGAACATTAAGGGAAATATTTTGATGGTAGATTTGATTCTGATTAGGCTTGGAGAGATTGATGTTATTTTGGGAATGGATTGGTTGTTCAATTGTGGAGCGATAATTGACTGCCAAAAGAAGTGTGTAAACCTTATGACTCCGTCAAAGGTAGTTTTCAATGGTAGTAAATCGCCTAGACAAATGAGATGTCTGACAATTATGCAGGCCAAGAAGTTATTGAGTCAAGGATGTGTGGGTTATTTAGCTTACATAGTCGATACTTTCGGAAGAAGGTGTAAATCGAAGAAATAATCTGGGTGGTTAGGGAATTTGTGGACGAGTTTTGAGGATTTGCCGGACTTTCACTGCTGAGAGAAATCGAGTTCGTGATCGACTTAGCACCGTGAATCGCTCCGATATCGAAAAGCCCCGCATGTAATGGCTTTAGAGAGAAGAAGGAACCGATGGTACAACCGCAGAGCCGTTGGACAAGAAATACATTCAGCCAAGTGTGTCACCGTGGGGAGCACCGGTGTTATTCATAATGAAGAAGGATGGGTCAATGCGTCTTTGCATTGATTATAGGGAATTAAACAAAGTCACTATTAAGAATAGATATCCATTACCGAGAATAGATGACTTGTTTGATCAATTAAAGGGTGCTAGATATTTCAAAAAAATAGATTTGAGGAGATCACCAACTGAAAGTAAGGAAGGAGGATGTACCGAAGACGGCATTCCAAACTCGGTATGGACATTACGAATTTTTGGTGATGTCTTTTGGTTTGACAAACGCCCCTGCAGCATTCATGGATTTGATGAACAAGGTGTTTAAACCATTTTTAGACAAGTTTGTGGTGGTGTTTATTGACGATATTCTAGTGTACTCTAGAACTCAAGAAGAACACATGGAACACTTACGTCTAACACTGGAGATGCTAAGAAAGGAAAAGTTGTACGCAAAATTCTCTAAATGTGAATTCTGGTTAGAACGTGTACAATTTCATAGGCACGTAATTGACAAGGATGGAATTTCAGTGGATCCATCAAAGGTCGAAGCTATGATAAATTGGGAGCAACCAAGAACTCCATCAAAAGTAAGAAGTTTCTTGGGATTGGCAGGGTATTACAGACGGTTTATCCAGAATTTCTCCAAGATTGCCACTCCGCTGACAAATTTGACGAGGAAATCTGTAAAATTTATTTGGACGGATAAATGAGAAGGAAGTTTTCAGGAATTGAAAAAGAAACTAAGTATGGCGCCTGTGTTGTCATTACTAGATAATACAGGAAATTTTGTGGTGTACAGTGATGCTTCACACAAAGGATTAGGATGTGCCCTTATGCAGAACGGAAAAGTCATCGAGTATGCGTCAAGGCAATTGAAGGACTACGAAAAAGGGTATCTGGCTCATGATTTAGAGTTGGCAGCGGTTGTGTTTGCTTTAAAAATATGGAGACACTATCTCTATGGAGAGAAATGTGAGATTTACACAGACCATAAGAGTCTGAAGTACATTTTTACTCAGAAAGACCTGAACATGCGTCAAAGGAGATGGATGGAATTGATAAAGGATTATGATTGTGAGATCTTTTATCATCTAGGCAAAGCAAACATGGTTTCAGATGCCTTGAGTAGGAAAGGCAAAGAAAAGTTGATGTTGTTAACTGATAAGGAGGAGCTTATTTCAAAGAATGTCAAGATTAGAGTTGGAAATCAAATTTCCAAAAGAATCAATGAGAAATTATACCGAGATGGAAGCCACCCAACTTTGGTGGACAAAGTGAAAAATGCTCAACTACAGGATGAGGAATGCAGAAAAATAAGAGAAAGAGTGGTCGAGGGAAAAGAAGTGAAATACAAGGTTGATAACGATGGAATGCTGAGATTCGAGGGACGAATCTGGGTTCCAAAGTAGATGCAGATATTAAAGAAGAAATTTTAACGGAAGCACATAACTCAAGGTATTCAATTCATCCAGGAAGTACGAAAATGTATCAAGATTTATGATTTATATTTTTGGTGGCCAAATATGAAAAGAGACGTTGTAGAATGCGCTGCAAAAGTGCTTAACATGTCGAGAGAGTCAAGGTCGAGAGCATCAAAGGCCAAGCGGATTACTTCAACCATTAGAAATACGAATGGAAATGGGAACATATCACAATGGATTTTGTGGTAGGTCTCCCACCGACTCAGAAACGATACGATGTGATTTGGGTGATAGTGGACAGTTTGAGAAAATCTGCACACTTTTACCAATAAAGGTTAGATTCAATCTTGATCAGCTGGCAAAGTTATATGTTAAAGAGATCGTGTCAAGACATGGAGTTCTAGTGTCAATTGTGTCAGATAGAGATCCGAGGTTCACATCAAACTTCTGGAAGAGACTACAAGAATGTATGGGAACACAGTTGTGAATGACTACAGCATATCATCCGCAAACAGATGGCCAAAGCGAACTAACGATTCAAACATTGGAAGATATGCTGAGAGCATGCGTCATGGATTTCAAAGGAAGCTAGGATGAACAATTACCGTTGGTAGAATTTGCCTACAATAATAGTTACCATGCAAGCATCGGCATGCCGCCTTACGAAGCTTATACGGCAGAAAGTACAGAATTCCACTGTGCTAGGATGAAGTCGGTGAACGTCAAATGTTAAGACCAGAACTGGTACAACAAACTGCTGAGGTTGTCAAACTCATCAGAACAAGATTGATAGTTGCTCAAGACAGACAAAAGAAATATGCTGATCAACACAGACAAGATCATGCATTCGACGTAGGAAATTACGTTTTCCTAAAAGTTTCACCTTGGAAGGGAAAAATTCGATTTGGTAAGAAGGGGAAACTAAGCCCAAGGTTTATTGGACCCTTCGAAGTGCTGCAAAAAGTTGGAGAGGGGGCTTATGAGGTAGCTCTACCTCTAGAATTGCAAAATATTCATAATGTTTTTCACGTTTCGGTGTTACGACCATATAAGACCGATTACAAGCATGTGATCGAGTAAGAACCATTGTAGTTTGAGAAAGACTTATCCTATGAAGAGGTTCCTATCCAGATAGTCGACGTGAAAGAACAAGTGCTCAGAAATAAAGTGATACCTTCTGTGAAGGTGATATGGAAGAACCACAATGTCGAAGAGGCTACGTGGGAACTCGAAGCTGAAATGATGCGTAATTATCCCGAGTTATTTGTTTAATTCATGTCTTCGATTCTCGGGGATGTAATCTTTGTAAAGTAGAGAGAATGTGACGAATGAGTTGTTTGAGTTGTGATTCTCGAGGATGTAATCCTTGTAAGGAGGGAATGATGTAACATTCCGTAATTTTTAACTGTTATATTAAATATTTATTGAATTATTTAAGTATTTAATGGATGTGTTCATTGTTGAATAATTGTTAATTATTTGCTAAATAAATAATTAAGGAAATTAATTATTATATGCTAATTTAATTTAATTATTAAGTTAGAGAGTTTTGATTAATTGAATTATTATTCTTTTATTTGAGTTTGTAATTAAAAGGATGTGTTAGTTGATTAAATAAAGTTATAATTATATAGAAAATTATAATTTTGTGGTATTGATTTACGTGTTAATGTAATTTAATAAATTGTTATTAGAATTAATTTAATTAAATAAAAATGTGACAAATAACCTTTTATAAAGGAGTTATTAAAATAACTTAAAGGAGTTTAATTCAGTTTTGTCAAACAAGGCCTAATGCCTATTGAGTCTTTATTCTAATTGAGTTTTACCAAACAAGGCATAAGGATTAATTGATTATTTTTTAGTTGTTAGCCAAACAAGCCTTATGGCTTTTGGTTTTCAAAACTGGATAACTCGATATCGCTTATATTTATATTTATATTATATAATTAATATATATTATATCTTATACGTTATATTCTAAGACGAGAATTAGAATAGAGAGGAGAAGAGAGTTTGCAGAGAGAAAAGAAGAGAGGAAGAAAGGCTAGGGAATTGGAGAGAAGAAGAAGCTTGAGAATCAAAAGGGTTGGCCATCATCTTTTTCAAACAAGGTATCATCTAAACTCTAATATTGTTTTTCTTTTCAAAGTTATAGTTGTATTCTCTCTCCCAATTTTCTCCATAAAAGTTTTGTAGAAGTTGAATTTTTTTGTTATGTATGTGATTTTATATGATAATCTAGTGTTGTTAAACTATTTTCTTAAGCTATAATTAAGAATAGTCAAAGAATTTATATTATGTATGGGTTGTGAAGAAAAGCTATTTTTATAGAGAGTTTTGTGAATATATATTGTTTAGTTTAAGGTAGAAATTAAGGGTTAATTAGTTGCTTAGTTGATAAATTGACTATTGAATTTGATAGAGTATGTATAAACATTGATAAAATGCTTTGAATTAACTGTTTTGGTTGGAAAAAAAAATCACAGTGTTTATTTTCATTAAAAACATCAAAAAGTGAGTTTTTATCAAAAATAGTGGAATTATATGTTGTAAATTCGTTGTTTATGTTGTTTTATGGGTAGAAACATGTTAAGAGTCTTTGAATTATGTTTATATGAAGTCTCTATTTGAATTACATGTTAATTAGACTATTAGAAAGTAGCTTGTAGGCCAAAATTGGCTTTTGTTCATACTGCTGTCAAGTCGCCAATCAAGATCAGTAGTTTAGCAACAGAATACGGTCATAGAGAAGACAATATTCGTGTCTTTGAATAACACGGCACCATGCTACAGTCATACACGGTAGTATAAATGTATGCCATAAGCGTTATCATCATCTGTCATAAAGAAGATAACCACAAGATAAATCGTAGCCATGAAGCATGAAAGTTAATGTAATGGTCTGATAGTGTTAATTTTGTACTCAAAGTCTAAAGGAATGGTTATGTGTTAATAATAGGACTATTAAGTTATGATTTTAATATTTCTATATCTAGAATGAACATGTTATTAACAATTAACTTGTTTTATAATTTGATTATGTGATTAAATAATCAAACCTACATGATAAATGTACTTAGTTATGTTTGTAAAGTGGTAGTGACTAACTATGTCATGATGACATATGTATATAGGATATTGTGATTCGAATTGTTCGGTTTAATCTACGAGCAAGGCAAGTTCTCTAATCTATTTTCTTGTTGAAGAAATTATGGTTTCCAATTCGATTACCTTATAAATGATGCAAGCTTTCTAAACTTTGATTTTTATATTGAACAAGTTATTCTTGTATTTAACTTGTTGTTTAGCATACACAATTATACATACTAATGTTGAAAAGTTTTATTGTTCAAATTGCTACGCATGCTTAGTATTCGATTTTAAATAACCTTGGCTTAACATTGTTCAAGCAAGGTGTGTTATAGTTATTCAAGTTGTATGCTATTAGATTATTCCTAAAGCATGACTTTAATTTACCATGTTGATTCAATTACGATTATTCTATAGTATGATGTTATTGGTTTCATTCAACTAGTCCTTAGTTGATGTTCGTTGAATTCCAAATTACCCTGAAATGTATCCAAACCAAACTCACTTTGGTGCGGACTTGTACTCTAAATACTGAGATGAACAACCCTATTATTAGGGGTAACTTACGCTTAACGTTGAAATGTTTGTGCACAATACATTGTACGAAGGGCTGATCCCCTAAGTACGAGGAGTCCCTATAGTCTTACGACTGTTAAAGTTTAAGTTGAAATATTACTTATAACTATGGACATAGTTCGTGGTCTTAGGACCCTCAGTTATATATTTCAGAATGTTGATAAATCATATTGTTTAATTCTATCGAGCCTCTTATTTGATAGTTATTGTAAAGATTTTTCATTCATTATTGTTTCAAGTGAGCTTTGTTTGCTCACTCTTGCTTATATAACTATTACAGTTAAAGATGAGAAAGTTGAGGTACCTAGCACCAGTAAGGGAAAAGGAAAGATGAACAAGTGTTGAAGACTTGTAATGTGTTGATATTTGATTATCAGATTTTAAATTGAATGGTTGTAAAGAAGTTTATTAATTTTCCGCATTTGAATGATTGTATTTAAAGGTTAGATAACCTGGGAGATTTTTATTATGTAACCTTTAATGGGAAAGGTTTTATTTATCCAATTTTATTGTGATGGGTAGTTAGATATGAATGTTTGATTTAGTGAGCACCAAATCCTGTGAGAATGAAGTACCTGGGTTTGGGGGTGTCAAGTACCTGGGTTTGGGGGTGTCACAACTAACACATCGTTACCTGTTGTGGCATGATGACACCAAAGATAATTTTCAAAAGTTTTTGAATGGTTTAAAGAAGAGTCTATGCTAATTGATTCGGCTAGACGAAAATGATTTGAATGATCAAAATGTATTTTTATATCATTAATGCATCATGCAACCTGGTGCAGAGATGATAAAACTGATGGAGTTATCAATGCAAAATTACTTAGTATCGGATGTGATCTAAAGATCGTTAGCCCACTATAGTATGATGTAGTATGACGAAGTCACAAAATGACGGAATCCTCAAACGGATTGTAAAAACAGTGCGGTATCATGACGTCATAAAAATATTTTTGAGATTTCTTTAAGATATGAGAATATATATATATATATATATATATGTAAATATATATTTCGATTGATGTCTGGATTGTTGTAGAAGTCTATGCTATTTGGTTCAGCTAGACGAATATTGAAAGATGTTCATGAAATTCAAGCGCTTTCTTGAGAAGTTATGCAAACCAAATTATTTTTAGTGCGGATTCGAGATGTTGAAAAGTCGAGGTGAACAACCCCGTAAAAAGGGACATGTTATCGGGAGACAATGGTTTCGAAAAGTAACGCATGTAGTCGTTACAATGTTAAGATGTAATCGTTGTGTGACGATTTAGGGGTACGATAAAGTCGATCACCTAGAGTACTTGCAGAGAGTGTTTTCGATCGTGTGATTGCTAAATATTCTGTTAAAGATGGTTTATGGTGGTGATGCACTGTTAAACCTGGATAAGAGTTCAAGGTCCCTGTAGTCTTATGACTGTTTAAGGTTCAAGTCGAGATACTTGATAACCTAGGGACGTAGTTCAAGGTCTTATGACCCCTCACCATGATTTGGAATCTTTTAAATTCCTGTTATTCATATCGCTTCCCAATTATTGAGCAATTGTGGAAGATTCTTATTGTTCTGAAAGGTGAAAGTGGAAAGGATGAGAAAATTAAACAAAGCATAATAATTTCAAGAAAGAAATGAAATTCTAGAAAGAAGAGAAATGTGAAACTCTTAAAAGAAGATGAGATGAGGAATATGATGATCTTAGAAAGATCCTTAGAGAAAGAATTTGGTTGCAGAACCTAATGAATAAATAGATATTAACATAAAATCTATTTTGATAAATGAAATGAATGAAAATTAGTAAGTCAAAAATTTCGAGGACGAAATTCTTAGAAGAAGGGGTGAATGTAATGTCCCTAGAGTTTGAGAATATAGTATATGATAATGATCCTTAGAGAAAGATAATGAACGGGTAAAAGAATTTGTAATACTCAAATATAATTGAGTCTAAGTAAAGGTTATGAAATAAAACTTACAAGAATTTATTATGAATAATGGTGGGAGTAAGAAATATAAAACATATATTAAGGTAATGTATTGAAGATATTCAACGATAAATTTTGAAAAGAGATTTGGTGAAAACCGAGTAAGGGAGGTTTCGTTTATTCCGAGGACGAAATCCTTATAAGGGGGGAAGGATGTGACAACTCGAATTTTTATAAGTTATTAAAACAAGAATTTAATAATTAAAATTCTTATTATGAGATGTATATATTTTGAATTATGTGTTTTGGTGTGAGGAAATTAAATTTATGTGAGTTTTAATAGTTGATTAAACTATTAAAGGAAGTGAAGAAAATTAGTTATGAAAAAGGAACATGGTGGCAAAAGAAATTAACTAAATAATATTAGTTAATAAAGATGGAAAGTATATTATGGAATAATATAATTTAATTGGTATACCTTGTTGGTAATGAAATTATTATGAATTTAATCCCGTATATAAAGTGAGTAATTCACTTAATTTAAATAATAAATTAATGTAAATATAATAGTTTTAATAAAGTGAGAAGGTAATATATTACATGTAAGAGTAATGTTTTTATGTAATGGCTTAATATATTATATTTAGCCAATTGAATGTAAATGGAGTATGAGAAGTAGAAGGGTTGTAATGGGTTAAATAAAATTGCAATTATTTTGGTTAAATAAGAATTATAATTAGTAAGGTTTAATTGAGTTGATTACTAAAGTAAGTAATTATTTAAGTGTGACACTAGAAATATGTTATATGTCATAGTAAAGTAATAATAGTATATAATGAATAGCCAAACCATTGGGTTGCTTAACTAATGATGGAAAAGTGACGTTATGCTACTAAGATGGCTTAATGTGATATTGGTCATGCATGTAGGAGTTTTGTAACATAAGTTTTATGTTATTATTGGGGGGTTACTATTATATTAATTAATTACATAACTATTACAAATGAGGAGTTACATAAGAAGAAATCCTAGAGTTTTATTTTATTTTATTTTTTTTAGAGCAAGAGTCTTTGTTGAAGAGAGAAATAGAGAAATTGAGAGAGATGGAGAGATAGAGGAATTGAGAGAAGCTAGAAGAAGAAGAAGAAGAAGCCATGGAAGAAGAAGAAGAAAAAGTTAGAAGAAAGTAACTTCTAAACCCTTGCTTAATCTTTAAATTTTTTGGGTATATTTATGTTTTTATAAGATCTAGGGTAGTAGATCATGTTTAATCTTGTTTGTATTGGTTTAATCTTGGATTATCAAGAATCAAACAAGAGGATTCAAGAAAGAAAATGAAATAGAAAGAAAATTTGAAGAACAAAATTCGTAGGTTTTCAGTAATTATGGACAGATCTTGTAAAATTCATACTTCTTTGGGTATAATGAGTTAGAAAGTGAGCCTTATATCAAATTGAAGCTATGGAAGTAAGCTATATTCTGAAAGTGGAATCACATGAAAACTCCTTGTAGATTTCTTGTAGTGTCTATTTTAGTAAGGATGGTCCGAAGGGAAAATAATTTGCCCAGAAAATCAAAACTGTTACGGTTTCTGACTTTGAAAAATTCATATAAATTCGTGTGTTTTGAATCTGAAGAAACTTTAAACTAAAAAGTTGTAGATATGGAAATTTACTAGCTAGACTCGCGAGATTGAGCCATTTTATGGACCGGATCATTTCCGAAATAAATTGTTTAGTAAGGCTATCCAAAAAATGAAATTTTCTAGAGTAGTTGATGAATTGCAGAATCTGTTTTAGATGGAAAAGGGTCTGACTTTAAGGCCTAGATGAGGTTGTAGTACACCGAGTAAGGGTTAATTCTATATAAGAAGGAACAAAAACGGAAATGTAACGAAGGAGTTACGTTAAAAACGAAGACAATATTTTGTTAAAGAAATTGTGAAGATGAGTTTTATAATTCTGTTTGAATTAATATTTTGGGTGATGGTATATTTTGATGATTAACAATATGTTTTGACATATGTAATGAGTATAGATATGTGTTATCACATTCTATGCATAATTAACCATTTAAGATCAAGAGTTCAGATAAGTTAATGTATGCACATAACGTGCTCGATAAAATGCCTAAGAATAATAGTGTTTCTAAACTTTGGTATACAAAGTGTCTAACTAATGGCTAATATTGGATGCTATGTGCATCTGAGTATGAAAAGATGATAATACAAGAATAATAATGGAAAGAAATCGAAAAGGGCGATTTTTGATTTTTGAAGGAAAATTAAGCATGTAAACAATGTGTTGAATATGCATTTTGAAACCAAATTGGTATAATAAAATGGTGTGATATACGCATTATTAAACTACAAGTGTGATAGTCTAGCATGTGGTGATGAAAATAAAAAATAAACCGAAAGTTGCATATAAAAACACGGTTAGATGTCTATAAAGACATTATAAAGGATAATAAGATAAAGTAAGGTCTTAGAATATATTTGACCATGAGATCGAGTATTGATTTTTTTTATTATCAATCTTACATACAATGTAGGTTGTACAAGGACGCGAAGTATTAGCGTGTTGGTAAAACGCTAGTAAAGGCAAGTCTTTCAGTTCCTATTTGCTATGTGAATTTGATTGTTTTAAATCTTTATTGTAAAGAACATGATGTGTTATATATATGTTGAATGTATGAAATGTTAAAGTTAACTTATGACTACGATGATTGAGTAAAGCATGTTGATTAAGTAAGGAATTCAATCTTTATACATCTTTATACTTGATATATGAACTGTAACATATATGTTATGTTAGTCCAATGTTTATGAGATATATGTTGAGCATGCTATTATGTGCTACGTGATGCATGAAAACTGTTATATTTTGCTGGGCTGTCGAGCTCAACCTTGCAAATAACCATTTTTGCAGGTTAAGGTTTGAAGGTAACACTATGTGCTACTTGAATGACGTGGATCCAAAATAATACACGAAGATTAATATTTTAGCTAAAGTTGTTATTTCCTTATACCATGATGAAGATTTATAAGATGTATTAAACGTTTTATGATGTATAGTTTTATGTTGAGTTGTAAAGCTGAAGTTAGAGTTATCTAATATATAAAGGTTATCAGATTGAAATGTAAACGTTTATATAATAACAGTGATAAAGTTAATCATAAAAATAAGATTGATTCAAAGTCATGTAGATGATAAAGGTTTTGATTCAGGGAATTAAAGTAAGAAGACATAAAAGTTTAAATTATTCTGCATTTTATAAAGTTTAACATCGAATAATGATGTAATATCTGAAGGTAGATGAATTATTAACGACCGAAGTCGAGAATTAAATTGTATGAATTTTGGGGTCGTTACATTTATTCATTGATCTAATCAAAGAATCTTAATACTTTGCCAATTTGTTTCACTTCCGAATTCTTCGAACCTTTCAAATAATTCACGCTTGTATTTCAGCAAATACACACATTCAACTCTTTGAATGATCTCTCCTTTTCTTATATTAATTTGTTTAATGTGCAAAATTATTTTCACGTAAGTCAAGTATACAAAATCCATTAAGTAATATTCCAGTTCTATACAAAATATTATTATTATAAATAGAACAACAATTGTTCTTAAATATAATACCAAAGATTTCATTGTCCAACAACAAAATGGAAATAATGTTTCTAACAAGAACTGGAATACAATAACAACTTATTGACTTAATTAATAGATTTGCCCGTAGGCATTGCTAAACTATAAGTTTCTATGGTTAATGTAGTAATATTTACTTCATTTCCCACACATAGGATTACTTATCTTTGTTTAGCTTTCTACTTTTGCTTGGTCCCTTCATAAATCTATATTGGTATCCAATATCCATGTAGAACCTTGACTTAAAGAAAAATTTATTTTAAATCATGAACAAAATTGTATTTGTAATCGAAACTTCACTAAGCTTCTTCTGGTTAGCTCTTCAAGATGTTTCTCATAGTTTCTTTTCTAGTGTCCTGGCTTATTGCAGTGGAAGCAAACTCATTTGCTATCTGTATCAGTTTTGTTCTTATTATCCTTTGTTTTTGCCTTTCTATTTACCTTCTTTGAATCGTTCTTCTTTTCAGAAGATCCTTTGGCCCCAACCAGAAAGATTTGATCTTTCTTGGTTGGAAAGTGACTCTCAACATTTTTCAACATGTTAAGCAAATTAGCGAAGCTGATATCTATCTTGTTCATATAAAAAATTCACAACAATTGTGAAAGGAATCCGGGAGTGAATGCAAGATCAAATCTTGGCTCAACTCTCCAGCCATTACAAAACCATTTGTCCTAACTGTTCAATCAAATTGATCATCATTAGGACATGTGTCTGTACTATAGTGCCTTTGGTCATTCTAGATCGGAAGAGCTCCTTAGATATCTGATATCTATTAGTCCTACTTTTCTCACCATCAACTACTTAACGTGCAGGAGTATAATATGAGCATCCATAGTTTCATGCTGACGCTGAAGCTCGTTACTCATGGATGCGAGCATGATGCATTGAGCCAACTGTGCATCATCTTGCCACTTTTTAAAAGTAGCAATCTCTTTCTTAGAGGCATTGTCTGCAACCATTGCATGGATAGGCGTATTAAGGACATAAGATAACTTTTCAGCCGTGAGAACTATTCTCAATTTCCTTAACTAATCCGTTTAATTCGGTCCGATTAATTTAGCATCTGATATGCTATGCAGTGATAGTAAATTAAACATTGTAAAATTCTGTAAATGAATTCGTAATTAACAAAATTTTAGCATAAATTCTTTTATTAATTACCAAAATAATTTAGGTCTTGTTTTAAATTGGTATCTCCCACTATTTTCATCAAACTATATTACCCTCACTTATATAGTTCGACAAAATCTAATTAAAGATTTGCTAGTGAAAATAAGGATCCCATTTCAAATGTATATAGCCTTGTGGTGACACAATAAACTATATATAAATAAATAGGTAGACAACTCTTGTCAATTACATCATCATATAACTCCTTTTATTTTGCCTCTTAGATTATTTTGATCAAGTGGTGGCACATCCGAATCAAAATTATCTAAGTTAAGTCCAACCTAGCACTTCCATATATTCAAAAAAGAAAAACATTATCCTTGTGGTGACACAACAAAACAACATTATTCAATTTTCTTTATATGCATCAAATGTGATAAAATTAACACCTCAAAAAATTAAGATAAGCCTTGTGGTGACACAATAAACTTATAATAATTAATTGATACTCTATTATTTTTTATCATGCTAGAAGGCGACGTTCAATATTCCAAATATCTTTGAACGCTTAGGACTTAATATAAAATCTTTGAGGGGTTTGTTATTAATTTGTCTAATCTTGTTTAGCGCACATGCACACACACACACACACACACACACACATATATATATATATATAGTATAAGCATACACATATAGAATACTATATTCTACCTGGATTGATTATGGACTTTTATTCTAGTTTGGTTCACTAGAGCCACCAAGTGAACCACAAGGTCAAACCCTAGGGGTGCAAGAATTAATATTTAAATATAACTATTACATTTAAACTCGGGCTCCATTACAAACGGGTCTTTAAGCGCTCCTTGCTCCTTGATCTCCAATTCTTCAAAATAATTATAAATATTCCTATTACAAAACTATTTAATATAAATAGAAACCTTGATCAGTAGTCAAGGGGAAGTACATAGGAGGGAGATAGAATTTACATTAAGAGAAAATTAGAGAAGATTTATAATGCGTAGACCCCATTTAATAAAACTCATACATTCATACATCCAACTAAAATAAAATTCAATCACATTGGTCAATAGTCCATAATCAATCCCATTTATTATCATACACATGACCATATGCATCAATAAATAACATTCATCTAATGAATAATAAACACTAATATATATATTGATATCATTTAATGGGTAAATTTAGTTAGCATAAAATCTAATTTTGAATCAAAATAAACTCCTTTATTTTAATCATAATTTAAATCAAAATAAGCCTCTTTTATTTTAATTTATCCAATTTTGAATAAAATAAACTATTTTATTTTAATCAAATTCTTTAATCAAAATAAACTCATTTATTTTAATTAATTATGGAATCCAATTCCAAGCAGAAAAAAACTCTTTTATTAAATGAAATACGGATTCTCTTTCCTATTTACAAATAAACTCCTTTATTTTGAATGATATGAAATGTTATTCCATATCTAAATAAATTTTTTTATTTAAGGAAATGCGGATTCTCTTTCTTATTCACAAATAAACTCCTTTATTTTAAATAATATGAAATCTTATTTCATATCTAAATAAACTCCTTTATTTAAGGAAACATAGAATCCAATTTCAACTCTAATTAGTTATCATGGAATCCAATTCCAACTCTAATTAGTTAGCATAAAATTAAATTTATAAATTAAACTTTTTATTTTAATTATAAAATTATTAATATATATATTATAAAATTATTAAAATATATATATATATAATTATATATTTATTTTAATTATATATATTCACGTGGGTCACCACGTGAATAAGGATGCTGGAATTTATGGATGGTGATAGAAATTCCCTTGAATCATACTCATGTACCATGCATTCACCATACTCCCTCGACTACGTGAATCACCGGAAAGGTGGGAAAGGTTATTATGAATCACATGATTACATGGTATATATATATATATATATATATATATATATATATATATATATATATATATATATATACATCATGTTAACTGGATGTACTTTCATAAAGATTGAAAAACACGCCAAAGAAAGGATTATCGAATCCATGGTTTCACAAATTGATAACGTTTATCTTTTTTTAAAATAAATTTTATACAACAAATTATGTCCAATTAAATTTGTTCTAAACACATATCAATATACATATTAAATTAAAATAATTAATAATTCGCATAAATATTTGGCTCTGATACCACTGTTAGGTTTGTAATATTCATGAACGCAATCAAATTGCACAAAATAAGCTGAAACGTGATAAAATAGAGTTTTAAAAAATTTTACAAACCATATACCCAGATCATCCTTTATGCATAATTATTTATTAAACGAAAATATAAATAACAAGAATCATACCCTTGAAGATTCGAGCTTCCTCAAGTATAAGTTCACCTCCAAATCCTTTCGCGTTCAACTTGAATCCACCAGGTTTGATTCCTTTCTTTGATCAACGTTAGCCACCCAAGTGTTTGGCCTCTAGAGATGATCCACCAAGGAAGAAGAAAAATTCAAGAAGATGGGTGTTAGGCAAAACCCTAGTTTTTATATCTATCATAGAAAAGAGCGTACTCTCCCAATTATTGGAATTACGTATTCACTCATTTTAAAAGTGTCAACCCTATTCACCCATAATAAGACTCCTCTTATTTATAGATGTGGGCAAACCTCTATAACAATTAAAGAATTAGATTTTATTTTAATTAATTAAACTCCTTCAATTAATTAGGCTCCCAATCTTAATAGGAATAATTAATTAAACTCTTTTAATTAATTAGCCTCTTAATCTTATTAAGATATTTGAGAGTACTTATATTAAATTAATTTCTAACTCTTTAGAAATTAAAATAATAATAATTGTAATAATATTAATAAGACTCTTTTTATTAATTTATATATTTAATATTTCCAAAATATTAAATAATAAATATTAAGTTATTTAATTTATTCTATCACCATAGATTAAATTAAATACACTTAACATATTATTACAATTGTATTAGTAACTTCTTAAATAATCATTCTTCCTTTTATGGTGTGACCCTTTAGGTTCTCCATATTAAACCGGTTGTGAACAAATCAATTAGAATAATTATAATCTTATTTAAATAAATAAATTAAAATATTAATTTATTTAAATAAATAATATTTATTCTACAATAGGGATAAGCCTCCCTAGCGATTAACGACTTTCCAGATAATATAGATTTCAACATTAATCATAAAAGAACTTTTTAGTAAATAGTTATCATACAATTCAATCCTTCCACCATACAATGTCCCAATTAAATATAAGATATAGAATTACTGTCAAGTCTTATAATTATATGTATTTCGACTCTTAAATGCACAACTCCAAATAATGCAAATTAGAAACTCCTTTCTAATTTGCCTTGGCCAAGGACTATTGGGTTGTCATTTATCGAATCACATGAGATATTTTTCTTCTTTTACTAGAAACGGTAGATTCTTTATTGATCATACATTATCTCCATGTATAACTTATTATACCCAAGCATACCCTTTGATATACCTTAAGGGTCTTAAGAAATAAGTCAAAGTATAATTCATCATACAAAAGTTACTATAATGATCTCAAGTCTAAGGATCACTTGTACTACTATCACTACAGGAATTCCTATTAACAGGCAAGTAAAACTCCATTAGGTATTCCTTAGCCAGCCACGTTCAGTAAACTTATTCTCTAATAAGCACTTACATACTTACTTTAGTGTCTCCACACAAATGATCATGAGATCTATCATCCTCATCCAATGAGCAAGCAACGTATGTACCAATCTATCTGGATTCACTAATCTCTAATTTAGTAATCCAACAATTGGGAACTATTTTAGTTTTAAGCTTTCTAAAAATTTAGATCTCATTAGAATGATCATCATCATTATTCTAAAAGCATTGCTTAAAACTATGGGTTTATCACATATTATATAGCAGCATCATATAGATAATTAAAAGCCTTTAATAAATTAATACTTTTTTATTAATAAATGAATAAGATTGTTAAAAAGTATATGCTTTATCATCAAACCTGATTGGTGTGAAAGCCCCAAATCCGGGTCCCAAATTACCACAGATCTGGTACAATCATTCTATAACTATTGTGGAAGATATAAATATAAATTGTTTATACAATACACTTTACACACTATTCCCCAAAATCGAGTAACCTTAACTTATACATAATTCATAAACTATCTAACATATAACATTATTATCAAACTATATTATTACAAATTAGCTGCACATTTTATCCCAAGCTGAACTTGGGATTAACCTTTTCCTGTATCCGAACGCATTCGCTTTATCTGCAATGTTTAACATGATATAGCAAGGGTAAGCATGAAAGTTGCCCAACAAGTTTAAATTTATATAAGGATATATCATGATTGAAAGAGTCTGAATAATAAGCTGGCTATAATTCATCAATATAGTTGAGAACTAGCACGAACAAACTTTTGACTGAACAAGTATTAAACATGAACAATTTATCTGGACCGAATGGTAATGAAGGTGATCAGTCTTTCATACCTGACTTATACATGCAATATGTACAGAGTACAATTCTACATGGCAATCAACAATGATTAACCATAAGCATATCCAAATGAAACAACTCTTAGTAGAGTTAAGAAAAACTTGCCTGAGCCGTTGATTACTGCTACGCAATTTATAACGCTTTATCCGAAGACCTAATATTAGTAATATAGATCTCCAATATTAGAATAATATCATCACAATATAATACTATTATATATATATACATACATAGAATAACCTAAACACATAACACATAACCCTATCAGTCTATTACACACATAAGACTCGGTATCAAGTCAAACTATTTCAGTCTGAGTTGAATCCAACACAAATCTGACATCCCGACGGTCTAGTCGGACAAAACTTAAGTCTAAAATTATTAAGACTCGGTCTAAACTGGTTCACAGATATCTTAGATAATTTTATTATTAGTCAAAATATTTTCATAGGCTTGTAATAATTTTCAAGTAATTATTACCATTTAAAATGATTTTCCAATCATTAATATCGTATTTAAATAATACAAATACCACATTATTCTATTATCATTAATATTTATTTTATACTAAATATTAATGGAAATCATAGCATAATATTATAATATATTTATAATATTACAAAGTATTTTTAATACCTTAAAATCATATTTATATGATTTTTAAACACTTAAATCCATTATCCGATAATTGATATTAATATTTAAAATATTAATATTTTCATGACAAAATATCAAAAGTTATATTTTATAACTCAAAATATTTAAAACACTTAAATCATTTTATATAATTTTAAATCATTAATTCTATTTTTCCATAATTTATTTAATATATTTATTAAATTAATTAATTACCATTAATATTAATTAATTAATTAAATTCATCACAAAACATTAAAAGTCATATAAAATAACTTAAAATATTTTCTTACACCATAATATATTTTAAATAATTTTAATGTATTAAAATCATTTTTAAATAATTTATTTAATATTATAATTAAATAATTAAATACTATTTATATTCCAAAAATATTAAATATTTATGAAATATACACAAAATAATTAAAAACTAATTTTCAGGCTTTAAAATAATTTTTCATAATTTATTATGTATTTTTAATAATTAAAAAGTATTTATTTCTATTTATTTAATTAATTAATAATTTTCATTAATTAAATGTCGCTAAAGGGGCCCTATAGCGACATAACCGTCGCTATAGGTGTTCTTGGTGTTCTTGCTCAAACCCAGAAAACCCATGTCAGTGACTAAGGTGATATGTTTGACTGGTGCTAGATATTTGATTATCATGTTTCTGGTTGTGCTAATATGTTGATGTTGTAGTATAAGTGTAACATTATAACTACAATCAAATTTCCTGGCCATTCAACAACAAATCAGAGAGATCTAAGCTCTCCAAATCGTTGTCAGACCATGTTCTTAAGTTTCTAGGTTTTCCAGAATTGAGGTAGCTACTTTGAGCCTTAAAATCTTTGCCTTCCCAGCCTGGTTCGTGTGATATAATGGTTCAATCGTGAAAAGAACATGTCAAAGTCCATTTCTATAACATAAGATCATAACAACAACATAACATATGACAGATAATGGCAGGTCAAAGTAGGGGTCAGGGATTGTTCTTGAGAAATCTGGGTTTCCCAGATTTTGTCCCCAGGCTGGTGGTCAACTCACATTTTACCTTAAGTATCTTTGATCTTGTAATGGTTCTAGGTGTTATAATGACTTCTATGTGTAGACCACATACCAGTCTGTTGACTTATGTCACACCCTATGTTTTGATGATGACCATATTTGCTTACTAACCATGCCCTATAACGTTTCAGGAACATCAAGGAAGAAAGTCCAAAGTCAAGGCGTCTTTGAAGAAAGAAAAGCTATATTGAGTCCTAGGAATATATGTAAGATCTTAGCATTTATTACTTTCCAAAATAAGGCTCTAGGACATGTGCATTACATATATACTTGCATTCATATTTGATGTTGCATGATTAATAATATGCATGGCCAAATTTACTCAACATAAGGAATCAAATCCTGATTGAATAGACCCACATGGTAGAGCATGAAATGGGGTAGATAAATTATCATAAATTATGCATTAAATCTCTCCATCAATCTAAGATCACGGTTAAGACAACAATGGGATAGCAGGAGTCATACATTACAATTCAAGAAATCTAATTGGTTATCTCCAATGTTCCAATGCATATGGACATCGGCTAGCAGATAATTATGGTAAGCACAAATCATGACATCATAGATCTTGCATCATAAATCATGTTACACAAACTATGGGTCATAAATTAGGGGTCTTATTTCTAGGCAAGTAATTAAAAATCTAGTTGATTGATTACCATATGCGGTATAGGAATCATGAGCCATGATTTGGGAAATCTAATTGGTTGGGTCTAACGGTCCAATATATATTGAGAAATATGGAAACTTGCTTGTAAATGTGTATGGTAATATAAAGTGTTGACTTCCGGCTTTTTAGAAATTGGGACAAGCCTAAATCAATTAGTCTTAAAAATATTGACAGCGGTGATATCTCGAGATAATGGAAATGGAAATCAAGTGAGTATATCATGATTGACATAGATGGCAAGATTTGTGCTAAGTGTTTTTAAACGTCGTATTACTACATCAAATCTGTGCAACGGAAATATTCTCGAGAGGTCTATATAAACGGAACTCGTTAACATATTCAAATACGAAAAACATACCCAGTAATTTATCGTATACAAGCTACGAAATTATTTTTCACTAAGACAGACATTGATTGCATTAAGAACAGAATTGCAGCTACGAAGAACGTATAGAAAACAGTCTGGTAATATTCTTCTTGCATATCATTTCATTTTATACTAGAGCCTTGAGTTGGTGAGTAATATATTGCTTGATCATTAGACCTCTAATGTGTATTTTATTTTTCCTATCTCAATCAATATTACATGTAATTCTGTTTTGAATTGGTAACTTATTACAGTCAAGTTTGAGGGAAGCATAGGTGCTTAAGAGTGCATAGGTGCACAGGGAACAAAAGTGTTCAAATTGCTAGAACTTGTATTGTAATTGAAAGAGTTTAATAGAAGTGAGTCTCCAATACTAGTTGGTATTGGACGTGGATTAGGCTACTATTCTAGAGGGTAGTAGTTGAACCACGTAAAAATTCTGGTGTTTGTGTGATTGCTTTCTGTGCTTGAATATCTTGTTGTTTATCCAGCAGCCTGCATTCTATTCATATCAGTAAAACTGGTTAACCCAATAATATCCTGATTTGGTAATCCAACTAGCTGCATTAAACATCCAACGAAATTTTTATAAGAAATAAAAATTGGACATAGTCTGTGCCTATGCTTATTCAACCCCCCCTTCTAAGTGTACCTATTTAAATTTCATTTGGTATCAGAGCTTGGCTCTACTTATCTTGATCTTAAAGGTGACTTGTAGGGAAAGATTCTGACATGGCACAACTTGGAAGCGCTCATCACGAAGGTCAATCAACGAACCGACCTCCACTACTCTTTGGAACTGAGAACTATAACTTCTGGAAATTTCGGATGAGGATATATCTTAAGCGAGACCCATGGGAATGGTGGGTGGTAGAGAATGGAGCCGGTAATCCCAAGGAAAGATGATGGTACTCCAAAAACTCTACTCGAGATGGACTCAACCGAAACATACATGGTGTCATACGATTCAAAAGCAATGAACACTCTCCTCAGCGGCATGGTGCAATCTGAAATAGATAAAGTTTCTGCATGAAACACATCAAAGGAGATTTGGGATACCCAAGTGGTAAGTCACGAAGGAACGTCTAAAGTACGAGAAGTCAAGCTAAGTATGCTCATGCATGACTACGAAATGTTCAAACTGGAAAGGGACGAAACGATCAAAATGGCTCAAGCACGATTTTTGGTACTTATAAATTCCTTGAAGCTACTCGACAAGACAATTCCACAAAGCAAAATCAATCGTAAGCTACTTCGGGCTATGCCCAAAAGGTTTGCATCTAAAATTACTACTCTTCAAGACTCCGTCAATATTTCTTCTATGGATACATTAACTCTCTTTGGTGAACTAGAAGAATATGAATACCAATTGAAAATATATGATGACGAGGAAGAAGTTCCTCGAAAGAAAGTACTAGCTCTAAATGCAGGAATTGAAGAAGAACTCAAAAATAACTCGGATGATGAAATAGTCATGATATCAAGGAGACTTAAGGGACTACTTCAAAGGAAGAATCAAAGGAAAAATACATTCAACTCAAACAACTACAAAGCCAAGCCAACCGAGGAAACTTGTTTCGAGTGTGGACGACCAGGTCACTTTAAAAAGAATTATTTCCAACTCAAGAACAAAGGAAAGCAAGGCAATAAGGAGTTCAAAAAGCACAAAGCATTTCTAACATGGAGTGATGATGAAGAATTCGAAGTGGTAATAGATGCAAACGATGAACTGGCTCAAATATGCTTCATGGGACTTGAAGGTGAATCCAGTGAGGTACCTTTTTCTGATAATATTACTTTGAAACAAGAAAATGAAAGATTAAAAGAAAAAAATATGTACTTAAAAGATCTAGTAAACACTCTAATGAGCGAAGTGGAAGCACTGATAGATGAAAAGAAAGATTTAGAAAAAGCAACACACACAAATGAGGAAAAGATTTTAGCAGCAAAGAATGAGTATTTAGATAATTACAATAAAATGTTGTTCAACAAGGTAAAATAGCTAAATAATGAAGTAGAAAAATTAAAAAGGGAGATAGAGATGAGAGATGTGTGCATTGATGCATTTGGCGATGAATCGGGTAATAAAACACCTCCAACTAATGACCTACAAAAGGAAATAGAGTCTTTAAAAATCTCTCTAGCTAAATTTGTTCATAGGGAAGAAAACCTAAATGTCATGCTAGGAAAACAAAGACCCAGTTATGATAAACAAGGCATAGGTTACAATCCAACATATAGGAAAGAAGTTGAAATGCTAAAATCTAAATCATCATTTAAATTGAATTATCAGACGCCTTTTACCTCCTCGCGCAAAAATTTTGGCATTAAAGGACATATAGAGATAAAACCGTCAAGAAAGAAAAATCTAAATAAAGCCATATGGATAAAGAAAAGTGATTTGATTTCAACTAATACAAGTGGACCCAAAAAGATATGGGTATCAAAAAATATAAATTATATCTCTCTATATGTGTATGTCTCAAAGCCAAAGTATCTTCTCAAAATGGATCTCGACAAAGAGATGTTCACGTCTATATATGACGGAGACAAATCTAAGTTCGTGGAACCTGAATGTCAAAAAGAAACATGGACTGTCACATTCGGTGATAATCCATCATGCTGAAATAATTGGGAAAGGTAAAATCGGTAATGGTAAGGTTAACATTAATAATGTTCATCTTGTTAACGGTTTAGAATTCAATCTTATCGGTGTTAGTCAATTAATGGATAATGGACATCAAGTTTGAAAAAGATAGATATACAATTTCACATGGTACTAACAATGCTGCCTTAGTTGCCCGAAGAGAAGGGAATATATATATTCTTGATTTTGAGCGATAAGAGGAAGAATTATGTCTTGCAACCAATCAAGATGAAGCGAATCTATGGCATAGAAGGATGGGACATGTTCATATGGACCTCATCAAAAAGTTGTCATCAAAGAACTTAGTAAGAGGATTACCCAAAATGAATTTCTAGAAGAAAGGTATATGCGAACCCTGTCAACTTGGAAAACAAGTAAGAACATCATTCACAGCCAAAAACGTGGTATCAACCTCTTCTCCCTTACAATTGCTTCATCTCGATTTATTTGGACCTGAAAGGCATGCTAGTCTAAACGGTAAATTCTATGCTTTTGTGATAGTCGATGATTTCTATAGATATACATGGGTACTATTCCTTAGAACAAAAGATGAGGCATTTAAAGAATTTGAAAAACTGATTAAAAATTTGGAGACCAAGTATAGTCTTAATCTTATAAGAATCGAAGTGACCATGGTCTTTGAATTTCAAAAGGATTTTATTACATTCTCAGAATCAAAAGGAATCTCTCATGAATTTTCAAGACCTAGAACTCCACAACAAAATGGAGTGGTAGAGAGGAAAAATCGAACGTTACAAGAAACTGCTAGAACTCTAATTCAAGAAAGTAAGCTTCCTAAGAAATTTTGGGCCGAAGCTGTAAACACAGCATGTTATGTACTAAATAGAGTTTTGATTTGTCCAATCATTTTGAAAACACCATACGAATTATTAAATAATCGGCTCCCTAACATAAGCTATTTCAAAGTGTTTGGATCTAAATGCTTTATCCTTAACACTAATGGAAATCTGGGCAAGTTTGATGCTAGATCATATGAAGGAATATTCATTGGCTATTCACAAAATAGTAGAGCATATCGCATTTATAATGTATAAAAGATGTGTATCAAAGAATCTATACATATCAAATTTAACGAATCTAACCATGATATTACAAAAGAAAGAGAAGAAGATGCAGAAACTTTAGAGAGGCATTTGCAAATCCAAATTTATCGAGATAAAGCAAAACAAGAAGATCATGGATCCAATCCAAAGAAGATGAATTAGAAGAAAAAAGAGGACCTAGACTCTATCCAAAGAATGAATACGAAAATCAGGAACATATCCAGCAAGCTGAAATGGATGAACAACAAGACCACAATTCTGAATCTACTGAAGAAGTAATATATGATGTTCAACTTCCAAAATCAGCAAGATATATCAAAAACCATCCTCCTGAAAACATCATTGGAAACATAAACGACAAAGTTATGACAAGAAGAAAAGCACAAAATATGTGTGCTTTCTCAGCATTTCTATCCCAAATTGAACCAAAGAATGCCAAAGAAGCCATACTTGATGAGAATTGGCTTCTAGCTATGTAGGAGGAGCATGTCAAGTGTGGGAGTTAATCCCTCCCCCAAAAGATGTGTCCATTATTGGAACTAAATGGGTCTTCAAAAATAAGCTTGACGAGTACGGAACAATTACAAGAAACAAAGAGAGATTAGTTGCTCAAGGATATAACCAACAAGAAGGAATAGACTATGAAGAAACATTTGCCCCAGTAGCCCTCTTGGAATCCATTCGCATACTACTAGCATTCGCTTGTTTTAGAAAGTTCAAGCTACACCAAATGGACGTCAAAAGCGCCTTCCTCAACGGGTACATAAATGAAGAGGTATATGTAAAACAGCCACCTGGATTTGAGCATGACAAGTTCCCACATTACGTATACAAACTCAAGTAGGCACTCTATGGACTCAAACAAGCCCCAAGGGCTTGGTACGAAAGATTAAGTAAGTATCTCCTATCAAATGGGTTCATACGAGGTAAAATCGACTCCACGCTGTTTATTAAATGCCAAAATAAAGATATTATTATTGTACAAATATATGTAAATGATATAATATTTGGTGCTACTAATAATTTTCTTTGTGAGTGGTTTTCCAAATGCATGCACAAGGAGTTTGACATGAGCTTGATGGGAGAACTTAACTACTTTCTGGGCCTTCAAATTAAACAAAATCACGAAGGTATATTCATTCATCAAACCAAGTAACAAAAGAGTTACTTAAGAGATTCGGATTTGACAATTCAAACTCAAAGACCACACCAATGAATACATCAATAAAACTAGCAGATGAAAAAGGTACGGATGTAGAGGTAACAAAATACAGAGGTATGATTGGATCCCTATTATATTTAATCGCTTTAGACCGATATAATATGCGTGTGTCTATGTGCTAGGGCTCGGTTGCCAAACCCAAAGAATCCCATTTATAGGCTGTTAAACGAATATTTAAATACTTGAGTGGTACGACAAATTTAGGATTGTTTTACCCAAAATATGACAATTTTGATCTAATGGGTTATTCAGATGCTGACTATGCAGGCTGTCAAATAGATAGAAAAAGCACAAGCTATTGCTCAGACATTTTGGGACAAAGTCTTGTTTCATGGCACAACAAGAAGTAAACGCTACGTCGGCCGCTCTATCCACTCATCGAGGGTGAATATTTAGCAGCAGGAAGTTGTTGCTCCCAAATTTTGTGGATGCGTCAAACATTGTGCGACTTTGATATTATATGTGAAAATATGCCCATATACTGTAATAATACAAGCACCATAGACATCTCTAAAAATCCAGTACTACATTCTCGCACAAAACACATAGAAGTACGCCATCATTTTCTTAGAGACAATGTGTCCAAAGGCTTAATAAGATTGATATTCATCCCCACTGAGCATCAATTAGCAGATATCTTTACAAAACCTTTGGGGGAAGACCGGTTTTGTACCTTAAGAAGAGAACTCAGGATATGTATGATATAAATCTGATCTGCATGCGTTAAGGACATTAGACAGTCACGGCGTATCTATTCAGCAATAATTACGGGCATAAAAATCTATTCAGATTTTCCTTCCCAAAGCCGGCTTCACCACTTCCCATATTTCGATAATGTGTTCTATACATAAGGACCAGAAGCCGCCTTACCCTCTCTCTATCTCAGACTTCCCACATCTCTAAACATCTCACATCCTCCCCCACCATCTCAATCGACTCAACTCTTCTCTGCTATAATGCGAACTAGGCGTGGCAAATAGCTTCATGATGAATCGGAAGATGAGGTCTCACCTCCCTCTCCAACATCTCAACCATTGGTCACTCGAAAACTGAAACGCAGGCCATCCTCTGTCACGATCATCTCCGGTGGTTCATCCCCTGCCGAATCTGAAGCCAGTCTACCTTCTCCACCTCCAATCGGGACATCGACGGGTCACAAACGACGCAAGTTCAACGATCCCTCACCTGGTTCGCCTTCAAAACCGGTAATACCTCTTTCTGTCTCCTTGCATAATGTGCCTGACGATTTTTTTAGAGGCCATAATTTCGAACTCTGTTTTAAAACCTCTATCTGTCAAAAATCCTTTGTCTATGAAAAATCGATAGACATGTTTTACTATCAAAACTCGCCTCTTCATCGCCTCTTTGAGTCATGTGGTTTGTCTTCCTTAAGCACCCTCCCCAGTAGCCTACCCCAAATTAGTTCAAATAGCTTTATACCAATCTTGAAAATAATGGCGATTGCTACACCTCGTTCGTCAAAGGTAAATCCTTGTTCTTCACAGCCATTGATTTAGGGAGTATACTGTCAATCCCATACTGTCAGACCTTATTTTTCAACTTTCCCAGATTTCTAAAAATGTTAGATTCGTGCATCTAAGTGTTATAGATCCATGATTTATCAACCCAGATCACTCAAAGACACCCTAATACACAACTTTAACCAACTAATTACAACATCTAACATCAAATACAAAGATTTCAAGATTTAGGGTTTTATACCTTTAAAACTTTGATCTTTGATTTATGATCCTTGTGATCTGTTCTTGGAAAGCTAAATAATGATATTAGCTTATTTTCTCACTCATTCTCACTCCCCATCTCGAAAATTATAGAGAGAGAAGGTCTTGGATAGTTTGCTAAGTAAAGTAGGAAAGTTTTCTTACCTTTTTTACTTTTATTTTGATTCAATGTATGCTGATGATATGTGGCTGAGATTGCTAATTTGTATGGATTTTTAGTCACATGCTACGCTAGGGTTAGGGCTAGGGTTGGTGAACAACCAAAGATTTAGCAAGACTTACAAGCTAACTTATAAAATATAAAAAGGGTACTTTAGTCATTTTGATTTTAGTTTTAATGGCATACATGCCAATTGCCCAAACCCTTAGGGTTTAGGGTTTAACCCTTTGACTTTTGCAAATTTATTTCTAAAACTTCCAAATTCCGATTTTTAAAATAGAAAATTAATACTTCAAAATTATAATTAGGATTTTCTAATTATATTAAAATTTCTTAATCATAATTCAAGTTTGCTAATTAGGATTAATATTTCCTAATTAATATTGCTAATTTAGCAATTAAATCCACAATTGTACATCAGGGTTTCTGACGGAACAATTAGGGTTTAAAAAATTTTTGAATTTAGGCACTACAAAAAAATGGGGCTTCAGCAACAACCGATTTTCATTGCTAAAGGCGCCAAATTTCGTTGCAAAAGGGTTTTGGCAACGACTTTACTGCCGTTGCGTCTTTCGTTGCGAAATAAGCGTTGCTAATTGTTCCGCAACGAACGTTTTTTTTTCGTTGCAAAAAGTAATACATTTTGCAACGAAATTTGGCTTTCGTACAGAGACATCGATGCTTTAGCAACAAAATGTATTGTTGCATAATAACTAAAATTTTGTTATTAAAAACCCCATTTCGTTGCAAAAGCCTGCTAATTGGCAACAAAATGAACTCTTTTTTTGCAACGGTTATGCATTTTCGTTGCAATTAACACCATTTTGCAACGACATTTTTCGTTGTAGTAAATTATGGAAATTGTTGCCTAAGCTTGCTTTCGATGCGGAATGTAAACCTTTTAGCAACGATTTTCGTTGCTGATTATATTATTTGGTAACAACATTATGCTGAATCAGCAACGAAAATGTTTGTTGCTGGTTATTTTTCAATAGCAACGAAGGTCGTCGATTAGCAACGACATTATATATTTCCGTTTCTTTATATATGCAACGAAAGTTGATATGATTTGCAACAATAAAATTTTTTGCCTTTTATGTTAGTATTAGCAACAATATCCTCTCCGTTGTTATTATGTTAATTTTTCGTTGCCAAATATTATATTTTTAATGTCATTAGAACGCGAAAATTTGTTGCTAAATGTATAAAAATTGTTGCTATATTAAAACTTGTTCAATGCTTTGGTAACGAATTATATTGTCATTAAATCAAAATTTGACATTCTTTTTTTGTGTACTACATCGACTCAATGTCCCCACAATAAATAATGACAAAATACAAAAACTAAAATATTATTAACTTAATAAAATCATCCACTACATAATCATTCATTATCTTTACAATTAATCATCTAAAGCTACCATGAGTTATTCAATCAAAGTATATATCTACATATATAGAGAAGTACACTTCATAATTTAATCCCTTGTCTTCCGTAAACGTATACCTAAAATTTGATACCTGATTGCAAAGGTAAAAGTCGTAGGCTTTGCACATATTTAAAATAATAGCAAAGTCGGTAAAATAATAGCAAAAGTCAAGAAAACGCTAAATTTACCCAAATCGCATTATTCAATAACTTGTTACAAATGGAAGATGAAAAGATCAACCTATTTTGATCACTAAAAGAAAATATATATATATATATAGATCATAAAACGAAGGTCATCATTAGAGCATATTTAATAAAACTTTATCCTAATCTGGATGGTGCTTCGACATATAAGACAGAGATGAAGGTCTTGTCCACATTCACAACATGTCTGCAAATAAGAACGAAAAAGAAAACTTGAAGACTCTAAAAATGAAAACCCAAAAACCTTTTGACAGTGATACCCTGATGTCCACAACCAAACACCATATCCCTAGGATTGGTAATGCGGGACATAACTGTCACAAGGCAAACAAGAAACAGTTTACTATGATTCCCAACAATACATGAACATTCCAATACTAAATCCATTTTTCAAGTATACTGGATCACTCAAGTACTAAATATACGGGTAAAGTTTTATGTGAAAAAGTTGTGAGCGCATATCACTTACATGAACATCTATCGCAAAGACTTGCAGAGGTCGACTCATGCCAACAATGCAATTTGACTGCTCTATCTGAAGAAGGTGCACTCTGTTGGAAACTACTAGACTCTGAAGGTTTTGATGCTCCTCGAGAAGCCATACCATAATGAGGTGGAGGAAGAGCAATCTTGTCTATAGCTTTCCCTTTCTGAGCACTGATTGAGAAACGCAAATATATCAAGAATTTTCCTAAAACAAAAATATTGTTGAACATTATGGCAAAATCACAAAAGCCAAGTTGAATTAGTACCCTAATATATTAAGCTCTAGTGTAGAAAAACACTACAGTTGTTTGGTCCTGATACTACTTCATAGTTGATGTCTAGAGATTACAACATGCAATATAGGAATACATGTATAACAACATCACCTTTATGGTCCAAATAGAAGACTTGAATATAAATTTGGCAATGCACTTAATTACCCATAAAATGTGCCATAGTGAGCCAAAAATGTAACCAATTACGAGGAAAAGGCCTCCAACATATAATTAAAAGTCCTCATTCTGCCACCTGAAGATAATTTCCAAAAAGAAAGTAAAAATTGGTGTGAGATTGCCTAAGGCTGCAGACAGAGTTGGATGTAATTTGGAAATAACATGAATTAGTTTTAAGCAATTAGGAGGAAATTAAAAAAAAAATATATAGATTTCTTTTTAAGAGAAGAGAGACAAAAACAGATACTTCTGTATGGCAGGTGATATTTACTATCACAAAATAAACAACATGAGTTTAACTTGTAAGTACCAATACTATTACTTCCGAATCTGAAGATTAGTTTTAGCCATTCATCTCATACACCTTCCATTTATGTGACCTGATTATTACAAAATAATTCATGGAGCAGTCAAAGATTATCATATGGTGCCAACATCAATTACACACGATGTGATTCTAAACCTTTTTGATCCTCGTCCCACAAAATCATTTTCCACTTTGTATCTCATGACTGAATACAAAAACAATTATTCACCAAATCAACTTAAATTTGTACAGGTGATTATTTCTTTGATTTCTAGCAAACAAAGTTATAATCTGAAATAGTCAACCACAACAGTATCAATCAAATCATTGATTTTTTTACTCTTCCCTATTCTAATCCTCACTCCCATTGATATCCAAATTTATGGCCCAGAGTAAGGAGCAGTTAAAGCCTAAAGGGGTGAAGAAATAGGAGAGAGAGAGAGAGAGAGAGAGAGAGAGAGAGAGAGATTAGCAGTATTACACCCAACTACAGAATGATATTGCTACAGGTACCTACTTGTAGTATGCATTGCAGAAGTTTAATTATGTATCAAAACTAGAAAACTTGCTTAAAAATATAAGAGTTTGGGAGCAGAAGTTCAGAAAATATAAAGTAACAAAATAAATAGGAACTGGACAAGGAATTTAACGACATATGAATATGCAAGTTTCAAGAATGGCTAGTGCAAAAGAATTCCAGTCCTCAAATAAACAACTCATATGAGAACACTATTTTAATTTTTAAAGGGTAGGAAGGTAGTGTACCAGGAAAAGAAGGAAATACTTGTAGTTCAATGCCCCAACACAATTGACGACCCAAACACAGTGATGATCCATTTTCAGAACACACCTCCCACCTGTAAAAAAATTAAGTAAATGCAAATCAATTTTCTCCGACTAATTAAGGATAAACTGTCAAAGGAACCACACAACCGAACTCACAAACAGAGCAATGATGACAGCGAGGAGGTTTAAGCTGGTTGCACTTCAGACAATAACGAATCCCTGCGTTTGTTGTGACAGCTGTCAACTGACCAAATTCAGACGCGGCCAAAGGATCGATATCCCCGCTCTCCTCATCCACAGCAGGCCTCCAATTTGGTGGCACACTGCCCGGATCCGTAAAAACAACAGAAAAGTAACTCCATAATAGCATCAACTGCAAAACTGTTGCGGTTATTAAATCTACCTTCAAGTTGTTTATAAAATCTTAACTTGCTCATATTTTTAGCTTAAAACTTAAACTCAAATGCAAAATTATTGTTTCTTACCTAGACTGGCTTTTAATTGTTTAAAGGTGAAACTATAAATACAAAATAAAAACTGGTCCTTTATGAGCATTCCAAAATTAAAACTTTTAAAGAACAAAAGTTGGTCAAATTTAGTATAATTAGAGGGATGCCTGAAAAATTAAACAAGATTCAAAACCCAAAAAATTAACTAAAATCCAGCTAGCCAACTATTTAGCAAAACCAAAAACGAAACAAAGCATCCTTATTTCACTTATTCCTAAAGTAGTTGAGCTAAACGCCAAGTCTAGGCCTTCAATTCTTAGGAGAAAGTGTCAAAAAAAAATCAAAATTTACCTAACAGTGGGTAATAATCAATCAGAATCTAACTAAAATATATTAAACACACATAAAATTGTGAAAAATCAAACCCAAAATGAGAAACCCATAATCACAAAAAGAAAAAAAAATTGAACTTTGAAATGCTTACCAGAGCATGGAACAATATCAGAACAGCAGCTGCAATAAGCGAATGGAGTCCACCATCGCTTAAAGCAGGGAAATAATTAGACAAAATGACAGCATAATAAGAGACACCCACAACTCCAAGAACCAACAAGATCATGATCGATTTGTCACCAAATCACCTCCTGATTTTCGAAATCGTCGAATCCCCTCTCCACATCAATTCGTCACCAAATCAACTTATCCATTTCTCTCATTCACTAATGGAACAAATTCAAGACTCTTAGCAGCAAAATAACCAGGACATGTACTACTGAATTCACCATATAATCAGAAACCCTAGCTTCTCTACTATCATCCGATTTCTCCCAATCGGATTTTGTAACTACCCCTATAAGCTTCGAATTTTGGGTTGATCCATGTAATTGAAGTTGGATCGACTTGTGTTTGCATTGCCCTTTTTCGGATACTACTGATTTAAAGCTTTATGGTTTGAAACATTTTTGAGAGAGAATGAAGAGTTCAGCCGCGAGGAGAGAGAAAAAGACGAATGAAATGATTATAGAAAAATCATTTTCATGTTTTATATTTTGGACTTACCTCTTGATCTGATGGCTGAGACTTAATCCTTAAGATTGATCAATGGCCACGATTGAATCTAGCAATTAAAATTTAATCTGACGGCTGCAGAATTTGATTTGAATGGATGGCCCAAGTTAAGTCAATTTGATCTAAAGGCTATGATCACTTCTTAAACAAATCGCTTATAGTCCGTGTTCTTGCTTCTAATCGGTCCTTTACGCTCTGTTTCTGAGTTTTAAAATGGACAGAAAAAAAAAGAAATGGATGAAAAATTTAAGTTTTCTTTCCAATTCTTATGTTTCTGAGTTTTTTAATAAACGAAAAAGAAAAAAATGAATAGAAAACTTGGCCACTTTTCTTGCCAAAGTTTTCCGTCCAAAATTGGCCTAATTTGGACGGGAAAGAAATTGGAATAAGTAATATTTTTATAATTCCCATATTATCCTCAATTTTTAATATAATAAATTTTAAATTACAACTCATGTCCTCAATTTTAAATTTTCTATTCTTTTCATTAAAAACTCAGAAACAACACAAAGGAAAACATCAAGTTTTCTATTCTTTTCTTTTTTGTTCTAATTTAAATTTTCTATTTTTTTTTTCTGTTCAAAACTCAGAAACAGAGTGTAGGATGGTGAAGGAAAGTTGTAATCTACGAACTTTTCATCCATTTGATCAATTTGTATTTTTACCTCAAAAGTTCATATTTATTTTAAGCCAAGTAATATAAAATTTTAATTTAGAAAATTAAGACAATACTTTAAAATTAATTTTTTTTTATTTGTATAATTAATTATTTTACCTAATATTTTTTTGTACTACAATAATTAATTATTATATCACATACATATACTTATAAATTTATTATAGCATACAATATATAGTTTTATAAAGAAAATTATATAATTTTGCTATTTAAAAAAATATTTCTAGTAAATTATTTCTACTAATTATTATACAAGAAAAAATTACACTTACAATATTTGACTTTTAATCAAAGAAGTGTTCATCCTCTAATATGACAGGTTTAAATACTCAATCTGCCAACAACGCCCAATCTAACTAGATCAAAAAATAAAAATTAATAAAAGATTATATTTAAAGTAAATTAGCTTAAATATAACTATAACAAATCGTCACAAATTCCATCCAAATTAATTGGCTTTTAACTGTAAGAATAAAAAAAAAATCTTTAACTATCCACATGTACAGTCCAAGTAATATTTGGGGCCCATATAATTGTATGTGGATGCTAACTAGTAAATTGTGTATTAAAATAATTATAATATGTCAAAAATATAAATAAATAATTACTTAATATATTAATTAACGAAAACAAAATAAACAATCGACAAACTAAATTAAAAAAAATAAACATAACTAATTAAGTGACTTAAACAAATATTTTACTAAACAAACTCAAACCCAATAAATAACCTCTCACTTCAAGGCCAAACCTCATTTAACAAACTCAATAAATAATTTTCTCACTTTAACTATTCATTGTCTTCTTATTAAATGAGATGATCAAGTTTTTTTAGTATACATGTTAACTTGTTTATCTTATTTAATTTGTTAACTTTGTATAATTTATTTGAATCTTAACTTTAGTGTAATATACTTAATTTGATTAATGCATAATTACCGAACAAAATTAAAAGATATTTTTATAGATTTATAATATACCAAAATATTTTTTTTATTGTTGATATTCTTTAACCAAATATATATAATAAATATCATACAAGGTTAAATAAGTATATATAAATTCAAAAAAAAAATACTTTATCTTATTTCAGGCCAAATATTAATTGGGAAAATAACTCCTTTAATATAATGTTTGAGAGTGAATCAGGTATATTGGACAAAGACAAAAAATCACTGAATTAATGGGAGGTGATTATCTTTAAAAGAAAAAAAATTCACTAGTAGGCTTTTTAAAAGCCACTTCCGAAATAGGAGAATAATTCTGAAGTACCTAGGACTAGGCAAAAAAACAAAAGAAGGTAAAACCGAATAACCAAATATTTTTTAAAAAATAAAAACTTCAACGACTGCTATTGGGAGTAAAGGCTTTTACATCTAATTGAGAAAAACTATTGAACGCCATTTGAATTTTTGAAAAATCAGAAAGGCAACCAACGCCATTTTAAAAAATATTTTTAAAAAAATTATCTTATTTTTTTTTTAAAATGATTTTATTTTTTTAAAGAAATTTGAAAAAAATAAAAATGTGATCCAATGCCAAACTAACCGGCATTATAACTTTTTTAAAAAAATTTTATAAAGCAAATTTGTAAAAAAGAAGAGTAAGATGTAACATCACTTTAACTGACGTTGAAATTTACATCGGAAAAAAACTAATCTTTGATTGTGCATATCGGTAAGTTATTTTTTTTTGACGTGGTCCGTTATTTTCAGCGACGTGGAGGCGTAAATGCTTGGTAAAAATTTTCTTAAAAAAAATGTTGCTCACGAGTGTCGAACTCCAGACCTCTCCAAACTAGAAACATTATATTCCACCAAAAGCCACTGAACCAACTACCTATCATGCTAGAATTTATGTAACACTAATATTTAAACCACCTAGCATCGTTTCTATGTATGTGAAGATGAGATAATACATTTTTTGGTCATTGTACTAAGAATTATAATAATAATAATAATAATTATAATAATTTAGGAGTTAGAGTGGCTCAGTGGTAGCTTAATGGCCCAATAACCCATAGGTCTTAGGTTTGAAACTTAGCAGTGATATTTTTGCTTCTTATGTTATATTTTTTGTGTATTAGATAAATTTTATTACCATCTATATATATATACCCATCTAAAATCTCCACATTAAACTAAATATATATAAAGTAACTATGAATATTTATATAACGTAACTATGAATATTTTAATGCAATGATCAAGAGCATTCTCCTTATCTAACATTCCTCCTTAAATAACACTCCTTTATTAAAATTACGCCGTTTTGGAGATTTTTAAAAGATAGTGATCTCACTTGTTTTCTTTTTATTTACAAAAATGTCATCTGCGGCCCCACTTGTTTTTTTAAAAGAAACTCCAAAATTATAAATTATAAATTTATAAACAAATATTTATTTATAAATTTATAAATATTTCATCTAAAATTTATAAAATTTAGATATGAATATTTGTTATAAATATTTATATGAATATTTAGAGATAAATTTATAAATATTTATATGAATATTTGTTTACATATATATATATATATATATAAATATTCATAGTTACTTTATATATAATTAGTTTAATGTTGAGATTTGTTTAATATTTTATTTAATTTGATAAGAAATTTTGAAAAGAATACGTATGTATGTGTATATATATACACACACACACACATACGTACATATCATATGTGGATGGGCTAACGTTAATGAATGTGACGCCCCCAAAATAGGTATACATCACCCATTCCGAGTTGTCAATACATGGTACAGAAACAACTACAACTTTATTATTACAACAAGAAAGCTGTGAGTTTGAATACAAATATTATCTTCAGACAATATCTATACTCAAATAAATCCTCATCACATTTATTGATATATTATTTTACAAAAATGGTGAGGACTACTAAACAACTCTCTCTAGAACCTTCATTTCATACCATTCCCCGACTCATCGCTATATTCTCGCCTCTCGAGAAGAAAAATAGAACAAAAGGAAAATGGTGAGCTCAACTAGCCCAAGAAAGAATATTATGACTAAGATAATATACAACAAATTATCGTTAGTCTTCAACAGGAAAAATCTATTAGAATACAATAGACAACAAGTTTTAAATCAATATTCGCAATGAAATAATAATTCATTAAGAGTTAAGTAGAGAATGCAAACTACTATCTTCTATATATGATTTAAAAGTTCATCGTCGATATTTTATCCCCAGTAACATCAATCAATATATATCGAATCAAATATTCATCTTTGCACTATGTGCCAAAGATATTCATCATTGGTCATGTTCATCTAAACACTTGTTGTTCATCTTTGAACTACGCCAAAGATATTCATCGTAAATCATTCATCTTTGCACTACATGCCAAATATATTCAATAATATCATCATTTAAGACCGAGGATGATGAAAATATTTTAAAGAAACGAATCCAGTTGAAACAAAATGACAAGGATTAAGGATTCGTGACTTTGTTTTATCCATGTCCAAAAATACCTCAAAATAATCATAGTGGTGTAAAATTCAAGAATGATCAAAACATGGATACAATCAAAGCTAGTATCCGAATAGATATTTTGACTTAAAAGGAAAATTTTCATTTTTCGATGAATAGTGTCGATTCGTGAATAAGATCAGATATCGTGAATAAGTCGTCGTATACGTGAATAGTAACTCCCCGACACTAAAAGTTTCAAATTTGATTAAAAGTTCAGATCAATACTTGACATAATGATATTAGAATAAATAATATCATTTTAAAAAAATAATATCCCTTACTCAAAAAAAATCAAGATTTCTAAATTAAACACAGGATATAGGATATGACTTGAACTTGCACCAGTATAGCAATACTCAAAATACTCACAAGAATACGCCGATAATATAGAGAGGAAAACTTGATTTCTCGTGTAATTTTCAATTCTAACCTAAGCACCCTATTTATAGGAAAATGCTAGAACACCAAAGCAGTAAAATTTAATATAATATTAATATATAAATTAAATTTTCCTACGCACACAAAATATGATTCAAACCATCAGCCACCAAGAGTGACTCACCTTGCCTAAATAAAAAAAAACGTTTTTCTTATTAAAAATATTTAAAACTTCAAAAATTAATTATTTCGGAGCTTCAGAACTTCAATAATTCATAATAAATAGCTCTTTTATCAGAAAAATTTGAAACTCACGACTTTCCATTGGAAATTTCATTATCTACAACTTTTCAGAAGAAAGTTTTTCCAAATTCCAAACAAAAATTGACCGAAATTCATAAACGGGCGATTTTACAGGCTATAATCAAATTTCAGTCAAGAAATGGGGTCCACCGACACATAAAATATGCTTTAAATATTTTTTTGTAACAAAAATACTCCTCCTCCACATATACTCATATATCCCTCATTCATCGTAAAAATATCATCATTATTATATTATTAAAATATAATAATATATTTAAATGAATTATTTTATCAAAAAAGGATAAAATTTCATTTTTCAACAATTGTCACACTAAATTTTTTTTCCATTTATATCCACATAAAATCAATATTTTCCTCATCATATGAATCAATAATTAATTATTCCCAAATAACATTATAGAATCACAATATTGACAACCGCAGCGCCTGTGAAAGAGGGGCTTTTCAATAAGAATTTCTCCCATCTTGGCCAAGCAATTAGGTGACCAAACCTCTCCTTAGATGTAACTTTCTAGACATTGCCAATAATGTTATCTAATAATATTATTCAGATAATATGAATTATTGCTTCGATAATTAAAAATACCGTAATGACAATTATTGAAACAACAACAATATAAAATATCAACGCAACAATTATTGAATCAATAAAATAAAATATCGAATAAAGAATTATCAGAACCATTATCGAAAGTAGTGCCTTCTATGTAAGAATCAATAATCGGCAATACCGCAAAGCTCATCGTGCAACAACGCCAGACATCGTGTTTTTAACCACCGTATTCCAACAAAGTTGTAAATCTGTGAATAACCACGCCAAGTTATTTTTAAACAACTTATTTTTGTCATTTTCTTCATCCAATCGCTTTCCGTTATGGGGCCCACACATGGTCATGGCTGCCGTGCATTTAATATTCTCCGACAAAAGATTTAATATTCCAACGACCAAACTAATATTCCTCAACAACAATGAATATTTTATAACCACTTGCTTATTTTGAAATATTTGCGTATTTTACCCATAACTATCCATATTAATCAAATCAACCCTTACTATTTCAAAATAATAATTAGAGAAAATAAAATTTTATTTATTAATTATTTGGGGTCTTATAGCGAATATTGAACTTTATCCCAAAAAATATGTTGATGCAAAGATACGAACCCAAGACCACCAGTTTGGAATATTGATCCAATGACAACCCGAGCACCTTGGCCTAGTTGCTATTATTTTGCAAGGATTAGTATTTAGTACTATTATTATTATTATGACTGTTATTATTATTATTATGCAACATTTTAATAGTCGTTGCAAAAAGTTGTATAAATATGCAACGAAAATAAAAATTGTTGCCAATGAATGTGGTCTATATTAGGCAACAAAATATAGCAACAAAAAAACTTTCGTTGCCCACAATAAGGAGAAATCAAGTGGTTAGAAATTTTACAACGAATTTCTAACGAATTTTGTTTCCAAATTTTGCAACTACTTATGAATTTCGTTGCAAAAAGTGAAAACCTGACACAATCTGCAACAAAGGACAAGTTTCGTTGCTAAACATACACTTTTAGCAACGACTTATAAAGTCGTTACCTGAAAAATCGTTGCTAAAGCCCCATTTTTAGCAACAAAAAAACTTTTGTTGCCCATGATGACGGGAAAGCAAGTGGCCGAAAATTTTGCAACGAATTTCTAACGAATTTTTTTCCCGCCAATTAATTAGCAACAAATTTTTGCAACGACTTATGAATTTCATTGCAAAAAGTGAAGGCCTGACACAATCTGCAACGAAGGACAAATTTCGTTGCTAAACATATACTTTTAGCAACGACTTATAGTCGTTACCCAAAAATTCGTTGTCAAAGGCCCATTTTTTTGTAGTGAGGGTTTGCTAATTAATTAAGCTTTACCCTAATTAATATTATAATTAATAGCACTTGAGCTTCATAATTATCCTTTAAATTCCCAGATTAGGTTTTTTAATTTCTGAATTAGGGTTTCGGACTCCCGGAACTGAAATTAGGGTTTCAGAATCGATTTTTAGGGTTTTTTATCCATTGCTAGGGTTTTCTAACTGAACATTGACGTTTAATTTATTTATTAGGGTTTGACATGAGATATAATTTATCGGTCAACCTCGAACCTTTAACCACATTCTGAACACATAAACAACCATATACACAGAACATATTCACATATACACTTAATCCTGAATAATTCACTGAAATCCTTCACAGAATTTTGAAATCCTCAAAATTCTCTCCTAAAAATATCAAACGCATACACTTATTTTATGTCTAGGTCTATTATTTGACCTTAAATCCATCATTTAAGATTATAATAAATTGTCTAAATTCTCGGGTTGTCACAATTGGCTTGTATGCATACTACCTTCAATTAGTGAGTGTGACATTTTCAAAATTCTTGCAAGTAGAAAGATAATATTTTAGCAAACATTCATTTAATTAATTACCAAAATAAATTAGGTCTTATTTTAAATCGGTATCTCCCACTATTGTCTTCAAACTATATTACCCTCATTATATAGTTCGACAATATCTAATTAAAGATTTGCTAATGAGAATAAGAATTCCATTTTCAAATATATATAGCCTTGTGTGTGCACAACAAACTATATAATTTTCAAATCATAATGGTCAAGTGCATGCACATCCAAACTAAAATGATTTAAGTTAAGTCATACCCATAATTTCTATTTAAGTGAAGAGAAAACTACAGCCCTTGTGTGTGCACAACAAAGCGTTAATGTTAAATTCTTTATAAACATCACATGTAATAAAAATAGCATCTCAAATATTTAATACTTGCCTTGTTTGTGCACAATAAACCCATATTAAATATTCAATGCTCTATTATTTTTATCATGCTAAAAGGCGACGTTCAATATTCCAAATATCTTTGAACGTTACAACTTAATATAATTTCTTTGAGGGGTTTGTTATTATTAGTCTTATCTTGTTTAATAGCATATATATATATATATATATATATATATATATATATATATATATATATATATATATATATATATATATTATGCAAACATGATATTGAATACTAGCATGCACATATTGAATACTATATTATACCCGGATTGCTTACAGACTTTAATTCTAGTTTGGTTCACTAGAGCCACCAAGTGAACCAAAAGGTCAAATCCTAGGGTGCAAGAATTAACATTTAAATATAACTATTACATTTAAACTCGAGCTCCATTAGAAATGGGTCTTCGAGCGCTCCTTTCTCTTTGATCTCTAGTTCTTCGAGAAATTCTAACTAATCCTATTACATAAACTATTTCATTTAAATAGAAATCTTGATCAGTAGTCAAGGGGAAGTACATAGGAGAGAGATAGAATTTAGATCAAGAATAAAATCAGAAAAGACGAGGTACACATACCTCATTTAATAAAACCCATTCATTCAAGCAACTAAAATAAAATCAATCACATTTATTATCATACATATCACCATATGTATCAATAAATAAAACATTCATCTCATAAATAATAAACATTTAATATATATTGATATCGATTTAACGGGAAAATTTAATTAGCATTAATTTCAATTTTGATTTAAAATAAACTCATTTATTTAATCAATGTGAAATTATATTTTACATACAAAATAAATAACTTTATTTTACTTTAGAATTTATTAATAACATGAAATTCAATTTTTATTTAAATAAACCTTTTATTTTCACTAGAAATCAGATTTTATAAATAAAAATAATTTTTATTCTTTTCTGGGCACCGGCGCCCCAAATGTATTGGGTATGGCGCCATACAATATGGATCAACCCATTTTAGAAAATCAAGATTGCATCTGCGAGGCCATATTTATATTGTGAATCAAGATTATGACTTTTGGTCAACAATTTTGAATCGACTCAAATGCAGCAGAAATACTCGATTCAAAAAAAATATTTCCCGCTTCTTAATTCTCGCAGCTTTTTCTCCAAAAACTCAATTCTATGCTAACAATTATGCCCAAAATATTTGTATAAAACACATATCAATCATATATATCAAATCTAAGCAATTAATAACAACATAAAGGTTTGATTCTGATACCACTATTAGGTTTTGTGAATATCAAAGACAATCAAATTGAAAAATTAGCGGAAATAAAGTAAAAAAAGATTTTAAAATTTTTCACAAACCAATTACCCGGATCATCCTTTATGCATCACTACAAAAATGGGGCTTCAAAGAACAACGATTTTCGTTGCTAAAGGTGCCAAATTTCATTGCAGTAAGGGGTTTTGACAACGACTTTCATTTGTCGTTGCGTCTTTCGTCACAAGAATGAACGTTGCTAATTGTTCCAAGAACAACGTATTTTTTCGTTGCCAAAAGTAATACATTTTGCAACGAAATTTGGCTTTCGTACAGAGACATCGATCCTTTAGCAACAAAATGTATTGTTGCAAAATAATTAAACTTTCGTTGCTAAAAAATCCATTTTTTTGCAAAAGCCTTCTATTTGGCAACGAAATGAACTCTTTTTTTTTTGTTGCAACGACCATGCATTTTCGTTGCAATTGACACCATTTTGCAACAACATTTTTCGTTGCAGTAAATTATGAAATTGTTGCCTAAGCTTGCTTTCGTTGCGGAATGTAAACTTTTTAACAACGATTTTCGTTGCTGATTATATTATTTGGCAACGACATTATTCTGAATCAGTAACGAAAATATTTGTTGCTGGTTATTTTTCAATAGCAACGAAAGTCGTCGATTAACAACGACATTATATGTTGCCGTTTCTTTATATGTGCAACGAAAGTTGATATGATTTCCAATGATAAAAAATGTTGCCTTTTATTTTAGTATTAACAACAATATTCTCTCCGTTGTTATTAGGTTAATTTTTTGTTGCCAAATATTATATTTTTAATGCTATTAGCAAAGAAAATTTGTTGCTAAATGTATAAAAAATTGTTGCTATATTAAAACTTGTTCAATGCTTTGGTAACGAATTATATTGTTGCCAAATCAAAATTTGACATTTTTTTGTATACTGGTTGGCTCAATGTCCCCATAGCATATAATGGCAAAAATACAAAAAACTAAAATATTATTAACTTAATAAAATCATCCACTACATAATCATTCATTATCTTTACAATTAACCATCTAAAACTACCACAGTTCTTCAATCAAATTATATATCTACATATATAGAGAGAGTACACTTCATAATTTCGTCCCTTGTCTTCCGTAAATGTAGCACGAAAATTTGATACCCAGTATTATAAGGCAGGTCGTAAAAACAGCCTTCCTGCACATATTTAAAAATAATATCAAGTCAGAAAAATGAAGCAAATAGGTCACCAGAGGCACTTAGTGCCAAAATCAATACACAAAGACAATAGAATTACTACGTGGTACTAATGTACACCGTATTACTCATAAGCAGAAAAAGACAAATAGGCAATCACAATATCATTTGCTACAAATCCAAATAAAAAAAGAACCTTCAGTGCAACTATATGATTGCTCTGTTACAAGAAAAAATTGATATGGGTAATTATAATGTCTAGGAGGAAAAATTGATTATGATATTCCTTTAGAGGCCTAAACTTCTACACTTGTCATACCTGGACAATTTTACCCAACCCCATTTCATTAGCAAGAATTCCATTCAAATGATTATTATATATTGAAACCAGCCACCTTAGTCCATTCATTTGGTACATGAATGCAAAACTATATAGTAAAAAAACAACTCAAAATAGTAGATGATAAGAGAAAATGTTCTATGTTAACACCTTACGCAGCTTATATTGCAATACTAGAGAAAAAAAATGAGAACATCAATAAGGAAAAAAAGGCACAGAACTTTTAAGAAAATAAAATCAGTTATTGCAACGAAAAATACACTCACTTAATTTAACAAATTTCATAGGATTAATCCTAGAAAGAGTTTTTTTTCATTAAATCAAAATATTATTGTAATAAATAATTTAATCAACAAAATTATCCATCTCTAACACAAACAAGTAATATGAAGAACAGAGGAGACAGAATCATACCTTCTGCAAGCTTGTTCTTATTATCCTTCAAATACAAAAAATTACTCTGAAATGAAACAAAAATCTGTGGATTCAAAGTGACCTAATTTCTGCACCCAAAACCCATAAAATGCAACAGCAAATCAGCAAATCAGCAAATCAGCCAAACATTTCAGGAAGAAGAAAAAAAAAAAACTTGCCCCACATGCATAAAGAGAAAAAGATAACAAAAAGGCATCCAAAAATTAAAGATTCATTTTACATGGTAGAAGAAAAATCTCCAGAATCTTCAAAAATCAAAACTACTTTTTTTAAATCAATCAACATCACCATATAAAACAGGAAAAAAAACAGGAAATCAAAGATTCTTTATCAATGAGAAAGAACCTTGAGAATTGCAAAAGTGAGTGATCACTCAATTTCAACAACAAATGGAAAACCCCACTTAATTTAACAAAACTTGCAGGAATAAAGAGAAATCAACACTCACACAACTCACATTTATGGACAAGTATACCAAAACCTAACCCAACCACTAACTTTAAAAAGAGAATTGACCCACTTTAGATTAGGCCGAAATTCTTGTCATTCAGTGACCAAATTCTCAGAAGAAGTTAAAATCTCCACAAAGTATGATTATGAAGAGCCCAACAAATAGTAAAAGTAGTGGCATTATGTGAAAAATGAAAAGGCCACATGTATATAGATACATGCGGCCATGCATCATAGTAACTAGTGGTTGATAAAAATCTAAAAAAAATGCAGGTAATTTGATATACATATTCATCTTTTAGCTTTTTTACCCTAACTTTCTTGCGTGTGTATTTTAATTGAATGGAAAAACCCAACTTACATGGAAAACTATATTAAATTTCTTCTTTTAATACGGTTGATATTTAAACACCTAAACTCTAATGGGTTTGATGGAGTCTTTGTCTTATTTTTAGTTCCACGATCCATTCCAGGTGAGGGCTTCCAAAGTCCATCAAAAACTAATCCTACCTGACCCAATTCAATATTAAACTTTATCCTTAACCAAAAAAAGTTAGGAGTGTCAACATAATAGAAACACCAATATTTTTGTCACCCACGATAACATATGATAACATGAGGTTCTTTGAAAGATCCCAACCATCTTAAATGATCTCATAACAAACAGTTGTCCAAAATTTAGCTGCCTCTATAGGGAAAACCCTTACACTACCCAAGCATAATCAGAAGAAAGGTCTATGGTTGTACTGCACATCTAAGACATTACTTTGTGTCTAAGCTGAAGAAAAGAGTATAAGCAAACATAACCCCTGTCAAGGATAGTAAGGAATGTGTGGGTAAGTGTGCAGAGCACACATAAGATAAGATGCAATAATGCATATCAAGAATAAACATATTGGACAAAACAAACCTCAAAAAAATCTGAACATCTTTACTCCCTAGTTAGCCACTAGTACTTTAGATGCTTGAACATGGTGGACCATATACCTAGTACTCATTTCCATCAGGCTTTTATAAGAATGCTACACACAAGGATATAATAAATCATGAAATGTGCATTACATTGTGTCTGCCAAATAATTATATTACAGTATCAGTGTTTTTTCAACTGTACCAAGGCAGGTGTACAATGAAGTTATATTTTAATTCTCTGCCCTGCCCTGCCCTGCCCTGTCCTGCCCTACCATATTATATTTATAGGATAGTGAAAGAGACGATTCTATCATATTTAGTAGACAGAAAAAAAAAATCTTACAAGATTATAGAAAAGACTAATAAATCAGGAAAGAGTGAGTTCCTTCCTGTACAACACCCAGGTAAACTATGAAATCTATCAGACAGGGTACCTTAACTACAGTTGATGCATCCGTTTAACTGTTTATGCTTTGACAATAAAGTGAATGAAGTTGATATGATACAAGAGAATAAAGAGCAAAACCTCAATATGCATCAGATAGCCTCAATTCTCAAAGAGCATAAGTTGCTTTGATATACTCCACAATTTCTGCACTCTCAAATATTTTCACCCCAGTATTTGGATCTTCTAAATAAGGTGCCTGAAAACAATAACAAATACAAGAGGCATTATATAATGTGTGGCAGAAAGAGTGTGTGTTCTATTATATTACACATATTAATGTTTATGAAAGAAAGAAAAGGGAGTACCTGAAAACGCCCAGTTTTTTGATAAAGTATCTGCCGCTTTGGGCTGCCACGAGCACAAATGCAACATAAAAATTTATAAAGATATATGCCAAAAGGTACCAAATATAAGTCACTAAATGAAATCAGTCGATTTGATTCAACCAAACTAAAGAAACCTTTGGCTTAACTTGTTGCAGTGGTTCCAACTTTTTCTAATGAAATACCAAATGCTAAAAAGAATCCTAAGCTGTAAAGTTTAAACAGAAGGAGTGGAGAGTAAAAGAGAAGGATCTGATTTAGCTAATAAAGCTTCATAATTTAAAAGGAAACAAACATTATGTGCTAATTAAAATCATAAGGAAAAGACAGTTATTTCTGTACCCAAAATCCAAAGAGCACAAAAGTAGTACCACCCTTCTTCTAAAAGGGAACTTTGGTTAAATCCAAAAAAAATCAAATAAAAAGGGAAATAGCTTAAGCAACAAATTCACATATTGATAATAATTAACAGTGAAAGATTCGCGTTGTAGTCTATTATATCAACCGATGCTTCTTGATTTGGAAGCTTTTCTTAAACTTAAACCTCAGGAACCATATCGGAAAACTATGAAAAGCATACATATATTGGTTGGCTTGAATTGCAGGATACATTTAATTTTGTGAGCCCTTTAAGGAAAAACTTTGGAGTCACTGATCGAACCAACACAGTGGTCTGAGAGAAGTATCTCAGCTCAAGTGATCCCAATGGGCTCAGCTAGAAAAAGAGTAAAATAACTGTATACGTATATCATCAAATTTAAGAAAAATTTAATTGGTAATCTATTAATATAAAAGAATCAAACAAATGAAATTTGCCCCAAACAAATCCATCTCAATCTCTCATATTCTCCCCCAAACCCCAAATTTCCCCACAAATTCATCAAATAATCAATCCCGAGCCAAAAAGAATCCCTATAAACATAAATCCCACCACCCGCATGAGAAAATAAAGCCAGATATCCAACATAAACTAAGAGGCAAACAATTAGAATAGAAAAGTGAATACAAGGGGAACAAGAGAAGCCCAAACAGTGGGTAGAAAAACAAATGAATCTGAAGTAGGGCTTGGCGCAGGGGCCTCTGTCGGCGCCGCCGCGTTATGGACCGCCATTATCATCATCAGCACAACAGCTATGAACAGCTTC
>CM035131.1:134677357-135139857 GCA_020205605.1 Panax ginseng | reverse complement strand
GGATTTTTAGGAAGAATCAACTTCATCAGCCGATTAATCTTCCAACTCACAGCAACCTGTGAACCCATCTTTAAGTTATTAAGGAAGAACTCCTCCAAGAAATGGAACGAAGAGTGTCAAAAAGCCTTCCTTTCAATAGAAGAGCAGCTAGTTAGAGCTCTTGTCTTGGTACCTCCCAGGGATGACATGACCTGTTGATGTACCTATCCATTAATGACACTGTCATGGGCTTGATGTTGGGACAAAAAGATGATAGAGGCCAAGAAAGAGCCATCTATTACCTCAGAAAAAGATTCAGCATCAGTGAGAACAAGTATACTCTTATTGAGAAAACTTGTTGTGCTTTAGCATGGGCTTCCATGAGATTACAACATTATCTCCATGGTCACACAACCCATCTCATATCCCGCATGGATCCTCTCAAGTACGTGTTCAGCAAACCCATGTTGAATTGTCAACCGTCCAAATGTCAGTTGAACCTCAAGCAATTTGACATCATCTACATAACTCAAAAGTCTATCAAAGGTCAAGGATTTGCGGATCAACTAGTCGCATTGTCCTCAAGGGATTTCAAACCCTTGAAAACATATTTCCCCGATGAAGGGGTAATGACAGTTGTCGACGTTGGGATTTTCACTGTCCCTTTTCTGTTCTTGTCTTTTGTTGTTCTCACGTTAGGTGAGATTTGTTTAAAAAAATAAGTTGTGTAAAGGTCCGACATGTATATGTCGACGATTGGATTGTAAGAGTCGCCAGTTGGTATTTTAAAGGGTTGTACCAACTCAACCGAGAAAAGGTTTGCCCATTGACCCAGTGATGTGACATTGTTTAATAAGTTTGTGGAACCGATATTCGTTAGGGTCCGGGGACTTGATTATGCGAAGAGAAGGTGTTAAGCACCCCCCGACATCCGTGTTACCAAGATGACCGTAACTTTTCAGTTAAACTGTTATATGAATGTGTGTGTGTGTGTGTGTGTATCTACAGATCAATATGCAATTATTTGGATGTAATGTTATGCCTCGTTCGTACCTATATATGAAGGGTTTGAATTTTTGTATAAAAAATCAGTTTTAACAAGATATAGCAGTGATTTTTTGTAAAAGAGGTTTTTCAAACCCTTATGCTCAATAGTAATTAAGGCCTTTGATACTTCCATTTTATTATATGTTCGGATTGATTGCTTTTATTTTTGAGATGCGAAGCATCTTCGAGAAAATAATATACATAGCAGACTATATATATTAAAGGGTTTGAATTTTTGATTTACAGACTGTCAACCACCACAAAGCACCTCCATGGGGGACTGGAAATGTAAATATATAAAAGCGGTAAATATCTATATATATATATATATATATATGTATGTATATATATATATAGACATGATCAACCACCACGAAGTACCTCCATGGGGGATTGGAAATGTAAATATATAAAAGCGGTAAACGCACCGAATGTAAATTCAGGCTCATCGAATAGAGTTCGACAACAGTTTATATATATATATATATATATAAATAAAAGTAGTAAACGCACCGAATGTAAATTCAGGCTCATCGAATAGAGTTCGACAACAGTTTATATATATATATAAGCAATAAATGCTCCGGATGAGAATCCAGGCTCAATGAACAAAGTTGGACAACAGTTTATATATAAGTATATATATATATATATATATAAAAGCAATAAACACTCCGGACGTGAGTTCAGGCTCAATCGAGGCATAACTCTATAATGTTAGTATATATATATATATATATATAAAAGAAATAAAAAAAAACCATAGACCGAAGTCTGGGCATACACACGCTACACGACTCTCAATATGAAGAACTGTGTGTGCACAGTAGTGGAGAAAAGGCTTTAAGAAAGGTATGAAGGCTTACAGTGGACTGACAAAGAAGACTTTAATAGCTTTAAATGGATGAACACTCGGTTCCTACCGGTAAAAAATAGCAATATATGAGCTCACAAGTGTTTAAAATGAGAAAGCACTCAATTTATAGTGAGTACGGAGCAAATTGGACAGGGCTTCCTCGCCGTTTTCTCTTATAAAATGGCCACCACAATCCCTCTATTTATAGAGGGGGGAGCCGCAGGTGCACCTGCGCTGTCTCGAAGTACATGCACACATGCAACGTGATGTCTGCTCAAACTTTCAAAACTTCAATTCAGACATCCGATCGAGGTGTATAAGACCTTTTTTGGAGTGCTATTATTGAGAGCTACACAATGACATGGGATTAGAGGTTGTGCGAAGTCAGGAAGATAGGACCATGCCCTTAGTCTTTAAGTCTTCAAATTCTATTTATTGTGTTGTCCTGTGTAGTAGTCACTCGAGATTAGAGCTATTTGGTTCTTGTAGGACACTGCTGTGTAGAATGTATGTTGAAATGTGTTGAGATGGCGCGACTGTAGGATTGAGGTTGAAAAAATGATGATTTTCCCCTCACTGGGGTTATCTCCAGTTTGGGCTGATATAGCAGTCGTTGCTCAGGGTTATCTTTAAGATTGGGCTACTGCAAGTGCTGAACGTCCTCAAGGTTGTCTCTAAGGTGTGCCTGACCTCCCAGGATTATCTTCTGAACAAGAACTGAGTGCCTCGGGGTTATCTCCGAGGTTGAAGCTGACTGCAAGGGTTGAAAGGAGCTTCTCCAATGTTATTTTCGGAACTGCATCTGTACTCCTCGGTGTTGTTTTTGAGGTTGGAACTGAAACTCCTGATGTTATTTCTGGGATGAAAATGATTATCTCGGGGTTATCTCTGAGATTGTAAGGACTGAGTATCCCAAGGTTATCTCCGGGATTGAGCTGAGCTGTCCTCCAAGGTTATCTCTAAAAGACGATTCTGCCCTCTTGCAACATTAGTAACAAGAGTGCGAAAAATTTCGAGTGTCTATAGATGCCCCTCTTTATCATATTCATGCAATGCAATGGCATTGATAGGATAAAGAATACTAGACACTTGAAATGTGACAAAATAATCATAATGTAATGTACTGCAGCATGATGTATATGTATGATGCATGTGGTTTGTTGGATTGTTCTCCAACAGGATGTGATGATTGCAGGCTCCCACGACTTTTGTCAGGGATTGAAGTTATCGCTGACAACCCTGATGAACTATTTTAAACGTCTGATCCAAAGTTCTCAGGAACTTTCAGGATGTTAACGTTGGGGTTATCATCAAAGTCCTTAATCCTTGGTAGAGACTTTACACTGAGGATATATCTCTCATATACAAGAGACTCTATGGGGATGTGTTTTGTCTGAGGAGACCTTGTATAACATATTCCATCATCGGTCCTCCTCGATGAGGATAGTCCTTCCTGGTTTATGTCACCAGGTCCTTCTAATGCTCTGCTAGAGTTACTTCCAATAGTCTGTGTTGTCAGTGACCCTCGCTGAAATGTAAATCAATGGATGAGATCCCTCCTTTGGATATTGTCAAGGTTGTTTGCCCTTTGTTGATGTGTGCTTCAACGGATGAGATCATCAGATGGTTTCTGACGCTTCGTTGGATTTACTTGCCAGCGGCTGAATGCCATCAAGGTTGTTTGACCTTTATTGACGTGTTCATCAATGGCTGATTTAGATAGAGTTTCCGTTGGGGAAGAAAGTTTTTGGGGTTCCGACCCCGCAAAGATGACATTTGGACCTTCATGAGGCATTGTCGAGTGTAGTTTGCAACTGTTGTAATCATCGTTATAGTGAACCCTGTGTCTTGTCAAATACCAATGAGTGACATGTAGACCCACATTTTGGTCTTTGAAAACCAGGATTTCAGGCTCTTCCACTCAATCGCGTAACTTCTTTTTTCCTATTTTGACTTTTTTAACTTATGAGACCTCCTTTGCAACTCAAATTGGACTGAGCCAGAGGGGTGGGCCCTACCCAGGGGAGCCATAGGTACACCTATGATAGCTGCACGTACACCTGCGACCAGCCGTGGGTGACCTTAAATGGATTGGTGCTTTCACAAGTCATTTTCATATTGTGCCACACTGGAAATCCGAGAGCTCTTCTTCAGATCTGCTGAGTTTCGGCATTTTCTACATATTTTGTCACCGTACAAGTGTTCTACACTGCCCTGGAAACCTATGCATATCTTCTTTTCCAGTTTTTATCCATTGGCAAATGAGTTATCACATGAAATGTTTCTAAACACATAGTAATATGCATGCTCATATGACTTGATAAAAAATATTCAACACAGTAAATGTTAGTATTTAACCATGCTGAACATAATGATGTGAAAAAATTTGACTTTTGAAACAGTCAAATTGGCACCTTTTTATGCTATTTCTTATCCTATTTGAGGACAAGTGAGCAAATGTGTTAAAGAAAAGTAATCCTGGTAATTAGGCTACCCTTATAGATTATGTCTTTGATAGTGTAATGCATATAGGAAGTTTATGACTATGGGTAGGTGTGCTACTAAATGGCCACCTAGTCATGCCTATGTGCATGTGGATAGTCCTATTTACAAAGGAGACTAGCAAAAATTTTCCAAAATATAGGCATTAGATAGTCATGCATTTTTAACTCTACTGTAGGCGTGTGCATTAAAATAATGCATGTATGTATGTAGTCATAAAATGCATTTTGAAAAAGCTCCAGGTTAGAGTTTACCAAACCCTTTCTAAGGTGATTTAGAGACTTGTGTCCAGATATATGGGTCCAGATTAGCCGAGTAGTTCCCGCAGGACCACTTCAGGTGTGCGGAGGAGGGCTTCTGATGTGCCTTAACCCTGCTCGTTAGACTGACCTCGTCATTTAAGCGGGAGAAGTGGATACGTCTATTCGGGTTGATGTACCAAATGTTGAGGATGAGGAGGAGGATGTACTAATTACGGACCCCGCTCCTGCTACTCATGTTCCCCGTAGGGATCTTCCAGGCATTCAGGTGATGATCCCAAAGCTTCTGGGTGATTTGAGTCGACACCCCTCCGTTTACTTGCATGCAAATGAGGTAAAAGTTGGATTTGATCTTCCTTTTTTCCTATTGACAAGGAGTAAGGATTCAAATATTGATCTTCTTTATGATGCAAGTTCCCGAATTTACGCAGCCACGAGGGAACTGGTTCAGCATTCACTCTACATATCAGGCTCTGCATCCCGATTATCGAGCGATTGTGCATGATTGGGGCTTCGAGGTGTTCTTTTCCATCCTCCCCCGTCGTTGTCCTTGGGGTTATCTCAGGGCATTGTTTGAGCACTGGTTTCACCAAACTTAGTCTTTCTATTTATTGGACTGTGAGGTGATGATGACACCGATGGATTGGCGGTTTATCACTAGTATGGAGTTTGGATTGGCGGTTTATTACAGATATTACCCCAACTGCCATTAAATCCTTGCTAGAGTCTGGTACCGAGGCGCCAAGGATGTGATGTACGTCAGACAGTCCTCTTGAGCGAAGATGTTATTAGCGGGCTATTGAGTGAGCCCATACCCGATAATGTGAGAATTAGGGATCGCATTCTTCGGCGATTAATCCTGATAATCATTAGGGGCTGCTTCATAGCAGATAACTCTTCCACAGTATCTTTCGCATTTGTTAGTGCCACATGAGATGTGGGCCATTTTGGAGAGTATGATTGGGGCTCCTAAACCTTCGCCTATTTCCTCAGGGGCAAGCGCATGCGTTTGCAGAGCTTGACGGAGGCTTGGCTAGGATTTTACCCATATCTATTTGTAAGTATTTCTTTTGTGATTTCTCATGTACAGGTTAAGAGTGTTGACTGACAGCAGATGTTTGCCTTTGTGTCGGCAATTTTGGGCCTATGAGAGGCTCCCATGTTTGCGTCCTGTGAGTATGTTAGGCTTGGAGACCTATCCACGATGACGACGATGGGACCACTCCATATTGGCGGAGGTTCCTGTAGCTGAGGGTTTCAACCATTGTCGTCTACAGTTGGAATTATTGATAGCTGATGCCATCACTTGGATTCCCTATTTTGGGGAGCATTTGACCGTTGGGTTTAAGGATGGGTACCCGACTGGTGTCGACTACGTGATATCCACCCGTAGGATTCCTCTCTTCATTGATGGAGGATGGCAGCTCTATTTAGCAGAGTGTGCTATTAGGAGCACCATAAGGGAGATCCATGTACCGATCTTACCTCCTTTCAGGCGTTATTGGCCTGTATCACAGTCGCCTGTCATTGATATCCAATTGATGGGTGTTGACGGCTTTACACTATCAAAGGGTCCTTATACTTAGGAGATGTTCTAGCGTTGGTGGTCCCCTTGTACCATCGGAGCCCAGACCCGCGCCACTCATTTATGGGGGATATGGTTTTTGGATCCATGATGATGGCGGATTGGATGGCCTGTGTAAGAGATCCAACTCATTTAACACAGATTGATAGTTTGACCTGGTAGTTAGACCGGGCACATTTCTTTATTTGACATTTGGGTAGAGATCCTTTAGAGGAAGATAACTTTGATCCTTTCAGCTCTGGCGCTGGCCCCTCAGGTGACCCATATGGCTTTACCGGTGTAGATCCTCTGCTGTATAGGCCTGATATCCCCGTTGATGGAGATCCAGTGACTCAGGAGGAGTTACATCAAAAGGACAGGATTGATGATGTAGACATTGACACCCTTGTCTTCTTCTGATGTGTATTCTCGTTATATCTTTTGATAGGCCTCTGTTAGATACTGGGTGGTTATGCCTCATTATCGCTTTATCTTTTGATAGGCCTGTGTTAGTTATTGGGCATTTGTGCCCCATTTCAATATATTTTTACCTGTACAAAGATGATTTATTAGATGATGATGTACTTAGGAATGTATGTACAATTATTTCCTACATCATATTGCCATCTAATATTTATCATACATGTATTATATTATGCATATGTATGTATATCCAGAGATATCCATCATTGACCCCTGGATGGTCTTAAGATACGGCCCACACAGATATCTTCCTCGATAGTTAGCCGTATTGATCACACCCCACCAGTGTTGGTAGCCTCTCGTCTGAGGTCATGGTATGATAGTTTATCACCTCGAGCATGGGGTGACCGAGATCGATTATTACAAAGATTCTATGACCCTCCCGATGTTTCTGTGTTCCGCTTGAGCTTTATAGAGGGTATGTTGGAGCATTAGATACCGGAGAGGCAGGTTTTCTAGTTTGGTATCCAGGAGTTAACTCCCACCTTAGAGGAGTATACATGGTTGACGGCGCTGCCATTAGACAGACCTTGTGTACGGATGGCTATCGACGACATGAGCCGACAATTTATGACCCTCATCGGGCTAAGACATAGAGTAGTACAGGATGAGATTACATCCGGCCATGTGATATCTTAGTATTTTCTGATAGATAGCTTTAGCTTAGAGGACAGTTATGTACAGCACTCGGGGGATTTCACCACACCGGAGGATCAGTGGCGCATAGCCAGAGTAGATGTACTCATTATATGCGTAGTGGTTTATGTATACATGCCACTATATATGGACGAGTTGGACATCGGTGTTGTCATGGTAGTGAGAGCTCTCAAGGAGGGTCATACCATTGTGCCGATGATTATGACAGAGACATTGAGATCCGCCACGTACTGTCATACCTATCTTGCAGGGGTATTCATAGGCAGCTCGGTCATATTTTATGTGTGGTTCATGTCACACCTGAGACCGATTGGCACCTTCTGACGGCATGGATACTATTTTACCCATGAGATAGTCATGTCTTACTCCTTTCAGCCAGCAGAGTGTACAGATGCTACATCCTGGTTGGTGTTTTTGGCAGGGATCAAAGATACATTTGACATTTTGTCGTGTACCAGGCTCAGTTCACCCTACAGCTTCATTACTCATGCACCTGGCATGGATTATCTCCCTCTGGCTGGTTTGAGGGGCATGACGACTTACCACCCACTAACTATGATGTCACAGTTTGACCAGTTTTAGGACTTCCATCCTTTTAAGGGGGCATTAGGTTAGCGCTTGGTTTCTCGCCATTTGTCAATAGAGGACATATCCAGGGTGTATACCTGTTGGGATCAGTGTGAGCTAGCGGAGTTTTCTATTAGCCATCCAGGCTGTTCATCAGAGTATTCTACATGGATGGAGGAATTGATTCGGAGGGTGGAGATCCCATGGATGACATTGATTTTCCTGCCGAGGAGGAGCTTTTTGTTGGGTTGCCAGCAGCTTTGATGGATTCTCCTAGTGTGTCAGCTACTGTGACCCCGCATTCAGCAGAGTATTTAGAATGGAGTCTTCATTTGATGATATTTGAGAGAGATCAGGCTAGGGCCTTGATGTTGACAGCTCTTGCTGGGAGAGATGCCACTCTATTAGAGAGAGAGGATGCCTTAGCTCATAGAGACACCGTTATTGCTGAGTGGAATGAGGCTAGATCATCCAGAGATGCTTTGATTATTGAGCGGGATGCTGCCATATTTGCCCGGGACGTAGCCGTTACAGATAGTACTACAATGAGATCCCTTACTACTGGCATGATTGCCGAGATGACTTCATATATTGATGAGCATTATGTCACCATGCAGTTGGTTGTGGATCTGTTGGCTTGTGTAGATACCCTTGGGCAGGAGACCACAGCGTTACCTCTTTCTTCGGAGAGAGATGCCATATTGGACTTGATAGCTCGTATATCCACGGGATTGTAGATAGGCTTGTATTTTCCTGCACAAACTAGCTCAGCCATTTTGTCATGTACAGTACATATTATATATATCAAACAACAGTATATATGGCAGGAAAATATATTTTGATTCACTTCCCTCTTAGTTGTGCCTTGCTACTTGGTTGATATTTTCCTGTTTCTTCAGGACTTGTGATTTTGATGTATTTTTAACTCATCCTTGATGGGTGGACATTGACATTTCCCAGGGTCTTTAAGAATGGATCATTGATCTGTGCGTATCCCTACCCTTTTTGGTGTCTTGGGACTGGTTTCTGTATGTAGATGTGGAGAGGAATGTGGCTTTCCTCTCTAAGATTTACCGCACCACAGATGGTCGCCAGTACTCTTATTGAAGAAGAGATCCCAGTTAGTTCCATCTCTTATGGATTGGTGTTGCTCTTTGAGAACTCAACCGCAGCTTAGATGGTCGCCAATTCTCCCATTTGTGTGGGGAGATCAGTTAGTTCCATCCCTTTGGTCTGAAGCTGATGAAAAGTTGTGGATTATAGGTTGATCCCAGTACCATGTGACAAGTATTTGTGTTTTGGTAGAGGGTAAGACCAAACCATAAATGGCTGCCTATGTACTCCTATTGAAGAGGAGATCAGGTCTGCGTTGTTCAAACCTGGTGTAAGAGGTTCAACGCTATATGTGAAAGGTTGCAGACAGATGTAGAAGTGTAAAAGGGTGTAGAAGTATTTTTTTTATTGCAACCGGGCCATTAAAAAAATGGTTGCCTACGTACTCCCAGGTATCAGGGCAGGTCGACGTAGTTTGCCCCATGTGCAGGACGAGATGCAGCCAAAAATTTGATCCCATGTTCAGGACAAACTACAGGGGAGAAAGTTTGATCCCATGTACAAGACAAACTGCAGGTGTGAAAAGTCTTATCCGTAGTGGGACAAAACTGCAGGTGTGAAAGGTTCAATCCCTGGTGGGATAACCAAAGTTGTATGAAATGAAGTGGAGTGAAAGATCTAATGATCTAAAAAACCAGGCTGCTGGTTTGAAGAGTGTGTTTCCTGATGGGGAAAATGGTATGAAGAAAGGTTGTATATAGTAAGGGTTAGAAAACCTGAAATGACTAGGGATCTGGTGATCTAAAACAAGGATGTTTGTTTGATGGTAACCTTAGACATAGTACCGTTTTATGGTGTCCAAGTTAATGAGCTGTGGAAATTCATCGTCGTCCATTTTCTGTAATCTAAGAGCACCTCCTGTCAATACTTCTTTGACAACAAACGGGCCTACCCAGTTTGGAGCGAATTTAACCTTTGACTGATCTTAGTTGTTAATGATCTTCCTCAAAACCAGATCATGTTGTTTAAACTGTCGTAGTTGGACTTTCCTATTATAGGATCTAGCAATCCTCTGTTGGTATAACTGACCATAGAATATAGCATCACTTCGTCTTTCATCTATTAGAGACAATTGGTGATACCTGTTTTGCAACTATTGGTCTTCATCCAGCTGAGCGTCTATCAACACTCTGAGGAATTCTGTTTCCACTTCTATGGGGAGCACTACTTCCATCCCATAGGCCAATGAGTAGGGGGTTGCCCCAATGGAAATACGCATTGAAGTTCTGTAGGCTTATAAAGTTAGAGGCAAGAGGTCAGGCTATCCTTTGTTATTGGCAGACATCTTTTGCATGATCTTTTTGATGTTCTTATTAGTTGCTTCAATAGCACCATTCATCTTTGGACGGTAGATGACAGAGTTAAGGTGTTTGATGTGGAATTTACGACACAACTCCTCCATCATTTTGTTGTTGAGATTCTTAGCATTGTCTGAAACAATAACCTCTAGTTGTCCATATCAACAAATGACATTGTTTCTGATGAAACCAATGATGACTTATTTGGTAACCTTGGGGAAGGAGGATGCTTCTACCCATTTGGTGAATTAGTCGATCATAGTGAAGATGAACCAATGCCCATTACTGGCTTTGGGCTTGATGGGCCCGATCACGTCCATTCCCCATATTAAGAAAGGCCAAGGCGAACTCATATAATGGAGTTCTCTCGGAGGGGCATGGATAGCATTCCCATGAATTTGGCATTAATATCATCTCTTGACGTGATCATCACAGTCAGGTTTGAGAGATAACAAGTAATGCCCTGTTCTGAGGATCTTTTTGACAAGTAGAGGGCTACTCATGTGTCGCCCACATACTCCACCATAGATTTCATCCACGAGCCTCTGAGCTTGGTCCTTGTCCCGACATCTAAGGAGACCTAGTCTTGCATTTCATTTGTAGAGTGTATCTCCGCTCAAGTAGAATTTTATAGCCATTCGATGGATCCACTTTTTCTCAGCAGAACTCGCCTCAGCGGGTGTAGATCCATCTCGTAGATACTCCTTGATATGCTGATACCAAGGGTGCTGGATGGGAGGTAGATCATCTGATACTTCTCCAATGTAATTCCCATAGGCTAGAGCCTTTTGCGGGGCAAAGGGGATGCTTGGCATATTTTGCCTGTGCAGATCCTCCCTTATATAGGCCTGATATCCCTGTGGATAGAGATCTAGTGACTCAGGAGGAGTTACATCAGGTGGACAGGATTGATGATGTAGATATTGACACCATTGTTTTCTTCTGATGTACATTAATTTCTTTTGATAGGCCTCTGTTAGACATTGGGTATCTCTGCCCCATTCTCGATATCTCTTTTGGTAGGCCGCTATTAGTTGTTGGGCGACAGTGCCCCATTTCCCTGTATTTTTAGCTATACAAAGATGATGTATTAGATGATGATATACTTAGGAATGTATGTATAGTTTTCCACTCCCTATATCATATTGTCATCTATTGTATCATGCATGTTATTATGTTATGCATATATATGTATATTCAGAGATATTCAGCATTGACCCCTAGATGGTCTTATGACACGGCCCGTACAGATGTCTTCTTCGACAGTTAGCCGTATTGATCATATCCCACCAGTATTGGTGGTATCCGGTATGCGATCGTGGTATGATAGTATGTCACCATCATACAGGGTGACTATAGATCAGCTGTTGCAGCATACTATGACCCTCTTGATGTTTCAAGTTCCCGCAGGATTTGTGGAGGGCATCTTTGGAGCTTTGGGTATCGGGAAAGGTGTTTTCCGATTTGGGACCCAGGAGTTGACTCCTACTCTGGAGGAGTATGCACGTTTAACGATGCTACCACTGAACGGACCTTACGTGCATATGGCTATTAGAGACGTGAGTCGGCAGTTCATGACCCTCACTGGATTGAGGCGTAGGGTGGTACAGGATGAGCTCACATCCGGCCACGTGATATCCCAGCATTTTTTGTTTGACAAATTCGGCTCGGAGGATAGTTATACATGGCATTCCTGGGATTTCACCACACCAGGTGATCATTGGCATCTGGCCAGAGTGGATGTACTGCTATTGTGCATATTGTCGTATGTATACATACCACGGTACATGGATGAGTTGGATATTGGTGTCATCATGGCAGTGAGAGCTCTCAGGGAGGGTCACACCATTATACCGATGATCATCACACAGACGCTGAGGTCAGCCACATATTGCAGCACTTACCCTGCAGGGGTATTCACAGGCAGCTCGATCATGTTGTATGTGTGGTTTATGTCACACTTGAGACCGATTGACACTTTCAAACGGCATGGGTATTATTTAACCCATGATATAGCCATGTCATACTCCTTTCAGCCTACGGAGTGTACAAATCTTGTATCTTGGTTCGTTTTCCTGGCAGGGATCGGAGATCCATTTGTATTATCATGTACAGGACTCAGCTCACCCTACAGCTTCATTACTCATGCTTCGGGCATGGATTATCTCCCTTTAGATGGTTTAAGAGGCATGATTACTTATCACCCGCTGGCCATGATGTGTCAGTTTGACCAGTTCCAGGATTTTCATCCTTTTGAGGGGGCATTGAGTCAGCACTTAGCTTTTCGCCACTTATCAGTAGAGGATAGATCCAGGTTGTATTCCTGTTGGGATAAGCGTGAGCTAGCTGAGTTTTCTGTCAGCCATCCGGGTTGTTCTACAGAGTATTCCACATAGATGGAGACAGATACGACATTGACTATGGAAGTATCCACAGAGCAGGAGATTGATTCTGATGATGGGGAGCCTATGGAGGAGACTCATATTCCCATAAGGAGAATTTGTCTACTGGGTTTCCAGCAGTTGTGATGGATTCTCCCACTATGAGTGCTACTATGATTCAGCATACAGCACAATATCTGGAGCAGAGTCTACATCTGATGACCTTTAAGAGAGATCAGGCTAGGACCTTGATGTTAACAGCTCTTGATGAGAGAGACACCGCTATGTTGGAGAGAGATGAGGCTTTGGCACATAGAGATACCGCTATTGAGGAGCGGGATGATGCCAGATCAGCCATGGATGCAGTCATCATTGCGAGGGATGCTGCCATATTTTCTCAAGACGTAGCCGTTGCAGACAGCACTTCAGTGAGATCCCTGACCACTGGTATGATTGCGGAGATGAGCGCATATATAGATGAGCATCATGTCACCATGTAGTTAGCCTCAGACTTATTGGCTCGTGTAGATATGCTGATGCAGGAGACCATAGCGTTACCCCCTTCCTCTGAGAGAGATGTTATGTTAAATCTAATGGCCCGCATACATACTGATCTGTAGATAGCCTTGTATTTTCTTGCACAGACTAGCTTAGCCATTTTTTTATGTACAACACATGTATATATCAAACAGTATTATATATGGCAGGGAAATATATTTTGATTTACTTCCCTTTCAGTTGTGCCTTGATACTTGCTTGATATTTGCCTGTTTCTTTTGGGCTTGTGATCTTGATGCATTCTGAATTCATCCTTGATGTGCGGACTTGAGACGTCACAGGATCTTTCAGAATGGATTATTGATCTGTGTGTATCCCTACCATCTTTGGTGTCTTAGGACTTGTTTCTGTATGTAGATGTGGAGAGGAGTCTGGCTTTTCCTCTTTGAGATTGAACGCACCACAGATGGTCGCCAGTACTCCTATTTAGGAGGAGCCCAATTAGTTCCATCTCTTATGGATTGGTGTTACTCTTTGAGTCACAATCACAGCTTAAATGGTCGTCGAATCTCCTATTTACGAGGAGAGGTTAGGTAGTTCTATCCCTTTGGTCTGATGCTGATGAAGTGTGGTGGATTGAAGTTTGATCCCAGTACCATTGACAAGACTTTGTATTTTGGTAGAGGGTTAGTCCAAACCATAAATGGCTGCCTACGTACTCCTACTGAAGAGGAGATAAGGTCTGCATAGTTTGAACCTGGTGTAAGAGGTTCAAAGCTGAATGTGAAAGGTGTAAATGGGTGTAGAAGCTTTATTGATGAAGAAGGGTGTAGAAATATTTTTGTTGTTTTTGTTTTTGTAAAGAAAGGGCAGAAATGTTTTTTGTTTTTTTTATTGTGACCGGGCCATATAGAATATGGTTGCCTACGTACTCCTGAGGATTAGGGAGATCAGGTCAACGTAGTTCACCCCTCAGGATGATTTGTGACCAAAGAAGTTGAATCCTATGTGCAGCATGAACTGGGGGGAAATGAAAGTTTGATCCCATGCTTGGGATAAACTGCAGTTGTGAAAAGTTTAATCCCTTCTTTAGGATAAACTACAGGTATGAAAGGGTTAATCCCTAATGGGATAACCAGAGTTGTATGATGTGAAACCAGGCTGCTGGTTTGAAAAGTGTGTTTTTCCATGAGGGGCAGATGGGTAAAGGGGAAAGGCTGTATGTAATGAGGGTTAAAAAACCTGAAATGACTACTGATCTGATGATCCAAAACCAGGATGTTTGTTTGATGGTAACCTCAAAAATAGTACCATTTTACGGTGTCCGAGTTGATAAGTTGTGGAAATTCATCGTCGTCCATTTCCTGCAATCTGAGAGCACCTCCTGTCAATACCTCCTTAACAACAAACGGGCCTTCCCAGTTAGGAGAGAATTTTCCCTTACATTGATCTTGGTTTTCAATGATCTTATTCAAAACCAAGTCGTGCTATTTAAACTGCCGTAGCCTGACTTTTCTGTTCTAGGATTTGGCGATCCTTTGCTAATATAACTGACCATGGAAGATAGTCGCGGTTCGCCTTTCATCTATTAGAGACAATTTGTGATACCTGTCTTGTACGCATTGGTCTGCATCCAGCTGAGCATCTATTAACACTTTGAGGGATTCCATTTCCACCTCTATGGGGAGCACTGCTTCCATCCCATAGATTAATGAGTAGGGGGTTGCCCTAGTGGAAGTACGCATTGAAGTTCTGTAGGCTAATAAAGTCAGAGGCAAGAGGTCAGGCCATCCTTTGTGGTTGGCAGACATTTTTTGCATGATTTTCTTGATGTTTTTATTAGCCGCTTCAACAGCACCATTCATCTTTGGACGGTAGATGATGGAGTTAAGGTGTTTAATGTGGAATTTACTGCATAGCTCCTCCATCATTTTGTTGTTGAGGTTCTTAGCATTATCTGACACAATGACCTCTGGTTGTCCATATCGACAAACGATATTTTTTCGAATGAAAGCAATGATGACTTCTTTAGTAACACTGGGGAAGGAGGCTGCTTCTACCCACTTGGTGAAGTAATCGATCATGGTGAATATGAACCGATGTCCATTACTGGTTTTGGGCTCAATGGGCCCGATCACGTCCATTCCCCACATTAAGAAAGGCCAAGGCAAACTCATATTGTGGAGTTCCCTTGGAGGGGCATGGATGGCATTTCCATGAATTTGGCATTGATAGCACCTTTTGACGTGATCATCATAGTCAGCTTTTAGGGTAAGCCAATAGTGTCCAGTTCTGAGGATCTTCTTAACAAGTAGAGGCTTGGGCCGCTCATGAGTGGGCCACATACTCCACCATGGATCTCATCCATGAGCCTCTGAGCTTGGTCCTTGTCCAGACATCTGAGGAGACCTAATCCTGCATCTCTCTTGTAGAGTGCATCTCCGCTCAAGTATAATTTTATAGCAAGTCGATGGATCCGATTTCTTTCAGTTGGGCTCGCCTCAGTGGGTGAGATCTATCTCGTAAGTAATCCTTGATGTGCTGATACCAAGGGTTGTGGATGGGAGGTAGCTCATTCGATACTTCTCCAATATAGTTCCCATAGACTGGGGCCTTTTGCAAGATAAATGTGATGCTTGGCATGTTTTCCTTGTCAGGTATGTGAATCAAGGAGGACAAAGTTGCTAACGCATCTGAAAAATCATTCCTATTACGAGGAATGTGTATAAAGGAGATCTCTTCGAACTCCAAAGCCATCTGTAAAACCTGCCAATGGTAAGGCAGCAAATGTAGCTCTTTCGTTTGATAGATTCTCGTGGATTGTTTGATTACCAACTCAGAATCCCCAAAGACAGTTAACCGTCTTATGCCCATTGAACGGGAAAGTTTTAGCCCCATGATACAACCTTCATACTCGGCCAGGTTGTTGGTGCCGATAAATCGCAATTTAACTGGGCATGACGGATATCGCTTCCCGTCATGCGAACACTAGAATTGCTCCAGCTCTAGAGCCACCTGTGTTAACAGCTCCATCAAAATACATTTTCCACGTATGGCATGTATCGTACCGATGGTGTTGCTGAACTGCCATTACCCCTTCATCGGGGAAGTATGTTTCCAAGGGTTTGAAGTCCCCTGCAGGTGCAGCGGCAAGTTGATCAATAATTCATTGACCTTTGATAGACTTTTGCGTCACGTAGACGATGTTCAATTACTGTAGGATCAACTACCATCTGGACAGCCGACAATTTAACATGGGTTTACTGAACACGTACTTGAGAGGATCCACGCAAGATATGAGATGGGTTATATGACCATGGAGGTAATGTTGTAACCTCGTGGAAGCCCATGCTAAAGCACAACAAGTTTTCTCAATTAGAGTGTCCTTGTGTTCACTGATGCTGAATCTTTTGATGAGGTAATAGATAGCTCGTTCTTGGCCAATATCGTCTTTTGGTCCCAACATGCAACCCGTGTCATTGACTGAAAGGTACATGAATAGGGGAACACCATCCCTGGGAGGTACCAAAATCGGAGCTTTAACTAGCTTCTCTGTGCTTGTAAGGAAGGCTTTTTGACACTCATCGTCCCATTTCATGGAGGAGTTCTTCCTTAAAAACTTGAAGATGGGTTCACAGGTTGCTGTGAGTTGAGAGATGAACCTGCTAATGAAGTTGATTCTTCCCGAAAACCCCCGAATTTCTTTATCTGTCTGAGGAATGGGCATTTCAGTGATGGCCTAGATTTTGGTGGGATCCAGCTCAATCCCTTTGTGGCTGAGTAGAAATCCTAGCAACTAGCCTGATTTAACGCCAAAGGTGCATTTGGCTGGATTCAACTTCAAGTTGTACTTACGCAACCTGTTGAAGAGCTTTCTAAGATGGTCTAGGTCGTCTTCCTCCATTCGGGACTTGACAATGATGTCATCCATGTAGATCTTTATCTCCTTATGCATTAAATCATGGAAAAGAGCCATCATAGCTCGCTGATAGGTTGCTCCGGCATTAATGAGGCCGAATGACAACCGTCTATAGCAGAAGGTTCCCCAAGGCGTGATGAAAGCAGTTTTCTCACGATCCTCCTCAGCGACCATAATTTGATGATACCCCGCGAAGAAATCCGCAAAGGATTACATGCCGTATTGAGCAGTATTGTCAATAAGAATGTGGATAAAGGGCACGTGAAAGCTATCTTTAAGGCAAGCTTTGTTAAAATCCCGGTAATCCACGTAAACTCACACTTTTCCTCCCGGTTTAGGCACGGGGACTATGTTGGATATCCATTCAGGATATGTAGACACCATGTTAATTTCAGCTTGAAATTGTTTCACAATTTCTTCTTTAACCTTTAAACTCCACTCAGGTTTCAATCGCCTGAGCTTCTGCCTGACTGGCTTAAATCCCTCTTTCATGGGAAGGCGATGAAGGACAATTTTAGTGGAAAAACCCACCATGTCTTCGTGAGACCATTCAAACACATCCTAGAATTGGGTTAATAACGCAACCATGTCATTCTGTTGGTTTGGAGTGAGGTCTGAACCAATCTGGATTAACTTAAGGCTTTCTAAGGTTCCGAGATTGAAAGAAGTGGTTTGATCAAGGTTGGGTTTCGATTTATCTTCAACCCATTCTTTGATCTCCTGAGGTATCTCAATGTCCTCTTGTATTTCCATCAAGTCTGAGTCCAACTTTTCATCAAAGTTACAATCCTTGTTGAGAAAAGGCATTTTATCAGCATGTACAGGCACATCTAAATTCAGAGTCGTGAAACAAAATATGCTTTCACTTAATATATGAAACTGTTTAATCATACAAAAATGTGAGCATATACTGGCAAAATAACTGCTAATACTATACAGAAAAGTAAGCAGTTAATATTATCTACAGGGCAGAGGGATTTTCTACCCGTTTTACCCTTGTCGACCAATGCATGGAATGTTGTTCCAATTGTCAAGGGCAAAGTTATGATGGACCGCAGTGATGGAGGGGCTGTCATCGTCTTCCTTCTCCCGAATGATGACCATAACATCTGGGCAATCATCGTCTAGGGTGTATCAGTTGGTATGTTCATCATGGACAATTATGTGTATGCCTGACATCATTAGGGAAATGTTCTGCTTGTGTTTTTGTTCCCTCTCTTCCACATCGGGATCACGAATCAAAACCTCTTTTGCTTTAATCGGTACTAGTTTGGGAAATAGAATAGCCATAACATGGGCTGACACCTTTACCGAGACTGTATAGGCTCAAGAGTTGCAGGTGGAGATAATCGTCGTGTGGTGGAAAGTTGAGGAATCTTCTTGTGCTTATGAGGATTCCTTTGATTGGGCTGGCGAATAGCCTAGTAGTCCGTTTGTCGATTTGATGGACATTTGAATTGGGTGCTTAATTCCCTGATAATTTACCCAGCCCTTGTCTAGGCTGATGACCCAATGATATCATTTCTTGTGTGGTGGCCATCACTTAGGCAGAAATCTTGGGTACGGGAAGTGGCGCTCCAATAAGATGGTATTGTGTGTTGCTCACTTCCAAAGTATGGAAACTGGTCGGCTCAACTTTTGAATTGAAGCTGATGAGTGGTATGTCTCCTTGTTTAGGACATTCCGGCTCAGAGTTGACAGTAACTAAGCTATTGTTGACAATGTATTTAAGTTGTTAATGAAGTGTAGAAGGGACAGCTCCAGCCATGTGGATCCATGGTCTCCCCAATAGCAGGTTGTATCCTGAATCTATCTTGAGGAGGTGAAAAGATACACAAAATGTATGGGGACCAATCTCAATTGGCAGCTCAATCTCTCCGACAGAATTTCATCAGGATCCATCAAAAGCTTTGATGACCGTATGACTACTTCGGATCTGTTTGAGATTGACTTTCATCTTCACCAAAGTGGCATAAGGACAGATATTGTAATAACCCGATATTTTCTATATAAATAAATCAGAAATTTTACGTATAAATTAAATTTTTATTATTATTATTTTAAAGGTGAGAATATGTGTCAGGTAATGTGTATGTATATTTGTGATAAATAAAAATTTATTTATTACATGAAAAATTTAGATAATTTTATTTTAGAATTATTGATCATTATAAATTATATTCTTAAAATAATTAATTTTACAAATAAAAATGTTTTTATTAATTATTTTCCATGAAAATATGTTTATATATTATTTAAATAATATATGAAATGATTATTAGAATTATTATAATAACTATTTTATTATATGAATTTATTTTGATTAATTAAGCTAATTATTTAACTTAATTAATAATGTTATATATGACAGATAAATCAGATATGGAATCCAAACCCTAATTTTGGATTTTGATCAAGGAATGGGAATAATAATATAATGTTAATTACATTTTGATTTTTCAATGCTATAAATATATATTGTATGTACGCATTGTTAATGATTGGTCAATGATGATGCAGTATTTGAACACCCTCGTATTTCTGATAAACTCCAGTTTCGAAGTCAAATGAGACTTTAAAATATGTTAAGGCACAGTGTTATGTGGTGTATGATATGTATTATAAAGATTTGATGCTAATTAGGAAAACCCTAATTATAAGAGACCCTAATTGTAAGTTAAAACCCTAATTTCTGAAATTAGAAACCTTAAATAATAATTAGTGAATTGCCAAATAGAAACCCTAATTTAAAACTCAATTATGAGTTCGAGACTATTATATAACTGTGTTATATGATTTATGTGTGTATTATATAATTTTAGGATTAATTAGGTAAACCCTAATTAATATTTAGAAATATTAAATTTTAGAAAACCCTAGTTCAAGCTGTTAAACCGTAATTAATATTTAGAAATATTAATTTCTAGAAAACCTATTATTTAAATTAATAACCCTAATTGTTAGAATTAGTAACCCTAATTATCCAATTGGAGCCCGAATTGTTAAATTAGCAATTTCAATGATAATTAGTGAAATTTAAATCTAATTCTCAATTCTATGAAATTAGATAACCTATGTTAATTAAAGAAACCCTAATTATAATTTTTAGAAACTAAAAATTTATATTTTAAACCCTAACTAGAAATCCTACAATTTTTGTGCTAAACCTTAGGGTTAAACCCTAAGGGTCAAAACCTAACGGTTGGCCATGTTACAAGATTGTCATTAAATTGGTTAGCCAAATGACAAAAATGCCCTTATTGCATTATTGGACATTACTTGTGTATCTTGCCAAGATGGGAGTTGGTAAACAAATCCAACAACTCCATGTGCCTTAAATCAACACATATCAGCCAATTACCAGCCATATTCATTGAACACAAGTCATTTAAAACATCAAAGAGAGAGAGAGAAAATTCATTTAAGCCTCTTTTGTGACCAAACACTCAACCAATCCTCTCTCTCACTAAAACCCACAACAGATCTAGAAGCCTAGAATCAAAAATATGTTCATAGAAGGTATAAATCCTAAACTAGAAATTTGATCTTGATCAATGTGTTAGATGTTGTTTCTTTTGTGTTAAACATGTTGTTTGTAGTCCATATAGTTGATCTGGGTTGGTAAATGATAGATCAATAAAATTTAAATGCACGAATTTGAAATTTTTCAAAATCTGGAAAAAATTTATTTTGTGTTCTGACAATGAATGTCAGAGGCTATAGATTCTTGGCTATTTATTATTTTTGTTGTTTTATGTTTTGGATTGATAGTCTGTTATGAGGTCTTTGTTCTGAAAGTGAAATCACAGTCATTTAATGCTTAGATTTCGAGTTATTCTTGGTCAAAACCCGTTGACCGGGCATGACCAGTCAAATTCTCGGTAACCTAGAAATGGGTTTTCAGCGTCTGACAAGATTTTTGAAGGCCAAGATCTGTCAAATGATTGAATGTTTGATGTTGTTTTTCTAACCAGATTGTAGTGTGTTGTATGGACTATAAATCCATGCCTTAATATTCCTTATATCACAAACAGGATCGAAGTAGTGTGTGGTCAAACTGGGTCACTCGATCACGAGGTCGGGTTTCTTGAATTTCCAGAAACCGTTAGAACAAGTATTCTGACAATGTTTGACCAAACAAGATCTGCTTTGTTTGTTGTTGTTAGATCTATGTTATGTGTTATATTTGTTCACTTGCATGTTGTCTACACACTGAACGTATTAGATCACATAAATCAGATCTGTAGTGAAAATTATAATGATCGAAAGTAGGCAGTATGAACTGTTCTTCATTTCTGGGTTCCAGAAATGAAGAACAGCTCTGACAAGGGATTTGAAGGCTTATAACTCTCTCATCTATTGTGTTATGTCCATGATATCAATTGTTAATGGTAGTATTACAGTTATACTGTAATACCAACACATTAGCAAGCCCAGAATCGTGATAACCAAAGATCTACAACCGGTCAAAGTAGGTACCTTGTATACTGGCTGTGAAGATCTGGGTTTGCTGAAGAACACAATCAGCGACAGTTTTGTCTCTAAAGCCACTTTTAGCGACACATAATTTCTAAAATCAATTATTTTATTTATTAAATAGAAAAAATAGTTTTAAATTATTAAAAATACATAATAAATTATTACAATTATTTTAAAGTCTGAAAATTAGTTTTTTATAATTTTTAATATATTTCATAAATATTTAATATTTTTGGAATATTAAAGGTATTTAATTTATTTAATTGATATATTAAATAAATTATTTAAAAATAATTTTAATACTTGAAAAATAATTTAAAATTATATTATGTTATAAGAAAATATTTTAAGTTATTTTATATAACTTTTAATATTATGTGATGAAATTTCATTAATAAATTAATATTAATGGTAATTAAAGTTATTTAATAAATGTATTAAATAAATTATGAAAAATAAAATTAATAATTTAAAAATCATATAAAATGATTTAAAGATTATAAAAATATTTTAAGTTATAAAATATAACTTTTGATATTTTGTCATAAAAATATTAATTATTTAATATTAATGATATTAGATTTATTTAATAATTATATTAAATAAATTAGTTTTAAAATGATTTGAATATTATAAAAATTATTTTAAATGAAAATAAAGTGTTTAAAGATATTTTAAGTAATAAAATATAACTTTTAATATTTAAAGGATAAGTTTATTAATAATTTAATATTAATGATATTAATTTAAGGTTCTTGATATTAAGTTTATTTTATAATTATATTAAATAAATAGTTTAAAATTTGTTTTATTAATTTAAAATTATTTAAAAAAGATATAAATGAATTAAAAATATTTTAAGTTATACTAAATGACTTTTAATATTTTAGTGAATAGTACATTAATATTTAAATATTAATGATAATTATGTAAAAGTGATTTTAATTATTTTAAAAATCATTTAAGGATAATATTAATGTTTTAAAAGTATTTTAAGTTATTATAAATAACTTTAATATTTTGGCAATGGTTTCATTAATAGTTTAATATTAATTAAATATTAATGATAATAGAATTATTTAATATTTAAATCATTTTATAATGATTCTAGTGTTTGAAAAGTCATGATAAATTATAATAATTGTTTAAAAATTATTACAAGGTTATGAAAAATAATATGACTGATATTTAGATCTATTGAACTATAGAATAGAGTCTTAGACTCGATAATTACCCGATAAAGCCGTTGGTACGCCGACATGTTTCAAAAATTGATCTGGACTTAGATAATTTGAATGTATTAATGTTTGTTTGTGATTCAATGACTGTTGAACATGTGTGACAAGGTAATTAGGTTATGTGCTAACTGCAATAAGAAGTGTTATGTGTTATCGTATGTTATTCTAATCGATCAAATGATCTTATTAATGATAGGTTTCAGTATAAAAGATAAAACTAAGTTACGTATTGTAAGCAGCAGACCAGGCAAGTATCCTACCTTTGCATTTCCTTTATGCAAACAGAATATGTTTAATGGTATCTTTTGTAATAGTTAGACTGTATTAAGACAATGATATGTATTATCTATCATGTAAAGAATTATAGTAAAAGTTGTGTACTTGGGATTAGACTCTGATATATGTAAATTAAGTTTGATATTTATATTATTGTTATTATTAGTAGTATTATTCCGCTCATAGAAATGGTATCGTAAAGCACCGAGTTCGGGTTTCAAGTACCTAAATTTGGGGGCGTTACAGATATTCAGAGACGAACCTCCGTCTATCAAAACTCCAGCTAACATATACTCGGAGGACAAAACTATAATGTGCAACGGCTTGCAATGACCGGTCCCTTCGTGCGATATGTCATCATCAGTGAAAGATATCACATTGTTGTTAAAAATATGATCAACCAGATGTTGAACTTTTTCCACATCCATTGATTTTGGTAAGTAGGCTTCTTCCAAAACCTTTAATAAGATCTTTATGTGATCCTCGGAAGTGAAAACCAAATCCAGTATTGAGATTTGATGTGGAGTTTCTCTAAATCTTAAAACCACCTTGGCTTTATTATGGCCCATAGTGCAGAGGAAATTTTTAATCTTCTCTATGGGAATCTTCTCCTTTGCTTTTATGGTAGGCTTCATCACCCTCTGAGGAAGATACAATGGATTTTCCTTCGACACTGTAGCAGTAGTATGAGACGTGGATACCTCAACTTCTCCATAATTCTATGGGACTTTTTGTAAGTTGATAACAGGATACTATGGTCTGAATGGTAAGAGAAATGGCTCTGGTGTAGCCAATTTCAAAGGATTATCACTACCTTTGATTTGAATTGCTTGTATGGGAAATGGCCTGACAGTCTCATCAGTCTCGGCGGATATAACTGCTACTAGCCCCTTCCACTTACTAGGATAGGTATTCCCACTCTCGAGTAGCATAGTGTCATTGTCTGCCAGCTGCAGGACACCACTGTCAATTAGATTCTGAATAAGGTGGTGGAGTGCCCAGCATTCTTCTGTGTTGTGACCGCTAGAATGTAAATGATATTGACATACTCCATCAGAGTTGAACCGTCTTGAACGGGGATTAATTAGAGGTAGAAGGGAGGTTATTCTTCCTTCATTGATTAGCATCTAAAATATTTCCTCCATAGGTTGGCCCAGGTATGTAAATTCCCTTTTATTGTCAAAATCCCGACGGGATTTAGCACTTACTCTCTTCGCAACCTTGTCCTCCAGTGCTTCACTTTCAGAAGGTGATGATGGAGCATTCATAACATAAGGAAGGAGACATGCATGCTCCTGGCTGACTAACTGGCCTGTGACTTGATGTTGATGGATCACCAGTTCTACTAATTGTTCAACTTTCTTACAAAGAGCTTTCATCTTTCATTCTATGCCAAATTGGAACTTTGTGTAATCCCATCTATCAACACCATCTTTGATGGTCTGGGATGATTCATCATTAAAATTGGAACTCTGTCCACTGCTCCAACTAATCATATTGACCTCTTCTTCTTTGTGTTGAGGAAGAGGGTTACAATGCACATGAGGTTGATCTGGTTTGGTAACCACGATCTCACCGTTGTTTATTAAATCTTGGATCTTGTGTTTCAAGGCCCAACAATCTTGAGTATCATGTCCAGGTGCCCCAGAATGATAAGCACACATCCGAGTAGCATTGAAACCCCTCCCATTAGGGTTGGCTGGTGAAAGAAGATGTGTGATTTTCTTCTGAGTAGTCAGAAGAGTAAGAATATTCTCGAGCGAGTCCCCTAAGGGTGTGAACGTTTAAGGGCACTTTACTTCTCCACCTTTAGGCAATGGAGGGTTTGAAGACTGTGCTCGAAAAGGGGAGTAGTTTTTCCTCTGCATAGGCATATTCTGATTGCCTTTTGACCTTGTAGTATCAAGGAAACATCCTCCTCTTTCTTTTTATGGACCCTCTGGGGGTTGTTTCCATAAGTTTCAGACTAGATGTGCTCAGCAACTGCCTTAAGAGCGGCTAGGTCTTGAATCTTTCCTAACTTCAACCCCATCTCAGCAATCTCTCCATGTTTGATCCTTTCAAAAAATGTTTTGCCAATACCAGCTAAGACTCTCTCATAGAAAGGAGCTTCTTGTATGTTTATGAAGGTCATGACCATTTCTGATTCCGTCATAGAGGGAATAACTTGAGTAGAAAGGCGCCTCCACCTTTGAGCATACTCTCTGAAAGACTCATTGGATTGTTTCTTGACCTTAGTAATCTGATATCGGTCAGGAGCCATCTGAGACTAGAAGTTGTACTGAGTAAGGAAGGCGTGAGCTAGCTCTTCCTAGCTATAGATCTTTGAGTGATCTAATCTGGTATACCATGAACGGGCTTCTCCAGTCAGACTCTTCTAGAATAGATGCATTCTGAGTTTCTCATTTTCTGCATAAGATCCAAGTTCTCCAATGAATACCTTCAAATGTGTGTAAGGATCCCCTAATCCGTCATACTTTTCAAAGTTAGGGGTTTTAAATTTCTCTGGATAATGAACACCAGGGAATATACAAAGGTCAGCATATGAAACACCCCCATAGGTTCCAATCCCTTTGAGAGAATAGATGGTTTCCTCCATTTGAAGGACCTTCTTCCTGATATCACCGGTGTCTGAATCTCCTTTGAGATGGGTGTTTTCAAGGTCTTTGTTGCTCATATCCAACTGAGGTTCTGGATTTGTTTTAGCCAAACCTTGAGTTCCTCCTTGTGTAGAGGATTCTGTATATGTGGCCATTTTTGGGCCCTGAGTAGACTGATGCAATTATTTAAGCAGAACAGCCAAATCTATAATTTATTTACTTAATCCGCCAAATTCTTCTAGAAACGGATTAAACCGGGTGAGAAGAAGATATAATTGGTCAGAAGCTCGTGGCCTTTTTGGATTTTGAGCCGTAATGAGCCCAATTGTTTCCCTACAAAAAACTTATGTAGTTTAGTTTCAGGGAATGTATAAATGTTTACATACTATGTGATATATTAGTTTTACGAATTTTATCCTGCAAAATGGATGTTAGTTGTTTGTAATACAGGATAACATGCTAATTTTAACTATGTATGCGCATATATTTCTTCACGTTTTCCATTACAATGGATTGACATGAAATGATATTTTACAAGTAAATGATTTTACAAGTAATCAAAAATGGAAAACATGAAGAGACTTTCCTCCGCGTTCAGTTTATCAGAGGCTGACCTATCTTAGGTTTACTCTCGCGGCTTTTTAGCATAAAGGTTCCCAGATCATCGCAATCAACTTTATGGGAAGTTAATCCGGTCTTTCAACTGGAGTGAATCTGGGTGGTGCCTTTCCTGAGCCTCGTTGGAATTAGTCTCCCTACGAGTACACTAATCAAACACCGACAGGATAGCCTCCTGGTGGAGGAACCACACATCATACATTCACATACAACGTGTCTCACCGTTTATAAAAATGATGACATGTGCGAAGCACTAATATCACAGATAGATATATTGCAGTGCAATAAGTAAAATGCATTCGTACACATTCATAAAAAATGTAAATGCAACATTAACAGACAAGCATATAACAGTTTTGAAAAGCTTGTAGTAGCGACTTAAGCCCTCTTACTGGAATTCCCAGCAGAGTCGCCACCTATCGACGTCGAGATTTTTGTTTGTCCCTTTTCTGTTCTTGTTCTTTGGTGTTCTCATGTTATGTGAGATTTGTTTGAAAAAATAAGTGAAAAGGTTCCGACATGTATATGTCGACGATTTGACTGTAAGAGTTGCTAGTTGGTGTTTTTAACTGGTTGCACCAACGCAACCGAGAAAAGGTTTTCACATTGACCCAGTGATGTAACACTGCTAAACGGGTCTGTGAAACCGAGATTCATTTGGGTTCGGGGCTTGATTATGCGGAGGGAAGGTGTTAGCACCCTCCCGACATCCGCAGGTTGCTTGTGACCGCCACTTTTCAAAAAACTGTTATATGAATATGTGTGGGGGGGTCAATGTGTTGTTATTTGGAAGTAGTGTGAGGCCTCGTTCGTACCTATATACAAAGGGTTTGAATTTATATAAAAAATTTAGTTTTAAACATGATATAGCAGTGAGGTTTTATAAAAGAGGTTTTTTAAACCCTGTGCTCAATAGGAATGGAGACCTTTTCATACTTCCATTTTATAATTACATGTTTGGCTTGATTGCTTTTATTTTCAAGATGCAAAGAATCTTCTAGAAAACAATATATAATAGTGCCGAACTCCTCATGGGCATGAAAACCATCTAAGGAAATTCAAACACCGTGAATAATTTATAAGCTGCTTACAGCTGAAAATGTCCATCACGGGAACCGAATCTAGATTCAATGGACTGAATCTGTGATCACATGATTCTTAGGTTCACATGATGCCACGGTTTATATGAAAAGCAGTAAGCAATTATATATATATAACCTGTAAATATATATATACAGACATGATCAACCACCATAAAGCACTCCATGGGGGATCAGAAATGTAAATATATAAAAGCGGTAAATATATATAGAGAGATATGATCAACCACCACAAAGCACCTCCATGGGGGATCAGAAAAGTAGATAAAGCTATAAAAGATGATCAATCGCCACGAAGTAAACTCCAGACAAGACTAAATGTAAAGAGAGCAATAAAAAATGATCAACCGTCACGAAGTAAACTCTAGGCGGGACTAAATGTAAATAAAAAGAAAAGGCCACTTAAATAAACTTTGTGCCTGATAGAAATGTAAATATATATATAAGCGGTAAACGCATTGTGATGTTTCTCAATCCTTACCTAGGTTTATCATTTCAATGATTTGTCGCATTATATATATATATATATATATATATAAACAAGAAACGCACTAGATATAAAACCTGTGTTCATCGAACAAAGTTCGACAACAGTTCATATATATATATATATATATATATATATATATATATATATATATATATATATATATATATATAACAAGTAAACGCCCATATAAGTTCTAGGCTCAATCGAGGCATAACTCGATAATGTTAGTCCATATATATAAATATATACATATATAAGTATATATATATATATATATATACAGACAGAAATGAAAACCACGGACCGAAGTCCGGGCATACACATATAACACAACTCTCAATGTAATGAATAATGTGTGCAAAGATGAAGAGAAAGGCTTTATAGTGTATAAGAAGGCTTACAGTGGGCTTCCAAAGAAGACTTCTATGACTCTAAGTGGATGAATACTCGGCTCCCGCCGGTAAAATATAGTTATATGTGAGCTAACAGATGTTTAAAATGAGAAAGCACTCAATATGGGGTGTGTAAAGAGCAAATTTAATAGGGCTTCCTCGCCTTTTTTTCTTTTAAAATGGCCACTCCAAGCTCTATATTTATAGAGTTGGTGGCCGCAGGTGTACCTGCAGTAGCCGCAGATGCACTGCATGTTGTCCGGTGCCCCGGGCTTCATGTCCCGCTGTCTCAAGCACGCCCACTGCAATCGTGATGTCCGCTCGAACTTGCAGAACTTCAATCCGAGCATCCGATTGAGGTGTACAAGACCTTTTTTGGACTGCCGTTGTTGAGAGTTACGCAATGACATGGGATTAGAGGTTGGACGAAGTCAGGAAGAGGGGACCATGCCCATGGTCTTCAAGCTTCAAATTATATCTGGTGTGCTGCCCTGCGTAATAGTCACTCGGGATTGGAACTCCTTGTCTCTTATGGGACATTGTTGCGTAGAAATGTATGTATGAGATGTTGAGACAGTGCAATATGGGGTTGAGGTGGTAAGATGATGCTTTGGTTTCTCAACCGGTTATCTTCTGGTTTGGATCGATAATGCGTATATCGCTTTCGTGGTTATCTCTGAGATTGGACTGCAGCAAGTGTTTGAATTACTCAGGGTCATCTTTAAGTGTGCCTGTCTTCCTGGTGTTATCTCCAGGTCTTTGGAATGAGTGCCTCGGCGGGAGTTCTGGAGGTTGAAGTGGATTGCATGCATTTGAAACAATCATTTCGGGGTTATCGCTTTAATCGCAATGGCATTCCTTGGGGTTATCTCCAAGGATGAAACTCTAGGTTATCTCCGAGGTTGTAATCGATACTCCTGTGTATTCCGGTTGAGACCGAACTTCCTATGGTATCAGGAATGGATATGAGTTGTCTTCCAGTTGTTATCTCTCGAAGATTTAATATGCCTCTCCGCAATGTTAGTAATATTGTGCGTAAAATTTCAAGTGTCTATAATTCCTTACGAATATTGAACTAAAATAAAATTCCTTACGAATACGAAAAATTAATATCGTAAGCGAATATGAAATAAATAATACCCCTTACCATAATAATAATATCCCTTACGAATATTAACGAAAATAATATTCCTTTCGAATATTGAAAATATCCCTTACGAATATTGAATGAAAATAACATTCCTTACGAATATTGAACGAAAATAAAATTCATTACGAATACAAAAAATAATATCGTAAGTGAATATGAAATAAATAATACCCCTTACAATAATAATGATATCCCTTACAACTATTGAACAAAAATAATATTCCTTACGAATATTAAACGAAGATAATATTCCTTACGAATATTGAATGAAAATAATATTCCTTACTTAATATTGAACTAAAATAAAATCCTTATTTAATATTTAAAAATAATATCGTAAAGAGAATATGAAATAAATAATACCCCTTACCATAATAATGATATCCCTTACGAATATTAAATAAAAATAATATTCCTTTCGAATATTGAACAAAGACAATATCCCTTACTTAATATTGAACTAAAATAACATTCCTTACTTAATATTGAACTAAAATAAAATTCTTACTTAATACGAAATATAATATCGTGAGCTTAATATGAAATAAATAATACCCCTTACCTTAAAAAGAGAACAATTCCGACTGGTATAGCGGAGATATTCTTGAAGAAAACTTTCACTATTTTCTACACTCAAAGCTTCCTTAAATTCAAAAGAAATACACTCAATATTATAGAAGAAGAATTCTTTGATTCTGGTGTGATTTTTATTTCTAAACTAAGCATCCTACTTATAGAAGAATGGCAGGTTATTATTTGGAAGCACAGTAAGGAAAGATTCGCGGGCGCAGTTTTTGCGAAATTTTCTGATTTCTACTGTGTAACACTATGCAGCACTATGCAATAAAATATTCTAATAAACAAAAAACTTTAAATAAAATATAATATATTCTATTTATAATCTAATAAAAGAATAACTTTATAAAAATTATTATGTTTTATATAAAAAGTTTTTTGTTTTATTACTATTATAATAATAAAAAAAAACTTATAATATAATATATATATATATATATATTATATATATATATTATCACATTCATAACACACTATTTTGAAAAATGAGTAGGTGGGGGTCCATATAATAAGAAAAATTTACAACAAATACTTCATAAAAATCCCCTCTATTTATCTCAATTCACTTGGCTTCACAAAACACATTTTTAATAACATTTTTTTCATCATTAATATTATAACTCACAATATTAACAACCAGATCATTCCTGTGAAAAGGGGCTACTTCTTATCAAGAAAGCAATTAGGTGACCAAACCCCTTTTCTCGACAGAACTTTCTAGACATTGTCAATGATGCAAATAATAATATGAATAACTTTATCGTCATAATTATTAATTTAATAATATAAAATATTTTACAGATGATATTGTGACAATAATTGAATAAAACTGAGTGACTTCTTACGTAAGCATCAATAATCAAAGATAATGTACATTACCGTGTGCTACTATGCAACCACGCGTATTACTGTACTTTTATCACCGAATATTTCAACCGTTAATGGTAAAAGTTTTGTCGTTATTTTTATAAAAAAGTTATTTATTTCGCTTTCTAAATTTGATAGTAATTCTGTAGCGGGGTCCACCAATGATTGTGTCGTCGTACGGATATTCCCCAACAAAAAGAATATTTTATGACAACTTGCTTAGTTTGTAAAATTTTCACATATCACCCTTAACTTTAACCTTTTATCAATTTAATCATTTACTAAATAGAATAATAATTATAAGAAAATTGAATACTTTTATTTCATAAAATTCGGGGTCTTACAATCTACCCTCCTTATAAAATTTTGCCCTCGAAATTTACATACCTGGTAGTTCGAAGAGATGTGAATACCTTACTTTCTTTTCGGATTGTACCTTCCCGGTTATTTCCTCTGTATCATGATTTTCTCATTGCTAATCTCATGTAATTCAGATATCATTCTAGAATACAGCTTCAAAATAAAAGTTAATTGACATATCATAATTTGTCAACTTTAGTAAGAAAATTCAGCTTAGGTAGTGAAAGTAGTATGCACACAAGTGAATCATGTTTGATGATAAAGCATATACTTTGTAACAAACTTATTCATTTATTAATAAAAAGTATTAATTTATTAAAGGCTTTTAATTATCTACATGATGTTGCTTTATAATATGTGAAAAACCCTTAGTTTTAAGCAATGCTTTTAGAATAATGATGATGATCATTCTAATAAGATCTAAATTCTTAGAAAGCTTAAAACTAAAATAGTTCACAATCGTTGGATTACTAAATTGGGGATTAGTGAATCTGGATAGATTGGTACATACGTTGCTTGCTCATTAGATGAGGATGATTGATCTCATGATCATTTATGTGAAGACACTAAAGCAAGTATATAGGTGCTTAGTAGAGAATAAGTTCATTGAACGTAGCTCGCTAAGGAATACCTAATGGAGTTTTACTTGCCTGTCAATAGTAATTCCTGTAGTGATTGTAGTACAAGTGATCCTTGGACTTGAGATCATCATAGTATCTTGTGTATGATGAATTATACTTTGACTTATTCCTTAAGACCCGTAGGGTATATCAAAGGGTATGCTTGGGTATAATAAGTCGTATATGGAGATAATGTATGATCAATAACAAATCTACCGCTTCTAGTAAAAGAAAAGAAATATCATATGTGATTCGATAAATGACAATCCAGTAGTCCTTGGTCAAGGCAGAATGAAATTAGAAAGGAGTTTCTAATTTGTATTATTTGGAGTTGTGCATTTAAGGATCGAAATACATATAATTAAATAAAATAAGACTTGACAGTAATTCCATGTCTTATATTTAATTAGGACATTATATGGTGGAAGGATTGAATTGTACAGTAACTATTTATTCAAAGGTTCTTTTATGATTAATGTTAAAATCTATATTATCTGGAAGTCGTTAATCGCCAGAGAGACTTATCCCTATTGTAGAATAAATATTATTTATTTGAATAAATTAATAGTTTAATTTATTTATTTAAATAAGATTAGAATTGTTTTAATTGATTTATTCACAGTCGGTTTAATATAGAGAACCTAAAGGGTCACACCATAAAAGGAAGAATAATTATTTAAGAAGTTAATGGCATAATCGTAATAATAAGTTAAGTATATTTAATTTAATCTATGGTAATAGAATAAATTAAATAGCTTAATATTTATTATTTAATATTTTAGAAATATTAAATATATAAATTAATGAGATGAGTCTTATTAATATTATTACAATTATTATTATTTTAGTTTCTAAAGAGTTGGAAATTAATTTAATATAAGTACTCCTCATTTATTCCTAATAAGATTAGGAGGCTAATTAATTAAAAGATTTTAATTAATTACTCCTAATAAGATTTGGAGCATAATTAATTAAAATAAAATCCAATTCCTTAATTGTTAAGGAGGGTTACCCACATCTATAAATAAGAGGAGTCTTATTATAGGTGAGGGTTGTTCACTTTTTCACAACAGACGTGATTCCAATTGTTAGACAGTACATCATTTTCTATGAAAGATAGAAAAACTAGAGTTTTACCAAAATACCCATATTCTTAAATCTTTCTTTTTCCTTGGTGGATCGCCTCTAGAGGCCAAACACTTGGGTGGCTAATATTGATCAAAGGAAGGAACCAAACCCGGTGGATTCAAGTTGAACGCGAAAAGGATTGGACATGAACTTGTACCTGAGGAAGCTCAAATCTTCAAGGGTATAATTCTTGTTTTTCATATTTTCGTTTAATTAATAATTGTGCATAAAGGATAATCTGGGTATATGGTTTGTAAAATTTTAAAACTTTGATTTTCCATGCTTCCGCTTACTTTGTGCAATTTGATTGTGTCCATGAATCTTATAAACCTAACAGTGGCATCAGAGCCAAACCTTTATGCGAATTATTAATTGTTCAGATTTGATATGTATGTTGATATGTGTTTAGAATAAATTTTTTTTAGCATAATTATTGGTATAGAATCATATTTTTGGGAAAAAACTGCATAATTCGCGAACTGAAAAAATAGATTTTGGAGATTAGAGCCACTCTCCAAAAACAAACAAATATATATATATATATATATATATATATATATTATTTTAATTTTTATTAAGATAAAAGGTTTATTTTAATTAAAATTAAATTAAATATTTTTCAGTAATTCTAAATTAAAAATAAAGGAGTTTATTTTGATTTGGAATTGGATTAAAATAAAGTTGTTTATTTTAATTGGAATTGGATTTCACGTTTGTTTGAATAAAAGAGTTTATTCAAAAAGGTTTTATATTAACTTAGAATTGGATTCTATGTTTCCTTAAATAAAGGAGTTTATTTAGATATGGAATAAGATTTCATATTATTCAAAATAAATGAGTTTATTTAGATATTGAATAAGATTTCATATTATTCAAAATAAATGAGTTTATTTGTCAATAGGAAAGAGAATCTGTATTTCCTTAAATAAATGAGTTTATTTAGATATGAAATAAGATTTCATATTATCCAAAATAAAGGAGTTTATTTTAACAAGGAATTGGATTCCATAATTAATTAAAATAAATGAGTATATTTTGATTAAAGAATTTGTTTAAAATAAAATAGTTTATTTTATTCAAAATTGGATAAATTAAAATAAAAGAGGTTTGATTTAAATTTGGATTAAAATAAAGGAGTTTATTTTGATTCAAAATTAGATTTTATGCTAAATAAATTTGCCCATTAAATGATATCAATATTTATATTGAATATTTATTATTTATGAGATGAATGTTATTTATTGATGCATATGGTGATGTGTATGATAATAAATGGGATTGATTATGGACTATTGACTAATGTGATTAAATTTTATTTTAGTTAGATACATGAATGTATGGGTTTTATTAAATGGGGTCTGCGTACCTCGTCTTCTCTAATTTTTTTTCTTAATGTAAATTATATCTCCCTTATATGTACTTCCCCTTGACTGCTGATCAAGGTTTCTATTTATTTTAAATAGGTTTGTAATAGGAATAGTTGGAATTAATTTTGAAGAATTGGAGATCAAGGAGCAAGGAGCAAGGAATGCTTGAAGACCCGTTTATAATGGAGCCTAGGATTTAAATGTAATAGTTATATTTAAATTTAATTCTTGCACCCTAGGTTTAACCTTTTGGTTCACTTGCTGGCTCTAGTGAACCAAACTAGAATAAAGTCCATAATCAATCCAGGTAGAATATAGTATTCTATATGTGCATGCTTATACTATATATATATATATACATATATATATATATATGTATATATTATGCAAACATGTTTCGCATGTTAATTAATATGACACGTATTTTATATATATATGTGCATGGGCGCTAAACAAGATGAGACAAATTAATAACAAACCCCTCAAATAAATTATATTAAGTTGTAACGTTCAAAGATATTTAGAATATCTAACGTCGCCTTCTAGCATGGAAAAATAATAGAGTATTAGATATTTAATATGAGTTTGTTTTGCAGACACAAGGCAAGTATTAAATATTTAAGATGTTGTTTTATCACATTTAATACTTATAAATAGACTGAACAATGTTGTTTTATTGTGCACACACAAGGACATTGTTTTTCTTTTGAATATATGGAATGCTAGGTATGACTTAACTTAGATCATTTTAGTTCGGATGTGCACACACTTGACCATTATGATCTAAGAGGTAAAATATAAGGAGTTGCATAGTTGATGTAATTGACAAGAGTTGTCTACCTATTTATTTATATATTATTTTTTGTGCACACATAAGGCTATATACATTTGAAATGGGATCCTTATTCTCACTAACATATCTTTAATTAGATATCGCCGAACTATATAAATAGAGAGTAATATAGTTTAAAGAAAATAGTAGGAGATACCAATTTAAAATAAGACCTAATTTATTTTGGTAATTAATAAAAGAATGTATGCTAAAATGTTGTTAATTACAAATTTATTTACAGAATTTTATAATATCTAAATTACTATCACTGCGAAACATATTAGATGTTAATTAACTGAACGGAATTAAACGAATTGGTTAAGGAATTAAGAATAGTTCTCACGGCAGAAAAGCTATCTTATGTCCTTAATATGCCTATCCTTGCAATGGTTGCAGACAATGCCTCTGAGGAAGAGATTGCAACTTTTAGAAAGTGGCAAGATGATCCATAGTTGGCTTAATGCATCATGCTCGTATCCATGAGTAACAAGCTTTAGCGTCAACATGATATTGTGGATGCTTCTATTATATTCATGCACATCAAGTAGTTGATGGTGAGGAAAGTAGGACTGATAGATATCATATATCTAAGGAGCTCTTCCGATCTAGAATGACCGATGACACTATAGTACAGATAAAAGTCCTTAACATAATCAATTTGATTGATCAATTAGGACAACGGGTTTTGTTATGGATGGATAGTTGAGCCAAGATTTGATCGTGCACTCACTCCCGGACTCCTTTCATAATTGTTTTGAATTTTTCATATGAACAAGCTAGATATCAGCTTCGCTGATTTGCTTAACATGTTAAAAAATTTTGAGTCACTTTCCAACCAATAAAGACCAAGTCTTACAGGTAGGGGTCAAAGGATTTTCAAGAAGAACAATTCTAAGAAGGTAAATAGAAAAGGCAAAAACAAAGGATAATAAGAATAAAAATGATACGGATAACAAAGGAGTTTGCTTCCACTGCAATAAGCCTGAACACTGGAAAAAAACTAGGAGAAGTATCTTGTAGAGGCTAACCAGAAGAAGTTTAGTGAAGCTTTGGTTAGAAATATAGTTTTTGTTTATGATTGAAATAAATTTTTCTTTAAGTCAAGGTTCTACTTGAGTATTGGATACCGGCTTTGGTTAACATAAATATAGATTTATGAAGGGACCAAGCAGAAATAGAAAGCTAAACAAGAGACAAGTAATCCTATGTGTAGAAATGAAGCAAAGGTTGTTGCGTTAGCTATAGGAACTTATTGTTTAGTATTGCCTACGGGCAAGTCTATTAAGTCAATAAGTTGTTATTGTATTCCAGTTCTCATTAGAAACATTATTTCCATTTTATTTTTGGATAATGAAATCTTTGGTATTATAATTAAGAATAATTGTTGTTCTATTTATAATAATAATGTTTTGTATAGAACTGAAATATTACTTAATGGATTTTGTGTACTTAACTTACGTGAAAATATATTTTGCAAATTAAACAAACTAGTATAAGAAAAGGAGATGATCATTCAAAGAGTTGAGCATGTGTATTTGCTGAAATATAAGTGTGAATTATTTGAAAGGTTCAAAGAATTTAGAAGTGAAACAAATTGGCTAAGTACTAGGATTCTTTGATCGGATCAAGGAAGGAATACTTATGTAATGAGTTTCTAGATCATCTCAAATGGTTTTCTCACAATGAACGCCTCCTGATACGAAATAATTGATTGATGTATCTGAAAGAAAAAATCATACCTTGTTGGACATTGTGCGGTCTATAATAATTTTATCGACATTCCAGTATCTTTTTGGGATAATACTCTAGAAATGGCTGCATATCTACAAAAGGTAACCTCAAAATCTGACTCGAGACTCTATAAAAGTTATGGACAGGAAGGATTCCTAATTTTAAGTATGCTAAGATAAGGGGTTGTCCAGCTTATGTGAAAATATTTCAAAGGATAAGCTTGGGACAAAATTTGACAAAGTACAGATTTATGGGACATCCTAAAGTAAGTTTATTGTTTATGTTCTATAATCCTACTTAGCAAAAGGTGTTTGTTGCGAAAAACGCTGCCTTCTAAGATAAATGTGTTTATCATTGAAGAGGCTAGTTGGAGGACAATAGAATCTTAAAGAGTTCAAGAACCACAAATCACTATAAGTCAAATAAGAGAAACCTGTAGATAAATTTATATATGCCTGATTGTTTGGTTGTATGTTTATCATTGGATTACCTATAATGATTGAGCGTAATGAATGAATGTTTGATAACCATTCACCTTGTATGCTTATATGGATGTTAAAAATGAAATATGAGTATGGATATAATCATAATGGCATATGTTTATGAGGCTGAGTTATTTAGCTTTGTAATTCATGAATCGGATAGAAATATACCGTTTCACCGTGTGTAGTACTGAAAGAGCCTGCACTTTAATTCATTATTACTGCAATTTTACATAGACATATAGTGATTTTGGTAATAGTGTCACTTACATGATTTCTATCATATGTGGAGGTTATGTGAATAGGTCATAGTTCATTAAAAAATGGGTATGTCCACTTTTGTGCTCTTGACTAGTTTTCCATGATAAGTATATAAGCATTACATGATGGTTACAAGTTAGATGAAGTATGAAAGGAAGTAAGAATCCCATTCTTTCCAAATTTGATTACATTATTTTAGTATCCTATTTTTATTCATTAATTGAATTTAGAATTAATTATAATTGTGAGTTATTCCTTAAAGCATATGAAAATAGTGACATAGTTGATGTATGATAATTAAGATTTAAAACCTTTCTCCGTGGATCGATACTTTTCCTACTCTGTACTACTTGTTGACCCATGTATGCTTGCATGAGTTAGAGTCCTTTTTGTTAGACTAAAAAGGAGGCGACAAGTTTTTGGTGCCGTTGCTGGGGAAAGGCATTTAATTTTAGTATTATTATCATCAATTTTAAGCTAAATTTGTATGACTTAAAAAAAAATCTAATCTTATCTTATTTCTATTTATTTTTTTTGTGTTATAGGTACTTGTATATATTTTATGCACACGCGGTCATCCAATTTTGAGTTGACACCTGCTCAGGATAACATTAACGAAAGAGGTTGGAAAACGAGAGTGCGTAGGAATTTACAAGCAGCTTTAGAGACCACAACATCCAACATGGCAGTAGAAGAGCAAAGAGAGGAGCACGGGGCCTTGAGAGATTATTCAATGTCGAACATCAATGGATTATAGTTGAGTATAGTTAGGCCAGCTATAGCAGCCAACACTTTCGAGATAAAGTCGGGCACTATTCAAATGGTGCAGAATTTGGTACAGTTTGGGGGTGCTGCTATAGATGATCCGAATGAGCATCTATTGAGTTTCATAGAAATATGTGACACCTTCAAGTACAACGAGGTGACAGAAGATGCAATCAGAATTAGACTATTTCCATTTTCGTTACAGGACAAGGCAAGAAGTTGGCTTAACTCTCTACCTTCAAGATCTATCACAACATGGGAGGACCTAGCACAAAAGTTCTTAGCCAAATTTTTTCCAATGGCTAAGACTGCTAAAATGAGGACAGCAATTTCCCAATTCGAGCAGTAGCAAGGTGAATCTCTACATGAAGCCTGGGAAAGATACAAGGAGACGTTAAGGAAGTGTCCACACCATGGTATGTCGGATTGGATGGTGATTAATACATTCTATAATGGATTGGGATGGCAATCAAGGCTAATTGTAGATGCAGCTGCAGGAGGAGCTTTATGGGCGTAGAGCTATGAAGAAGCCTACAATCTTATTAAGATGATGGCCTCAAATGATTTCCAAAATCCTACAGCCAGTTTGCCACAGCCCAAAGTTGCAGGATTGTTAGAGGTGGATGTTATCACTCAGTTGTCAGCTCAGATGGCATCCATGGCAAAGAAGATTGACTCTTTGGCGAAAAGTAAGGCGAAGAAAGTTGCTTTCGTGTGTGAGATATGTGCAGGGTCGCATTCAACTGACCAATGTGCTATCAGTTCAGAGTCTGTACAGTATGTAAGCAACTACCAGAAGAATCAAAGTCAGTTTCAGAATACATACAACTCCAATAACCGCAACCATCCAAATTTTAGTTGGTCAAATAATCAAAGCAATCAACAAAGTCAGTTTTAACCACAAAATCAATTTTAGGCACAACCATCTAAGAAACAATTTGCATCAAGACCACCTTACCCACCTGGATTTTCTAAGCAGCAACAACAACATCCACCACCTGCACCTCAGCAAGAGAAGAAGTCAAAGATGGAGGAGATGATGATGAAGTATATGGTAAATGCCGAAGTGATGATTAAAAGCCAAGCAGTTGCTATCAAAAACTTGGAAACTCAAATGGGTCAGATGGCTAGCATGTTTAACAACAGACCACAGGGTTCATTGACAAGTACAACAGAGGCTAATCCAAGAAGGGAAGGGAAGGAATAATGTCAGGAAATTACACTTTGGTCTGGGAAGCAAACTGTAGAAATTCAGCATCGCACGCCCGCGCCACTTTTGCAAGGGGAAACCGTGCGGCCGCGCCGTCATGAAAATTTTCCTGAGGATAGTTTGAATAAAAAAGGTTCATAATAGCAGGAAGTGAAGAATAATAAAAAAGATTCTTTTCAGAAGCCCGTGATCAAGATACCAGTCGTTCACCCTCCAATTCCTTATCCACAGAGATTACATAAGCAGAGGGAAGACAAGCAGTTCAGTAAGTTTTTGGAGGTATTTAAAAAGCTACATATCAACATACCCTTCGCTAAGGCATTGGAACAGATACCTAGTTATGCAAAGTTTATGAAGGGTATCTTGTCAAGGAAGAAGAAGTTAGAAGACTTTGAAACAAAGAGCCTTTGATGAAGAATGTAGTGCAAAGGCTTAAACGTAAATTACCTCCAAAGTCAAGGACCCGAGTAACTTCACAATACTTGTACAATGGAAAGATAAGCTTCAGTAAATGCTTGTGCGATCTTGGTGCAAGTATCAATTTGATGTCATTGTCAGTGTTTAATCAATTGGGAATGCCGGCTCCAAGGCCGACAAATATTTCTTTACAGCTAGCTAACAGGTCTATCATTTATCCACGAGGGATTGTAGAAGATGTACTGGTTAAAGTTGATAAATTCATCTTTCCGGCTGATTTCATCATATTAGACTATAAAAAAGACAGAAGTATACCGATCATTCTTGGAAGACCATTCCTAGCTACAGGAAGAACCCTGATAGACGTTCAGAAAGAGGAACTAACAATGCGAGTGCATGATCAGGAAGTTACTTTCAATGTATTCAAGGCAATGAAATTTCTGACAGATGAAGAGGAATGCTTCAGGGTTGATTTGGTGGAAAAGGTACTAAATGATGAAGTAGAGAACTTGGTGAATCATGAACCTTTGAGAAATGCTATTGTGGGAAATTCAGAAATAGATGATGAGGAGATTGACAAAATTATTCATATACTTGACACAACTCCACAGTTCAGGAAGTTCAAGATTCCTGTTGAGCCATTAAAGAAAGCTGGAGAGTCATTAGTGAAATTAAAGTCATCTCTTGAGACACCTCCAGAACTTGAGTTGAAACCACTTCCAGACCATTTGAGGTATGCGTTTTTAAATGAAAATTCAAAATTACCTATGATTATTTCTTCTGCACTAACATCTTTTCAGGAAGAAAAACTGCTAAGAGTTCTTAGAGAGTACAAGTTAGCAATCGGGTGGACTATAGCAGATATAAAAGGGATCAGCCCATCTTTCTGTATGCACAAGATCCTACTGGAAGATGATAGCAAGCCTTCAGTGGAACAGTAAAGAAGACTTAATCCAATCATGAAAGAAGTGGTCAAGAAGGAAGTGTTGAAATGGCTGGATGCAGGCATTATATATCTGATTTCAGATAGCTCGTGGGTGAGCCCGGTACAGTGTGTACCAAAGAAGGGTGGTATGACCGTAGTCTCTAATGAAAACAATGAGTTAATTTTGACGAGAACAGTGACGGGGTGGAGAGTCTGGATGGACTACCGCAGACTTAACAAGGCTACAAGGAAAGAACACTTCCCACTGTCGTTTATCGATCAGATGTTGGATAGACTAGCGGGTCATGAGTTTTATTGCCTTCTGGATGGGTATTCAGGCTACAATCAGATTGTTATAGCTCCAGAAGACCAAGAAAAGATAACCTTTACATGTCCGTATGGTACTTTTGCCTTCAAAAGGATGTCTTTTGGTCTATGCAATGCCCCAGCCACTTTTTAGAGATGTATAATGGCTATCTTTTTGGATATGGTGGAGCATAATGTGGAGGTGTTTTGGATGATTTTTCAGTATTTGGTGATTCTTTTGATTTGTGTCTGGAAAATTTAGTGATGGTATTTAGAAGATGTGTTGAGATGAACTTGGTGTTAAATTGGGAAAAGTGCCATTTTATGGTATAAGAAAGAATAATTTTGGGACATAAGGTGTCGAAGAAAGGACTTGAGGTGGACAGAGCCAAATTAGATACCATTGAGAATTTGCCACCACCAACTTCAGTAAAAGGTGTTCAAAGTTTTCTAGGACATGCAGGCTTCTACCACAGATTCATTAAAGATTTCTCCAAGATAACAAAGCCACTTTGCAGCTTATTGGAGAAGGATGCACAATTCAAGTTTGATGAGGATTGCGTGACTGCATTTGAGCATTTAAAGAGGAGGTTAACTTCAGCACCAGTAATTCTAGCACCGGATTGGGACCTACCATTCGAGTTGATGTGTGATGCCAGTGATTATATTGTGGGGACTGTTTTGGGCCAGAGAAGGGAAAAGATTTTTCATGTGATATACTATGTAAGCAAGACCCTTACTGATACTCAGTTGAACTATACCACCACAGAGAAGGAACTATTGGCACTTGTGTATGCTTTTGACAAGTTTCGAGCTTATCTGATTGGTACAAGGGTGATAGTGTACATGGATCATGCGGCAATTCGATACTCGGTGGTAAAGAAGGATGTAAAGCCTCATTTGATCAGGTGGATACTTCTATTACAGGAATTTGATTTGGAGATTAAGGACAGAAAGAGAACTGAGAACCAAGTAGTGGACCACTTATCTCGACTTGAAAATTCGGGAAGGGAGGTAGATGACAAGACTGTGATTAATGAGTCATTTCCACATGAACAATTATTTGTGGTGAAAGGGGAAGTGCCATGGTTTACATACTATGCGAACTACTTGGTGAGCAAGATGGTCCCTTCTGACTTAGTTGGTCATCAAAAGAAGAAATTTTTGCATGACATGAAGTGGTTTATATGGGATGAACCATATTTGTTCAAACAATGTGCTGATCAGATGATAAGGAGATGTATCCCATATAGTGAGATAGAGGGGATTTTGCAGGATTGCCAAGCTTCATTGTCACTACGGTGGAGAGAGGACAGCGGCTCGAGTGTTACAAGCAGGATTCTACTGGCTGATAATTTTTAAAGATGCTTATAGTTTTGTCCAGAGATGTGGCATATGTCAAAGAGTTGGGAATATATTGAAAAGGAATGAGATGCCACTAAACACGATCCTCGAGGTTGAAATTTTTGATGTTTGGGGGATAGATTTCATGGGCCCTTTCGTTTCTTCATGTGGAAATTTATACATCTTGTTAGCAGTCGACTATGTTTTGAAGTGGGTGGAAGTAGCAGCTCTTCCAACTAATGATGCCAAGGTGGTCCTAAGATTTTTACAAAGAAGTATTTTTACAAGGTTTGGGACTCCAAGGGCTATCATTAGTGATGAAGGTAGTCATTTTTATAATAGGCAGTTCACAGCTCTGTTGGCCAAGTATGGGGTAAATCATCGCATTGCTACAGCTTATCATCCTCAAACTAATGGCCAAGCAGAGGTTTCAAATCGTGAAGTAAAGAGAATTTTGGAGAAATTCGTGAACCCCACAAGAAAGGATTGGTCATTAAAGCTTGATGATGTTGTATGGGCGTATAGGACTACTTATAAGACTCCGTTGGGCATGTCACCTTTTCACCTGGTTTATGGAAAGGCTTGTCACCTTCCTATGGAGCTTGAGCATAAGGCATATTGGGCAATTAGGAAACTCAATTTTGATTTAACGGCTACAGGTGAAAAATGCCTACTCCAACTCAATGAGTTGGATGAATTCAGATTACAGGCGTATGAAAACTCCAAGCTGTATAAAGAAAAGGTGAGGAAATGGCATGATCGCAAGATTATAGAGAGAGTATTCGAGCCGGGACAAAGAGTTCTGGTGTTTAATTTAAGACTTAAACTTTTTCCTTGGAAGCTCAAATGGAGGTAGTCAAGGCCATTCACAGTGAAGACAGTTTATCCATATGGTGCAGTAGAGGTATTCGACAAATTCCCAGATAAGCCATTCAAAGTGAATGGGCAGCGGCTAAAGCATTATTTTAGTGGAGAGGTTGATAGGCAAAAAGTAACCTCCATTTTTTCTTCAACATGATTGAGTCAGAGATAGTCAAGCTAATTGACTATAACTTAGCGCTTGATGGGAGGCACCCCATTATTTCTATCCTTACCTCTTGTTAATTCTGTTTTAGATCATATTTGATATTTCATTTTCATGATTAGTTGTTATAGCCTAACTAGTGTGAAATAAGTATTATGGGAGCTGAATGTGCATATGATGATGCTTGAGCGTAGCATAGAAAGTATTGTTTTAGGATAGTCATTTATGCATAGTCATTAGTTCATGTTTTGATAATGATATTTGTTGTTTGTATAGGTGTATTAGAGATGATTCGTAGATTTTTTGGTATGTTTAAGATGCAGATTAGTATATAAAGATGTAGGGAAGCGCGGTCGCGCAAGGAATTCAGTATAAAATGGCGCGCCCACGCCATATTTCTGTGCAGCAAAACCAATCACGCGCACGCGCCACTTTCCAGTTCAAAACTCGCGCAACCACGCCCGAGACTGGATTTTGAAAAAAAAATTAAGTTCTTAAAGACGTAACTTTGCCCATTTCTTATATCAGTTATAATAGAATCATGTGTATCCCTTTCTCTCCAAAGACGAACGACTCCTCTCCCAACCGTTCCATTTCAAATTTGTAACTCCTCACCCCACTACGCATATCTCGCATCCGTTTCCTACCCATGTTCAAATTCTTCAACTGATAAAGCTAGGGTTCTTCAGAGGGTGCGTGGAAAATAACAAGTTTGGGGGTGTTCATTGTTTGTCAGAAAATACAACCTTTGTTCCATCAGTAAAGCTTTTCTTCTTCTTCATCAATAATAATGGGACCAAAACGTGCCCGGCACTAATCAGCTCAAGACCTTTTCGGCTTTAACTCTCAACCGTTATGTCAAGGCTTGGAATCTCTTTGTTTATGCAAAACTTATGCCATCATCCCATCAACATGAAATTACAACTCAGCGAGTAATCATTCTGTGGGGGATTATTGTAGGAAAATACATCGATGTTGGTCACCTCCTTAATCAGAACATGTTACGCTACATGTGGAGAAGCACTACAGGAAATATACCACATGCCTCGACTGTGGCTCATTTGTGTTCTAGAACAGGAGTTAGGTGGACAGATGAATAGTTACAGTACCCAAGTCAGGATATCACTCATGTCATGATAGCAAAATTTAAAGATTGGGCAGGAGGTACCCCGCACCCAAGGGGTAAGGGTTTCATCCTTCATCCACAATAATCACAGCCCTCAAAGACAAATGAAACAGGCACGTCAACTCAAGCCACTGCTGCTACTGATGATCGATAGCTTCGACGGTTGGAGAGGAAGGTCGATGCTATGTACGATAATTTGCAGAGTTTGCTACGGGTTTGACGAGGTCTCTAGCGGAGGCGTTTACGCAACAGGGTACCATGCTCGAGTAGCCATAATTTGGGATAGCCGTGCCATTTCCACCGCCGGATTCACCACCTGAAGAGGGTGGTGCAGCTGATCATTAGGGGAGTTCTTTTAAACCTTATACCTTCATTCATTGGGACAATGAATATGTTAAGTTCGAGGTATTGGGTAGTAGTGTAGTTGCATGTAGTTAATTTGCATATGTTTGCATGTTTATGTGTTAGTTAATAATTGCAAAAAAAAAAATTCTATTTTTAGTAGTTATTATATGTTTTAGTTATGTGTTTAGTTGCATGTCCCAAATTTCTAGCTTTATGGAGTTTGAGTCTAGCCAATGATGAAATTGAATTTTGAAGGATTGTTGAATTTACTAGATAACATGAGCTTAGCTATAAAGTTTTACATGATGTAATCCATGCCTGTTGTTTAAATGCTTTCGGTTAGCACATACGTGTTCACATATGGTTGTTGGTATAAGAGTAATGTGTTTTTATTGTTTAGTAGGAAATGTGGTTTTTAAAAATAGAATTGTATGGAAAGTGGACTTAGGCTATGAAAACATTGATAATCAAACTTTGGGAACACATGGGTATGTTTATTGTATATAAAAAAAATCTATCTTGAAACCTTCCTGAGCTGAATTATTAAATCCTTGGAAGGGGCGAGATGGAGCATAAAACGCACTCGCTGCATATATAAAAAGAATAGCAATAAACACCACGGGAAAATGCGAAAATCGCCCTCGTGAGTAAAAAAAGCAATATAAACCCATTGTTGAACTTTAGTTTTTATTAATGTGTTAGATTAGTTTTTGTTGCATTAGTATACATGGATCTTGATTTAGACTGCAATTTTCTATTTTGAGCTGTTTAACATGTGTATTCTTTGCCTTTGTCAAGTTTTTGGTGAACACAACACACACACAGAGCATCTTTATAGCGAGTATGGGTTATTTGATTGTATGATATTATGTTTATAGCGTAGTTGGAAATTATATTCTTGAATCTGGATAATTCGCTGAGGCACATTGGATTAGAATTCCATTTTAGCTGGAAAAACTTTGGACTTATTTGTATCATAGTTTAGTTTGCATAGCATGTAGTTGCATTTCATTGTTTATTGTCATATGCATTGCTTGAGGGCAAACAATAGTTCTAGTTTGGGGGTATTTAATAAGTAGGTTTTATACCTACTTATTAGATGTCAACTCACGAGAACTATGCTCATCTCAAGTAGTTTTTACTATATTTTAGTGCATTTTATGTTTATTTAGCAATATTTGTAGTAGAACTCCTATGGCAAGGAAAGGCATGGAAAAAGCAAGAAGGGCATGGATAAGCATGGTGGCATGAAGCTAGCAAAGACTAGGCAAGATGGACATGTGTAGATGAGGAACTGAAGCAGTGGATGAGTGATATGCAGAAAAGAAAGGATGAAGAACAAACAACAAATCAAGAAAGAAAGAAAGAATACAAGACAGGAGACGAATCATGCAGTGGCCACGCGGGCTAATTAGGTTTTACATCGCTACCAGCGCCACTTGAAGTCAGACAGCTTTGCACCGTTGCGTGGCCGCGCCTCAGAAAAGAAGGAATCTTGTGCTCCCACGCCAAGGCCTTGGCAGAAACACATCATCGCTACCGCGCACTGCTGCTTTTACTCTATGATCTTGCGCTGTCGCATGACAGAGTCCTCTCTGATCTATTTTGTTGAATTTTTGTAATTTAACTTTTGAGCGCTTTAGGCTTAACTGAACAATACTGGTTGGTATCAGACGTGTTTTTTTTTAGTCTATCATCAGTTTTCATAGAAGTAATTATGGTTCTGAAGTTTAACTAGACTAGAGAGGTTTTGATCCATTTGTGATACATTTATATATCCTCTCTTCAATTTAGTTATTCAATATTCATTAGTTTCATTTTTTGGAGATTATTGGTGCTTTGGAACAAGCGTGGAACAGATTCTGCAAATGGGTTTAATCATTTCTCTTTTATCTCTTATTTGCATAATTTAATTCCATGTGTTTCTTCAATCCCATAATGGCTTTTGGTTCAGAAATGAACTAAACTCCATTATGGGATTCTAATGGATTTTGATATGTAGTCTAAACTTTTATGCCTGATTGTTTGGTTGTATGTTTATCATTGGATTACCTATTATGATTGAGCATAATGAATAAATGTTTGATCACCATTCACCTTGTATGCTTATATGGATTTGAAAAATGAAATATGAGTGTGGATATAATCATAATGGCATATGTTTATGAGGCTGAGTTGTTTAGCTTTGTAATTCACGAACCAGATAGAAATATATCATTTCACCGTGTGTAGTACTGAAAGAGCCTGCACTTTAATTCATTATTGCTACAATTTCATATAGACATATAGTGATTTTGGTAATAGTGTCGCTTACATGATTTCTATCATATGTGGAGGTTATGTGAATAGGTCATAGTTCATTGAAAAATGGTTATGTCCACTTTTGTGCTCTTGACTAGTTTTCGATGATAAGTATATAAGCATTACATGATGGTTACAAGTTAGATGAAGTATGAAATGAAGTTAGAATCCCATTCTTTACAAATTTGATTACATTATTTTAGTATCCTATTTTTATTCATTAATTGAATTTAGAATTAATTATAATTGTGAGTTATTCGTTAAAGCATATGAAAATAGTGACATAGTTGATGTATGATAATTAAGATTTAAAACCTTTCTCCGTGGATCGATACTTTTCTTACTCTTTACTACTTGTTGACCCATGTATGTTTCCATGAGTTAGAGTCCTTTTTGTTAGACTAAAAAGGAGGCAACATATACAATGAAATATAGGAGACCTGATGTTAATCGGTCATATTCTGGAGAAGATCACTATAAGACAGTGAAAAATATCTTAAAGTACTTAAACGGAACTAAGGATGTGATCATATTTATGGTGGGTCTGAATTAAAACTAGAGGGCTTAACAGAATCGAGTTTTTTTTTTAGACAGACCAAGATGAAAGAAAATCAACTTTAAGGTAAAGTGTTACCTTGAACGGTGGTGCAGTAAATTGGAAAGGTTTCAAACAACAAAGAGTTGTTGGTTTAGTGATAAAGACAAAGTATATAACTATAAATGAAGTTGCAAGTTGATTGTTTGGATGAAAAGTTCATTACAGAACTAGGAATAGTTCCTGAGTCTCATCTTGGATCTAACCATGTGTTGTGGCACTTTTATTTGATTATAGGAATCATTGAAAGATGGGAAATCACTATAGAGATAGTGAACTCTCAAGAATAACATTACATATCCATTAACTAAAGCTTATCCAACAGTAGGATAATCGTCACTTAGAGAAGAAAGGTATGAGATACCATGATGATTGGCTTTAGTGCAAGTAGGAGATTGAAAGTAGTATGCACACAAGCCAATCATGTTTGATGATAAAACATATAATTTGTAACAATATTATTCATTTATTAATAAAAAGTATTAATTTATTAAAGGCTTTTAATTATCTACATGATGTTGCTTTACAATATGTGATAAACACATAGTTTTAAGCAATGCTTTTAGAATAATGATGATGATCATTCTAATGAGATCTAAATTCTTAGAAAGCTTAAAACTAAAATAGTTCCCAATCGTTGGATTACTAAATTGGGGATTAGTGAATCTGGATAGATTGGTACATATGTTGCTTGCTCATTGGATGAGGATGATTGATCTCATGATCATTTGTGTGGAGACATTAAAGCAAGTATGTAGGTGCTTATTAGAGAATAAGTTCACTGAACGTGGCTCGCTAAGAAATACCTAATGAAATTTTACTTGCCTGTCAATAGTAATTCTTGTAGTGATAGTAGTACAAGTGATCCTTGGACTTGAGATCATCATAGTATCTTGTGTATGATAAATTATACTTTGAATTATTCCTTAAGACCTTTAGGGTATATCAAAGGGTATGCTTAGGTATAATAAGTCGTACATGGAGATAATGTATGATCAATAAAGAATCTACTGCTTCTAGTAAAAGAAGAGAAATATCCTATGTGATTCGATAAATGACAACCCATTAGTCCTTGGCCAAGGCAGAATGAAATTAGAAAGGAGTTTCTAATTTGCATTATTTGGAGTTGTGCATTTAAAAGTCGAAATACATATAATTAAATAAAATAAGACTTGACAGTTATTTCATGTCTTATATTTAATTGGGACATTGTATGATGGAAGGATTTAATTGTACGGTAACTATTTATTCTAAAGTTCTTTTATGATTAATGTTGAAATTTATATTATCTAGAAAGTCGTTAATCGTTAGGGAGGCTTATCCCTATTGTAGAATAAATATTATTTATTTAAATAAATTAATAGTTTAATTTATTTATTTAAATAAGATTAGAATTATTCTAATTGATTTATTCACAACCGGTTTAATATGGAGAACCTAAAGGGTCACACCATAAAAGAAAGAATAATTATTTAAGAAATTAATGGCATAATCGTAATAATATGTTAAGTGTATTTAATTTAAACTATGGTGATAGAACAAATTAAATAGCTTAATATTTATTATTTAATATTTTGAAAATATTAAATATATAAATTAATGAGATGAGTCTTATTAATATTATTATAATTATTATTATTTTAATTTCTAAAGAGTTGGAAATTAATTTAATATAAGTACTCTCATTTATTCCTAATAAGATTAGGAGGCTAATTAATTAAAAGATTTTAATTAATTATTCCTAATAAGATTTAGAGCATAATTAATTAAAGAAGTTTAATTAATTAAAATAAAACACAATTCCTTAATTGTTAAGGAGGGTTACCCGCATCTATAAATAAGAGGAGTCTTATTATGGGTGAGGGTTGTTCACTTTTTCACAACAAACGTGATTCCAATTGTTGAAGAGTACACCATTTTCTATGAGAGATAGAAAAATTATGGTTTTGCCAAATACTCATCTTCTTGAATCTTTCTTCTTCCTTGGTGGATCACCTCTAGAGGCCAAACACATGGGTGGCTAACATTAATCAAAGGAAGGAACCAAACCCGGTGGATTCAAGTTGAACGCGAAAAGGATTGGAGGTGAAATTGTACCTGAGGAAGCTCGAATCTTCAAGGGTATAATTCTTGTTCTTCATATTTTTCGTTTAATTGATAATTATGCATAAAGGATGATCCGGGTATATGGTTTGTAAAATTTTATAACTTTGATTTTCCATGCTTCCGCTTACTTTGTGTAATTTGATTGTGTCCATGAATCTTACAAACCTAACAGGTAGGACACACACTAGCGAAGGATATTACTTGTCTCTCGCCTCCTAGTTCTAATCCCGGATCTCCGCCAGAGACCATATCCCTAAGCTCTGATATCATTTGTGACTCTCATCCAAGACTTGCATATCACCTCACATTGATACCTATCAACTTGCTACCGTTATTCACGGCGTCCCCTACGGAGAGTCTGGCTTTGGTGCATCCCAAGACTTGGAAGTCACTAGCGAGAGGCTCGAGGCTCTTTACTTATAGCTCTGATACCATTTGTGACGCACCCAAAATAGTTATACATCACCCATTATGAGTCGCCAGATACACGGTACAGAATTCAAATACAAACTTCATTTATACAACTGTTGATGTGACGCCCTCAAAATAGGTATACATCACCCATCTTGGGTCACCAAATACATGGTACTGAATACAAATACAAACTTAATTATACAACATGAGCTGAGAGTTTTTACACGAATATTTTCATCTAGACAATATCCAAACTCAAATAGAGTCCTCATTATATTTATTGACACACTATTTTATAGAATAGTGAGGACTACTATAACACCATCTCGGGCCATCACTCCGTTCCCCGACTAGTTCGGCCACGTTCTCATTTTCTCTCAAGAGAACAATAGAAGTAAAAAGGTGAGCTCAACTAGCCCGAAGAAGAAATATTATGACTAAGATAATGCGAATAAGTTATCATTAGCCTTCAACAATGTTAAACCGATAGAATATAATAGACAACAAGTTTAATCTGCAATGAAACAAGCAATCCATTAAAAGAGTCAAGAGAGAGCATGATATCTACTATCTTCTATGATTTAAAAAGTTTATCATTAACTTTATTACTGGGACTCAGCTTAATAAATAGATCACATCATCGAATCATCCCTGTACTACGGGCAAAGGATATTCATTAGTATCACGTCCACAAATTATTCTTGCACTACGGGCCAAGAATTATTCGTGTAATCATTAATGGTCATGACTATATCGAATTATCCCTGGTCATAATCATACCAATTAACAGTCCATCTATGCACGTAAGCCAAAGATGACTTTCATCATAATATAAGCATGAGGATGATGACAATGATATAAGAATTCAATTATAAGAAAGTAAAGGATAAATTTTTAAAGATTTATAATTTAATTTATCCAAAATTCAATAATGTCCAAATTTTCAACATGATACTGCTTTGTAGAGTAAAATTCAAGAATAATATCCATGTATCAAAAATAATTTGGACAGAAAAGAAATAAATTTTTTGGTGAATAGTACCCTGTGAATAGTATCATGTGAATAGTACTTTGGGAATAGTACTCCATGAATAGTAACTCAATATGAAAAGTGCCCTAAATATCTGAATGAACAATATTTGAGTGAATAGTAATCGGGTGAATAGTAATCCTGTGAATAGTAACTCGTGAATAGTACCCCAGCATAAAAAGTGCCCCGAATACCCGAGTGAATAATATTATAGTTAATAGTAACCGGGTAAATAGTAACACATGAATAGTACTTTGAGTGAAAATATTGATATTTAATAAAAAAAAAAAAAGTTTATATCAATATTCCAATAAAATGATACTGGATGAAGCGTAAAACTCACGGATTTCCACTAATTTCAAGGATTATAAAAGCAATACTTATCATAGTAAGTTTAGATTTAAGAATATGAAAAGAATTAACATACGAAAACTGCAAATGGATTTTCACCTGTCATATGGTATGTAATCCGCATAGATAGGTTATTCTGACATACTAAAGGATGAATACGAAAATAGTATTCCTTATGAATACGAAAGAAATAATACCCCTTACCATAGTAGAAAGCTGGATACTTCAAAAGTGAAGTAGCAGAATACTCTTCTTCTTGCTCTCTATAGTTTCTCTCTATATAGTGTCTCTTGTGAATCTCAGTGAATTGGTGAGAATGAAAGAAGAATTAAGCTTCTATTTATAGGAGAATGGACTAAATAGTAACTAATTCACGAACGGTCCAGATTAATTCACTATTAGAATGGACGGTCCATATTGATTACTATTAAAACCACAACTGACGGTCCAGATTGATTTACTTTTAAAATCACCACCGACGGTCCAGATTGATTTACTTTTAAAACCACCACCGACGGTCGAGATTGATTTACTATTAAAACCACCATCAATGGTCCAGATTGATTTACTATTAAAATCACCATCAATAGTCCATATTGATTTACTATTAAAACCACCACCAATGGTCCAGATTGATTTAATTTATTACACTTTAGTACCCCTAAATTTTTCCAAGTTTGCATTATTCTCCTCTAACTTTTGTAATTCACTTATCTTCAATAAACACATTCTTAATACTTCAACAATTATTCATCATTAATATTATAATTCACAATATTTAACAACCGAGATCGTTCCGAGAAGAGAGGGGCTTTCAATAAGGATTTCTCCCTATTGGCACGCAATTAGGTGACCAAACCTCTCATGACGTGAACTTTCTAGACATTGTCAATATTGCAAATAATAATATGAATAACTTTGTTGTCTCAATTTATTGATTTAATAATATAAAATATTATGCAGATGATAATGTGACAATAATTGAATCAAATAACGTGAGATACTATGCAACAATTACTGTAGCAATAATTGAGTATAACTGAGTGACTTCTCACGTAAGCATCAATAATCAATACCGTGTGCTACTATGCAACCACGCATATTACTGTACTTTTACCACCGGGTAGTTCAACAGTTTAACGGTAAAACATCCGCTATTATTTTTATAAAAAGATATTTATGTCATTTTCTAACTATGACAATACTTCCGTTGTGGGGTCCACCAATGATTGTGCCGTCGTACGAATATTCCCTGTTAAAACGAATATTCCCCGACCAATCGAATATTCACTGACACAACGAATATTTTATATCAACTTGCTTACTTTGCAAAATTTTCCAAATATTACCCACAACTATAACATTATATCATATCCACACCATAATATTCAAAAATATATTCTGAGAAAAATTATTCTTTATTCAAAAAAAGTTGAGGTCTTACAGTTGAACTGTCGTGCAAAATACGACAACACATAAGCTGTGAGTTTTAATACAAATATTGTCTCGTAGACAGTATCCAAACTCAAATTATTACAATGCCATATAAAATACAGAAACAAAGATTTCAAGACCCCAAAGAAGAACGAGAAGATTACTATCATGTTCATTCTAATGAGGTGCACTTTTGACGCTTTCAAAGTCGGGTTCTCATCACCCTATTGTTGTTCACCAAAATCAATTATTAAGTGATGTATAATATACTACACACCCATCTTAGGTCCTCAATATAATAATATATTACATGTCATGTAGTTTTATAATGTATTGAGAAACTATCACAGTCTCGGACCATCACACTATTCCCATGTTATCCCCGCTCGATCCAGCTACACTCTTATTACCTGAAAGGAATTGTGAAGAAAAATAGTGAGCATAAATAGCCCGGTAAAGAATATTATTACTAAGATAATATAGAACAAATTATCCTTAGTCCTCAACAGGGAAAATCTGATAGAATACAATAGACAACAAGTTTTAGATCAACAATTACAGCGAAAACAACAATCCATTAGAAGAGTCAAGTATAACATAATGTCTACTATCTCCTCCAAATTAAAAGTCCATCATTAATATTATATCCCCGTAATATCCATCAATAGTTCTTTTTGTTCCCAAGATAAAGAGAACTTTCATCATCTATCTTCACCTGAACCACCAAAGATTATAGTTAAATTCACAATTCATATTTATAATCAGGTAAATCAACAGTCCATCTTTTCAATATGAGCCAAAGACATACAACTATAAAACCAATAATCAACAGTCCATCTTTGCACGTAAGCCAAAGATATACAATTGTAAACCAATAATTAACAATCCATCTTTGCACATAAGCCAAAGAGGATTTTTACCACATCATTTATCTGTAAAATAAATAATCCACATCACCGAATTATCCATGCACTACGGGCTAATGATATTCGTTAGTATCACATCCATGAATTATCCATGCATTACTGGCCAAGGATATTCATTATTATCACATCCATGAATTATCCATGCACTACAGGCCAAGGATATTTGTTAGTATCACCAATGGTCATGATCATGCTAAATAATAATTCATCTTTGCACCCTTGGCCGAAGAGAACCCATGGTCATGATCATACCAAATAAATGTCCATCAATGCACTACGGGCCAATGAGGACATTCGTTATTATCACATCCATGAATTATCCATGCACTACAGGCCAATGATATTCGTTATTATCACCAATGGTCATAATCATGCCAAATAACAATTCATCTTTGCACCCTTGGCCGAAGAGAACCCATGGTCATGATCATACTAACAACTGTCCATTAATGCACTACGGGCCAATGAGGACTTTCATCACAATATAAGCATGAGGATGATGACAATGAAATAAGCATTCAATTAAGTGAGAGCAAGGATAAATTTTAAAGATTTATATATCAATTTATCCAGAGTTTAAAAATGTCCAAATTGTCAACATGATACTGCTTTGTGGAATAAAATTCAATAATAATATTCACGTATCAAAAATAATTTAGACAGAAAAGAATCAATTTTTTATCGTGAATAGTGCCCTAGGTGAATAGTACCCCATGAATAGTACTTCGTAAATAGTACCCCGTGAATAGTACTTTATGAATAGTGTCATTGGTATGAATAGTGTCGTATGTATGAATAGTGTCATATGTATGAATAGTATCCATGAATAATAGTCTGGCATGAAAAGCTTAAAATTTAACAAGAATGTTCAGAAAAATATTTCCATAAAAAGATACTCGATGAAACTAAATTCCTTACGAATATGAAAAATAATATCGTAAGCGAATATGAAATAAATAATACCCCTTACCATAATAATGGTATCCCTTACGAATATTAAACGAAAATAATATTTCTTTCGAATATTGAACGAAGACAATATCCCTTATAAATATTGAACAAAAATAACATTCCTCACGAATATTGAATGAAAATAAAATTCTTTACGAATATGAAAAATAATATCGTAAGCGAATATGAAATAAATAATACCCCTTACCTTATAAAGAGAGAACTTTCGACTGGTATAGCGGAGATATTCTTGAAGAAAACTTTCACTATTTCTACACTCAAAGCTTCCTTCAACTCAAAAGAAATACACTCAATATTATAGAAGAAGAATTTTCTGATTCTGGTGTGATTTTCATTCCTAAACTAAGCATCCTATTTATAGGAGAATGACAGGTTACTATTTGGACGCACAATAAGGAAAGATTCACGGGCGCAGTTTCTGTGAAATTTTCTAATTTCTACTGTGCAATACTATGCAATAAAATATTCTAATAAAATAAAAACTTTAAATAAAATATAATATATTCTATTTATAATCTAATAAAAATAACTTTATAAAAAGTATTCTGTTTATATATAAAAAGTTTTCTGTTTTATTACTATTATAATAATAATAAAAACAAAATTTATAATATATATATATATATATTACTCCTTTCCCACTCGTGATGGGTATTCCCCAATTCCCCTCGTGATACCTCATATATATATATATATATATATATATATATATATATATATATATATATATATATATTATCACATAATAACACACTATTTTGAAAAATGAGTTGGTGGGGGTCCATATAATAAGCAAAATTTACAACAAATACTTCATAAAAATCCTCTATTTATCTCAATTCACTTGGCTTCACAAAACACATTTTTAATAACTTTTTTTTTCATCATTAATATTATAACTGTTGGGCTTTAAGACGTAAACGCACAAATGAAATTAAAATTTTAAAGCAATTTCCGAAACCCTAAAATAGGATCCATGAAAAAATCAATTAATTCAGAGGTTTAGAGATTATACGAGATATAAATAAAAAACGAGAATCAAATCGATCGCCTCGAATCTCCAACGCATAATATAAACCGATTGCGCCTCTCTACTAGATTCACCATCGAACGCCGCATCTAAACAATCAGTCGAACGATTCTCGCAATAAGAAGGACTTCATGCAGACTAGCCACCAAAAGGAATGGATTTTTCAAGCTGTTTTCTCTCTAGTCTCTCTCTAAGAAGCGGCTAGGGTTTTTCAATTATGATATCTTACCCTAAGTAGTTTGTTATATATCATATATATAGTAGTTAAAAGGAATTAATCAAATCAAAACCTAATTTTATAAAATCTAATTTATATATATATATATATATATCTCTTAATTAAGTCTTACTTAATTAATATACATATATACAAATTATCCTTTTAATTTAAATTCATGATTTAAATACTATTAATCATATTAATATATTTAAATCCTTAAAATTTAAATTAATTCCCTTTAAATAACGTTCATATGTGTGTGATTTATAGGTTATTATTACGTTGGCAATAATTTTAAAATCATATTATAAAATTATAAACAAAGTGAGCTTGCATCTAGTAATGCATCACCGCTACCCAAGTAATAATAAGATCGATGATTCGGTCTGCAACCTTTTCGTGACCAATGTTTCAATGTAATTTAATCCTTTTAACCTTAATATCCTAGATTAAACTCGAGTCATGGAATGTGTCATACTCTTCATAATTTAATCTGAAGTTTTCTTGATCAATGAGTAGACTATATGAAACAAATCACTATTTGAGCATGGCCATGCATTTCATAGTCCTACTCAATCAAGAGGCCTATGGATATCACCCATAATATATAGGATGGTTAAATTCCATCTAGATCACTCATATTTCTCACACAATTAATGATGAACCCAATAATCACCTTTATAGTCCACCCTATTAAAGGTGACATTTGATGATATCAAAGTACGTAAATTCTCGTGTAGTAATATAGCGATTTCGTGTCCGGAGGACCATTACATCATTGTCACTATGAGAATTGCTAATGACACTTTCGCATAATGCTCCATATAGAATTCTCATGGTGGGTCCATCCAATTACATCGTTCTCTAACATGTACCTATGCATTGACTTAATATCTCATATATTTATGACCAATGAGATTTGGTCATCAACATCCACATACTAGTCTCAATGCATCATTGTTGTCCCATCAACAATGATACTCGATTAGGGACATTTAAGAACAACGATACTAATGGTAATATATAATCTCATGTTCAAGTCACATACTTGAAACTATATAATTTGTATCACTATTCTAAGGAATTTTATTATGTTAACAATTATATTACGCAGTAAATAAAACCATAATAAAATCATATATTTATTCAATCAAATATAATATCAAAACATTAAGCAATTATATCAAATAATTGGCATCTAGGGCATAAACTCTAACAATAACTCACAATATTAACAACCAGATCATTCACAGGAAAGAGGGGGCTTTCCGATAAGGAGTTCTCCTTATTGGCGCGCAATTAGGTGACCAAACCCCTTTCCTCAAAAGAATTTTCTAGACATTGTTAATAATGCAAATAATAATATGAATAACTTTATCGTCACAATTATTGATTTAATAATATAAAATTTTGTACAGATGATATTGTGATAATAATTGAATAAAACTAAGTGACTTCTTACGTAAGCATCAATAATCAAAAATATTGTACATTATCGTGTGCTACTATGTAACCACGCGTATTACTGTACTTTTATTACCAGATATTTCAACAGTTAACAGTAAAAGTTTTGCCATTATTTTTATAAAAAAATTATTTCTATCGCTTTATAAATCCGACAGTAATTCTGTAGCGGGTCCACCAATGATTGTGTCGTCGTACGGATATTTCCCGAAAAAAAGAATATTTTATGACAACTTACTTACTTTGTAAAATTTTCACATATCACCCTTAACTTTAACCTTTTATCAATTTAACCATTTACTAAATAAAATAATAATTATAAGAATATTGAATACTTTTATTTCATAAAATTCGGGGTCTTACAATAGATCTCATTCATTTGAGTGTAATATCATAGATCCAAGGCTAGAGAGCTTGTTTCTCCATTTCCCAATGTGAAAGATCCAATCTTTTGCATATTCAATATAGATCTATTAGATCTCTTGTGTTTTATTTATTATTATGCCTAGATCTTGTTCAAGTTTCGATCTTTATATGTATTTGTTAATTTTCTATAGATCTACATCATTTTACCGGTTATTTTTTCTTGCAAGTCATTAAAGATTGAATCTTTTTACTAGATCTAGCTCAAATCTAGCCCGTTCTCGATTCTAAAGCTTAAAGCTTGAATCTTTATGATAGATTGGCTAGGATCTAGTGTAGATCTAGTAATTTTTTATGTTTTAAGTTACTTTTGTTTACCTTGGGAAACCCTAGATCTATATCTAGTGGTAAGGGGTCCCACCTACCCGCCATCAAGGGATTATAACAATTGAATCGCTTGATAACCAGTTTGGGATACATTTCTCGATTTAAAATGTTTTAAGTTGATTTTGTTTTAGTTAATTTAAAATGTTTTAAGTTGATTTTCATCACCTTGCAAAACCCTAGATCTATATCTAGTGGTGAGTGGGTCCCACCTACCCGCTGTCAAGGATTCTAACAATTGAATCACTTGATAGCCAGTTTGGAAAATATTTTTTCTACTTTAATCTCGATTATGTCGTGGTACGGATCTTAGGCACCTTAGATCTACGGACTCGCATACTAAATTCTAAGTCCTTTCTGTAGATCTTATCAATACACATATCCCTCGCGATGTTGGCTTCGAGTTTGCAATCTAAAAGATAGGGTTATGGGATCCCATTTTTAGATCTATTTTGTTGCTTTTGTTTCAATTATGATGTGAGCCTTGGAATAATGGAGTTAAGATCCTCGCATCGAATCTTGACTAAATTCTCATAATGGAAATGGTTTCGATTGTAATTATTAATATCCAAATCATTATATATGTAATTCAGGACTTAAAACGACATCGAGGGTCTCATCCCGAGAAATATGATTTAAGGCTCCATGATAGTGAAAATTGTGATTGGGGTGTTCAGGATTGTCGAGATTGTTTTCATGCCCACAGGCGGTCTTGACCCTTTTTGGTGTTTGATTTAATATATTATCACCCAAAAGTGATTTCTCGAATAAAATAATAAAGATCTTATAAAATCAAATCGACTCGAGATATTAGAGAAACTTAAGGCTAAAATTGAAAGTAACTAATTAAAAGCCTCAATTCGAAAACCAAGTTTTCCAAAATGTTACCCCAAAATACTTTTTTATCAAACTGAAAGTTGAAATGAACTTTTTTAAATTCTTCGCGCATAGGCTAAAAAGGTTTAGAATTACTTTCAAAAATAATGCAGTTAAATACGATTTCAAACCAAGATCTATATATCATAAGGCTTTCTCCACACACACACCTCACACTTAGAAAAACAATAAGATGTGGTAACCATGTTTTCACGGAAGTTGTGGGGTGTCTAACACATTCCCCTTGTTTAAGCAAGCCCCCGAACTCTATGAATCTCAGTTTTGAGATCAATTTTACGAAGTCACATATCGGGTCATATTGCAAAAATCTCAAAATTTTAGATAAATTAGTACATACATTTGAAGTTATACCAAACTGGCGACTCTGTCTAATTAGCGCATCATTAAAATTAATCTTTCAAAACCCCATGACATTTATGTCAATTTTTTCCTAAAATATCACCTTTTAAATAAATTAATTGACATAGCAAAATAAAAAAGGTAGAAGAACAAAATAGGAAAAGAGAGAAATTTTTTCCTTTCATTCCCGAACAAACTAAAATAGAATTCCATTAAACTTAAATAAAATAAAAATAAATAATTTTTCATAGTCAAAACTAAATAAATTTACAACACATTCAGATGTTTAGCTTGATAATGAATCAAAGGAACCTACAATGTATAACTCAAAAATTTATTATTTAAATAAATATTTAATAATTTAATAACAACAACTATCTTCTCAAAATTCTATTTAAATATTTGTCCTACATTTAATTGATTATCTTAATAATTGAAACAATGAACTATGATCCTTGTCGTTCATGCTTTGCACGAGGTTGGTGAGCAAAGGCGCACTAGAAGCGGGGTAGGGGGCACTGAATTTGAATCGAACTTTCAAGGTTTGGGGGCATATTAAAAAAAATGACGGATTTTAAGTGAAATTTCACATTTAAACTTAAAAACTAAAGAACCAATCAATAGCCCAACTTTTCATCTATTTGGCAACACTAGAGAGAACAAAGCAAAAGACAACACTCAACAACTCCATCTCCAAAATCGCAAATCTCAATAGAGCAACTAAGCAACTAGGATCCGGATCTGCAAATTTCAAGTGGTCCAGTGGACCAAGTTTTCAAATTCCAAAGTATATTTTAATTTTAGTTTTTTAATTTTACAATTACAAAAATAATTACTTTAGGAATTTTTGTAATTGTTTATGGATTCTTCTTGTTTGTACTTTTATAAAATTAGGATTTTTTTTTACTTCTTAATTAAAGCAATACTACAACAATGAAGAGAACTCTATCAAATAAAAGTTTTTCAAGTATGTGTTCTAAATTCTAATCTATTTTTACTTTTTTTAAATTTTGTAATGTTACTTGTTACTTATTAGTGGTTTAATTGAGAACGTTTATTGTTGGTGCTAACTACACTTGACTATTTATATTGTATATTGATTTGTTTTGATGTTGAATTAGTTTCTAAATATTTATTGATTGTCAGGCATGGACATACGTAATTGGGTTACAACAACTAAACGTACAAAATTAGCTGAATAGACTAGTGACAAACTTGTCACTGTTGATATTCACTAAGAGCATTCACAGCAGTTTCCCTAATAGACTCTTTATCCTCACATTTGAAGAATATATCAATAAATCAGTATCCAACAGATTCTTTATCCTTATATAATTCTCTATTTTAATCCCTATATATGATTTGACTCCTCAGAGTGAGGGAATCAAAAGAGCATTCTCTATTTATGTAAAATGACATTTCACACCCTATTTATTATGATTTTATGTTGGCTAAAGGATCTTATCTCACTTAATTGATGATTTGGGTATGCCTATCAAATTCACTCATTTTTATTTTTTAAACAAAGGATTTAGAGAAGAAAGAGAATTATAAAAATAATAATTAAAAATCAGTCAAATTTTGATTTTGATCATTTTTTGAAAAAAATATTACTACTAATTATAAATTTTATTATTTTATAATTAAAACAATGTTGTTTTAGTTCTCATAAACACATAATGATCGTTGCACATTTTAATTTCTAGCAATATCTATTTTTAAATTAAAATAATTACAAATTTTAAATTCAAACAACAATTACTTTTAAATAAAAAATAGTTACAACATTCAAAACATGATTTGACTGTTGAAACTTTCAAATTTTAACTTTTAAATTTTAATATTTAAGGAATCAATATTAGGAACCTGTTGGGTAAATAGTGAAAAAATTGAATCCCTATCTTACAGAATGACCCAATAGCACTGCAGTGTAGGGATAGAGATAAAGAAACTGTTGTGAATGCTCTAAGAAACTCACCTGCAAAATGTTAACCCCCAAACTCAAGTACCAGAATTTTAAGTACCAGAATCTTTTGTGATTCATTTTATTAAATTGAATTTGACCCCACTGAACTATCAGGCTGGATCTGCCCCTGTTGGTGAGCTTGTTTTTAAAATAAACAAAGAGCTCTTCTAGGTGAACATGAAAATTGGACACAAGTATATTTGAATTTTTACCCATCATTGGGGTCAAAATACAAATAAATAAAATTCAAATACACTCATATCTAATTTTTATGTCCAATTTCTATGTCAGCATAAAAATTTTGATAAACAAAAGACTTGAGATTATTAATCTTATCATGCCCAGGGGAAGACCTGCTTTAGGGCGGGGGGGCCACCTGACCCCACTGAATTTTCAGGGGGTCAGGGGGTTATATTAGGGAGAAAAAAAAATTAAGGTCATATTAGAAAAAAAAAATTAAGAGGGTCTAAAGTGAATATCTATACTAAGAAACATGACCCCATTGTATTATGTTATATATATACTCTCTAAGTTCCAAATTAATCGCTTCTCGATTTTGACTTTTAAAGTTAAATTGACTATTTTTAGAATTAATAATTAAGCATATATAAATATATTTCTAAAATTATAAAAATTGGAGTTAGTAATAAATTGTATATACTTTCTTTTGGTTATAATTTCTTCACCTATATTTTAGAAAAAATAGTAAAAAAAATTAGTTTTAAAAATGGTCAATTTGACTTTAAAAAAAATTAAAATTGAGCAATTAATTTGGGACAGAGAGAGTACTAACTACTAAGTCAGCAGACACTAGACAGCAATCCCTAATTCCCAAATCCCACTAAGTCATTAACCCAACTTTTCTATTCTTCTATCCAACTTTTCTCCTTTTTGGCAACTGGCAATAGAATATCTCCAAGTCTATTTGTTACTGAAATTGACTCTATTTTTGCCCGTTGCTACTGCAACTGTTGAAAGGACATTTTAGCCAAGAATATCGTGAAGAATGAACTCCGTAACCAAATGGGAGATGAATGGATGAATGACTATTTAGTAACATACATTGAGCGTGATATTTTTGTAACTATTAAAAATGAGGCTATCATGTAACAATTTTAAGCAATGAAACCTCGAAAAATGTTATTATAAGTAATATTTGATGATTGTTTAGTTTTGTAAGTTATTTTATGAAATTTTTATTCGTAAGAATTTTTTTTCTCCGAATTTGACCCCACTGAACTATCGATCTGGATCCGCCCCTGATCATGCCCCAAAAATAGGACGTCATAGTGGTAAAACAAAACAATCAAAAATATCAAACTAACTCATCAAGACTACAAAAAAATTAATCTGTTTACAATGAATTTATTACGAAGTTTGACGAACGGATGCGTCGAACGTTTAAATTACTAAACATGAATATAAGTCTCTAAAACTAAGTTAAACATTATTCAAAGACTTCTCAAATTAAAACTAAATATTGAAATCTCAACTATTCTCCATTATGCCTTTCATCCTTAACAATACCTGAGAAGAAGAGAAAAGAAAGAGAAATGAGTGAGTTTTAAACAGCCCAGTAAGGTGAATAATCGAACATTCGAAATATATATTAACATGACGTAGGAAATTAAGAAAATGAAAAAATGTTAAAAGAAGAAAAGATTATGTTTGTGATGTCTAATACAAACATTAATATTTGGAAGAAAAAATGTTAAAAGAAGAAGATGATAAATCTCTCTTTTTCAGGTGTGGATAGTATATGATTGGACCAATTTCTCGTTACAAAATAGAATTACTACCAAAATGATTTACTTTCGTAAAATTAATATTTTGCCTCGATGACATTCATAAGGAGTTTTAATCTCAACTCCGTCTTTCAAGTTGTGAAGTTTGTCAATCTCTTTCCAAAGTTATTTGTGGGGTATTATTGAATCAATAATTTGACTACTAAAATGATGCACATGCACCACTAAGTCACTAACACATAACTAAAGGCCTTATTTCAAGTATAAAAAATGTCGATAAGTACATAAATACACATGAGATATGAAGAAATTAAAAAAAAATTAGATATTATTATTTTATCTTATATTTTAAAATTTCACGTTAATCACAATTCAATTTTGACATAAAATTTATTAACATATATATTATTTTTTTTTAAAAATATTATTTCCTTCTATTATTTTCAAAATATAATATTATTATTGACTTTTTATAATTAATTTATAAAAAATCAGCAATGATCCCATACTTTAAAATCGATGGAGCATGAAATGGATTGTGCACCTTTTTTTTAAAACTGTTTTTAGCAATTGGCAATTGGCAACTGGCAACCATCAATGTCTAAATGTTAGTGGAAAATATGATTATATCACTCCCCTCCTACTCCTGTACAGCTGGTTTCCATATTCAAACCATTATTTGTGCTAGTGGGGGAAACTTGTCGTTGTACAAAGTTGCTTTTTCGCGTGAAATTCAGCATGCTATTGCTTTGCTTGCATTTAAGTGGTACTCACGCGTTTGTTTACTCATACCTGCTCTTGTTTTTTAATCCCTCCGTTTTTAATTATTTGATATTTTAAAGTTTTTTATTTATTTTTAATTATTTGACGTTTATTTAAATTTAGGAGAATTAATAACAATTTTTCCAAAATTCCTCATCAAACTATTTCTCTTTCTTTATCCCAACAAAATTCTACTTATCCCAACAAAAGATTTAAGGGTATTATAGACAATTGAATACTATATTTAATATTTTACAATCATTATCTTAATTCTTGTGTTAACCTCTAAAACGTCAAATAATTAAGGACGGAGAGAGTATTTGTTTCTTTGCATGTTTTGTATAAGTGGTACTCACACGTTTGTTTAGTTTTATTTTTTCTTGTCTTTTTATGAAGGTTAACTTAAATTAAATATGCGAATGAAATGTGTAAAGTTAAATGCATAGCTCCAGTATTGTTTTTGTTTTTTATTTGACCTTTTTTTGGCGTTTTTAAGTTTCAATCGTAGCAACTTCTCCAATTTAAAGTTGAACTTGTAGTTGACTAGTGAACATTGTTAGATATACTTTAATTTATGTATATCATTTTCCTTTAAATAAATGTCAAATATACCAACAACAACAAAAATTAACAATATAAGCTAACTTGTCTGTTGTGTACATACAGTTTTGTTAAAATTTGGACATTTTGATAATTATTTAAAATTCAACAAATTTGATTAGAAAAAATAATAATACATATATAGATCATGTTTGTTTGCAAAATTTATAATCCCTGTATTATAATTCATGTGATTATAATCTTAAGATTATTAATCCTATGATTAAATAGTCCTACTCACATATGGGATAACTTAAAATAATTTTATGTTATGTTTGTTTTTTCCATGATTAATTAAAAGATTGGATAAAAAAATATCGTTTGAACTATTATACCCTTATCAATAATAACATATTTTAAACTTATTTATACATTAAAAATAATAAATAATTAATTATAAACTTTTAAATATTATTAAAATAAGTTAGCGAGTAGATAGTTGATAGAGATATTAAACCTCAATCTATTTTTTACATAAGGAGTCTTTTACAGCATACATAATCTTTTTTCTTCTACTCCTATATTTATAAAAATTTAATTTGATAGTGACAACATTATAATAATATTATAAATGTATATTTGAAAATATTATGTCAAGTTTATATTAACGAATCTTTCTAGAACAGGAAGTTTAACAAATAAAACTTTTTATTATAAAATAGATGATATATTTATTAGGATCCAGAAGTCAAGTCAATTTAAATGTTATAACTACTAATTTATAATTTACTACTTCCTCCATCTTAGGATAAAAGTCTTTATTATTATTTTGAGTAGTCCCATATTAAATATCCACTTTCCTTTAATAACCAAACTTTTACATAATTTTTTCTATTATACCCTTAGCATTAAATATCTCATACTTTTTTTATTCTAATTCTCTCCCCATATTTAATAAGTATAATTAGTTACTCCCTCCGTTCCTAAAAGATTATCGTTTTAGAAAAAAAATATTGTTCCAAAATATTTGTCGTTTACAACTTTTGAGGAGAATAAATTATTTACTTTCTTATATTACCTATACCTTCTCTCATTGTCCCAAGAAATTTTTTTTCTTGTATTAATAGTTTTCAACTTCCCATAAAGGGATAGTGATGAAATTTTACGCAAATTTTACTTGGTAAATGATACTTTCTTAATCCATGCGCTAAAACCTTAAACGACAATTTTTTAGGAACGGAGGTAGTATGTGTTTAAATTATTTTGAATTGAAAAGTTAGAAAGTCATTCTCTCGCTCACATTAAAAATGATTAATAAAATATTATTATGAATAATTTTATTATTTTATTTCTATTCTTAATATACGTAAAAAGTCCATTATAATTTTTATATCCCGGGACGAAAGGAGTATAATTTATAAGTAATTTATAACTATCCAAACACCCTGAAACGGACTCGGCTTTCCAGCATACTGACACTGGTTCCTCTTTTGGCATTTACTCATTGTTCACTTCTCCAGGTATTTAAGTGTGGTACTTGAGCAAATAACAGTGAATCATGCGTGATATCATGGTTATTTTAAAAAAAAAGTAGAGGCTAATTTTGTTTTAAAAAATTTAATTTAAAATGATAAGAATTATAATACTTAGATAAATATAGTATTAAATAATTTCTCATATTAAGTCATTTTATAATTTATGGATAAATAATTTTAAATCTAAATTTAAAAATAAACAAATCACATAAAATTAATAATTATATCCCAAGTATAATTTTTATAAACAAATATAGTCATATTATTTTAATAACTAATCTATTACTACTATCTATCTATAATTATAAAAACTTGACATTATATATTACTAAAATCTTCATAATCAAAAAGTGGTCCTCCAAAAAATATATTATTAAAACCTTGACCTCCTCACAATTATTTTCGATTAAATTATATTCTCTCCATCAGTCTTTGATTTTATCACATATATGATACATGCTACATTGGTTTTTGTCTTTTATTTTATTTTAGTTGTATTATTATTAGAATATTGTTTAGCAAATATATATGATACATGCTACATTGGTTTTTGTCTTTTATTTTATTTTAGTTGTATTATTATTAGAATATTGTTTTTCATTTGCTAATGCTAATAATTTTAAGACATTATTTAATTTCACTCTTCATTTACATGAGATATTATACTACGATCTCCTTTTCAACATATAAGATTAATATATATATATATTTTTACAAATTTAATATGAACTCTGTCCACGTTTTGATTCCTTTAAATTTTTAGAGATCATGGATTTAAGGGCGATTTTTGAAAAAAATCAACTTTATTAAGACCCCAACTTATTATAAATGAAATGAAATTTTCTATTTATTATTTTGAAATAGTAAGGGTTGATTTGATTAATGTGGTTAGTTATGGGTAAAATGCGCAAATATTTCAAATAAGCAAGTGGTTATAAAATATTCATTGTTGTTTGGGAATATTCGTTTTGGTCGTGGAATATTCTTACCGTTTGGGAATATTCGTGACGATTTGCAAATTTTGTGTGTGGGCCCCATAACTAAAAAAGCGATTGGATGAAGAAAACGACAAGTATAAGTTGTTTATAAATAACTACAGTAGTTGTTACCGTTAATATCGTTGAAATACCCTTGTGGTTAAAACACAAGAAGATACCAGATTGCACCAATTATTGATTCTTACGTAAGAAGGCACTACTCAATAATTGTTACAAAGAATTATCGCTCAATATTTTATTTTATTGATTCAATAATTGCTACGTTGATATTTTATATTATTGTTGTTTCAATAATTGTCACTACACAAGATTTTTCATTATCAAATCAATAATTCATATTATTTGAATAATATTATTAGATAACATTATTGGCAATGTCTAGAAAGTTTTTATCTAAGGAGAGGTTTGGTCACCTAATTGCGCCAAGAAGGAGAAATCCTTATCGAAAGCCCCCTCTTCCCGAACTACCGTTGTCAATATTGTGATTCGTAATATTATTTGTGAATAATTAATTATTGATTTATATGATAAGGAAAATATTCATTTTATGTGGATATAGATGGAGAAAATTTTTAATGTGACAATTGTTGAAAAATTGATATTTTATCTTTTTTCGATAAAATAATTTATTTAAATATATTATTATATTTTAATAATATAATAATGGTGATATTTTTACAATGAATGTGGGATATATGAATAAATGAGGAGGAAGAGTATTTTGTCACTAAAAATGTTTAAAACATGTTAAACATGTTTGTGGACCCCATTTCTCGAATCGAAATTTGATTATAGCTTGTAAAATCGCCTGCTTGTGGATTTTTGGCCAATTTTTGTTTGGAATTTGGAAAAACTTTCTTTACAAAGTTGTAGAGAATGGAATTTCCTATGGAAGGGACATAAGGTTTGAATTTTTCCGATAAAAGGGCTATTTATTATGAATTATTGAAGTTCAAGTTTCTCAAATAATTAATTTTTGAAGTTTTAAAATATTTTTTTAAGAAAAAATTTTTTTTTTTTTTGTGGCACATGTGTTAAGTGGTTAAATCTGAATTCAAATTAAGGGTGTAGGAATTTTTTTTATAAATATATATTATTTTATTAAATTTTTCGCTTTGGTGTTCTAAGCATTTTCCTATAAATAGGTGCTTAGGTTAGAATTGAAAATCACACCGTAAACTAAAGTTTTCTCTCTATATTATCGAGCGTATTCTTGTGAGTATTTTGATACTTTGAGTGTTGCTATACTTGCAAGTTCCTTCAAAGACTATATCCAAAGATTCCAAATGTAAGTACTATTCTTTTCGAGGTAAGGATATTATTTTTTTAAAATGATATTATTTCTTCTAATATCATTATGCCGGAATATTGGTAAGAGATTTTTCTTGTGAAATTTTGTCTTTTAGTGTTTGGTTACTATTCACGATATATTACTATTCACGATATTTACACTATTCACTTAACACCACACTATTCATAAAAAATTAAATTTTTTTTTTTTTGTCCAAAATATCTATTATGGATACTAGCTTTGATTGTATCCATGTTTTGATCATTCTTGAATTTTACTTCACTATGGTTATTTATGAAGTATTTTGAAACTGGATTGTTTAAAGTATTAATCCTTAATATTTGTTCTTTTGTTTCAATCGATTCTTTCTTTTTAAAATATTTTTTTTCATCATCCTCACCCTAAATGATGATATTATCGAATATCTTTGGCCTCGTAGTGCAAAAGATGGTTGATTTTTCTTATGAATATCTTTGGCCCAGAAAAAAAAAGATGTACAAAGTGTTGAGATGAACATGACTAATCGATGAAATCTTTGGCTCAGTAGTGCAAAGATGAATATTTGATTCAAGATGAATATTGATTGATGTTGTTGTGGATAAAATATTGATGATGGACTTTTAAATTCATAGATTATAGTAGATTTCATTCTCTACGTAACTCATCTATGAATTATTATTTTTTCACGCAAATATTGATCTAAAACTTGTTGTCTATTGTATTTTATCGATATTTTTCCTCGTTGAAGACTAACGATAATTTGTTCTATATTATCTTAGTCATAATATTCTTTATCGGGCTAGTTGAGCTCACCCTTTTCCTTTTTGTTCCATTTTTCTTCTCGTGAGAGGCTAGAATGTAATGAAGTACTAGCTTCTGGGGTGTGAAATGATGGTTCTAGAAGTTGTTTTAGTAGTCCTCACCATTTTTTGTAAAATAATGTATCAATAATTGTAATGAGGACTTATTTGAGTGTTGATATTGTCTAGATGACAATATTTGTATTTAAACTCACAGCTTTATGTGTTGTCGTCGATTTTGCATTAACAATTGTATTAATAAAGTTGTAGTTGTTTTCGTATTCATGTATTTGGATGACTCGTAATGGGTGATGTATACCTATTTGGGGGGGCGCCACAGCTTGGTATCGTAGCTTAGGATATGATCTCAAGCAGAGATCGGGAATAGAACTAGAGGGGAGAGACGAGTAAATCCTCGCTAAAGTGTGTCCTACCTAAGCTTATTTGTTGGTTGGTCAAGATATAGGATATTATGTGATATGTCAATTTCTTTAATTAACCCTTGTTTTATGGAAAGATTTGAGAATGGCAATCGAGAATGTTAATAAGTGGAGTAAATGAGACCGTGGAGACACTTTTTACTCACCAATGAGGAGAACGTGCAACAGTCGACAATGTTCCTCCCGTAAACAAACAACACCACCGATCGACGATGAACGATGGGATGTTTAGAAGCTTTTTGCAGCTCATGCAAAATCGCATTTAGGAGACTCGTGCACAAAATACATGTGGAAATGATAACAACGCACGGCTTGTCACAAACCAAGCAGCTTCAAAGAGTGGGACCACCTGCACTCTGGGGAAAGCCGGATCCGATTAAGGCGTAAACGTGGGTCAAACAAATTACCAAGATATTCGATGTCTTGGGATGCACGGAGGAATGTAAGGTTCCATTCGCCACCTTTATGTTCCAGAATGAGGCAGACATATCGTGGGAATCATGAAGCTGCACTCCATCCAAACAAGACTCAAAGATGTCTTGGGAGACATTTCAGAATCGTTTCAATGACAAGTACTTTCCCGAAAGTATTCGCTATATGAAGGAAGTGGAGTTTATTAGATTGGAACAAAACAACATGACGACGGTGTCCCAAAGACGAGGCGTAAGTTTGCAGAGTTATCCGTGTTTGCACCTCATTTGGTGGAGAATGAGGAACGATGACGCTGGATGTTTCGAGAGGTTTGAAACCCAGATACGCCAATATCTCATTTCTCATAAATTTTCTCTATTCGATATGTTGTCAATGTGGCTCAATTATTAGAGCGAGATAACGAAAGTACGCTCAACCGAGGGACCACAACCAGATCATATCGGTGACAAAAAGCCATCGTAACAACGATAACCAAACGGAGAAAGAAAAATACGGACAAAAGCAGAACCACTCGGTGGTAATCATGGCCATGAAAATAGAAGAAGTTTAGCCTGGGGGGAGATTTTAAAAAGAGGAGATTCAACAATGACAATGTGAAGACGCCAAAGACAAAAAAGAAGAATCGGTTCTAGTGGGAGGAGAACGACCACCGGTCAGATGCTATAAATGCGGAAAGAGGGACATATCACCAAACCGCCCCCACAACAGTTCAAGGTATGTTATAATTGTGGAAAGGAAGGACATATCGCCGAGATTGTACAAAGAGCGAAACCAAGTCCAAAGGGGGATGGTGACTCAAAAGGTCGTCCCGTAAAAGTCAAAGTCAACGGTTGCCCTCGGAAGAGCGCTTTGTCGTGGATCGGGTCAAAATGCGAGGAACCCAAACGAGGTGATCACGGTAAGCTAATCATAAATTCTTGTGAAGTTTATAATTTTACTAGATACCTGTATACCCATTCATTTATCTCTCCCGCTTGTGCTCAACGCTTAAACTTGACTCCGAGAAATTAGACTTTGATTTATCTCGTGGAGACTGCTAGAGAAACTTTCATCACATCCATCGCTTATAAATCTTGTTTGATCCAAGTTGGCACCATCACATTACCCGTTGACCTTATCTCTTTAAAGATACTTGCTTTTGATGTGATTTTAGGATTGATTGGTTAACTACTCATCATGCCAAAATTGATTATTTTCGTAAGGTTGTTAGTTTTCATATTCCTAACCAACCCGTTGTATTTAATTCAAGCAACTAAACCACTAAAATCAATCACATCATATCAAGTCATAAAGCTATTCGCTTATTGAAAAACTGGATGTCAAGCTTTCTTAGCCCATGTTATGGATTTGAATAAAGACACGCCGATTTGAATAATATTCCGTTGTTAGTAAATTTCCGACGATTTCAAGAACTTCCTGGCCTACCCCGTAACGTGAAGTTGAATTCTTTATTGATCTTGAACCCGTACAAAGCCCATTTCTAAAACCCCATATCGAATGGCTCCTATTGAACTTCAGAGTTAAAGGTCCAACTACGTGAGGAGTTGGACATCGGTTTCATCTGGCCCCTAGTACATCTCCTTGGGGTGCTCCTATTTTATTTGTAAAGAAGAAAGAAAGACGGAGTATGCGACTTTTGTATCGACTATCGAGAATTGAACCATGTCACCATCAAGAATAGGTATCCGCTACCTCGCATTGATGACCCGTTTGACCAGCTTGTAAGGAGCACAATTTTTTTCAAAGATCGATCTTCGCTCGATATCATCACCAAGATTAGAATCGAGGATATTCCAAAGACCGCCTTCGTAAACCCCAGACGGCATTATGAATTTTAGTCATGTCTTTTGATCGACTAATGCTCCCCGCGCTTTTCATGGATATGATGAACCGGATATTCAAGGAATATTTGGATCGGGCTTCGTTGTTGTCTTTATTGATGACATCCTCATATATTCCAAAAGTCGTGAAGATCATGAGCACCATTTGAAGTCGGTACTCCAAAGGCTTCGTGGAAAACAAGTTATATGCCAAGTTGAAGAAATGCGAAGTTCGCTCGAGGAAGTAGCATTCCTTGGGCACGTGGTGTCAAAACATGGAGTATCCGCTGACCCGGCCAAGATTGAAGCAATACAAAGTTGGGAGCAACCAAAGTTTGGTGAGAATCAAGCACGAGCTTTTCGGGCTTAGCCGGGTTATTATCTGAGATTTGTGGAAGGATTTTTCTAATCGCTACTCCATTAACTCAAACCGACTTAAAAGATACAAAATTTGTATGGAGCGAGGAATGCGAAAAGAGTTTCCAAGAGCTTAAGAGGAGACTCATTTTCAAGCACTGCTCGACAATACCATCCGTTCGGATGGATTTGTTATCTACAACGATGCTTCGTGCAAAGGGTTAGGATGTGTTCTCATGCAACATGGGAAAGTCATAGCCTATGCCTCGCGACAACTTAAAGAATATGAGAGGAATTATCCTACTCATGATCTAGAGAGGCAAGCAAGCTTTTGCGCGCTTAAAGATCCTGGAGGCACTATCTATATGGGGAGAAAGTGGAGATATATTCGCACCATAAAAGCCTCAAATATTTCTTCACCCAAAAGGAACTCAACATGCGGCAACGACGCTGGCTCGAGTCATAAAAAGATTATGACCACACCATTCAATACCATCCTCGAAAAGCAAACGTGGTAGCCGACGCGCGATCGAGTAGAAGATCATATGCGTGAACGAAAAAAGCGATGATGTCAAGTATGAAGATAGAACCAACTTTAATCGATAAAGTTAAAGTTGCTCAAGCCACGTAATCTTCGAGCCGATGCGTATGAAGAAGAAAGTACAAGAAGGTGCTATTCCGTAAGCAAGAATCGATGAAGAAGGAATACTTTGAGTCCACCTGCACTTTGTGTTCCTAACGATTCTCGATTTGAAGAACAAGATCATGATGGAGGCACAATACACCATTTGCAATCCATCTCGAAGTACCAAATGTATCGTGATCTTCTACATACATTTTGGTGGAACAATATGAAGAGAGAGATTGCAAAGTTTATCTCGAGGTGTTTAACTTGTCAACGTAAAGGCGGAGCATCAAGTGCCTAAGGGTCCATTGCAACCACTTGAGATTCCAAATGGAAGTGGGAACACATTACCATGGATTTCGTTATGGGTCTTCCCATGGTTTCTCAAGGCATAAATGCTATTTGGGTTATTGTTGATAGATTAACCAAGTCGCTTCATTTTTTGCCGATACGGAGACTTATTCCCTTGAACGCCTTGCTCATATGTATGTAAATGAGATTGTGAGATTGCATGGCATGCCAAGATCCATAGTTTTGGATCGTGACCCAAGATTCACTTCACGATTTTGGGTTAGCTTGCAAAAAAAGCTATGGGCACGGATTTATTTATTCAATTCAAAGATACCATCCTCAAATGGATTTGGACAATCGAGAGGACTATTCAAACTCTTGAAGATCTATTAAGACTCGTGGTCCTAGACTTCAAAGGAGTTGGGATAAGTATTTACCATTGGTGGAATTCTCCTACAACAACAGCTTATCGTGCAAGTATAGGTGTGGCTCCATTCAAGCATTATATGGACGAAAGTGTCGCTTCTCAAATATGTTGGGATGAGGTGGGTGAAGCAACATTGTTGGGACCAGAGTTGGTACGTATGACTACGTAAAAGATCCAAATGATTCGACAACGATATACAAATGGCACAAGATCGATAAAAAGAGTTATGCGGATCTTCATCGAAAGGACGTGGAATTTAGTATCGGGGATCATGTATTGTCGTGTGTTGCTCCATGGAAGGGAGTTACAAGATTTGGGAAGAGAGGAAAGCTCAATCCACATTTATTGGTCCATTTCAGATTCTTGACCGAGTAGGAAATGTAGCCTATAGACTCAGCATTTACTCCAAGTATGTCTCGTGTTCATAATGTTTTTCATATATCCGTGCTTCAGAATATGTGAAAGACCCCAACCACGTTATTGAAGTTAGAACCGACGAGATAGCCAAGACTTAACGTATGAGAGGAGGTACCGCCAAGATCTTGGATAGAAGGAGCATGTCCTACGACAAAGGTCATACCACAAGTCAAAGTTTTGTGGAGGAACCATGCTATTGAGGAAATGACCGGGAGTTGAAATCTAAATGAAAGCGAGGTATCCTCACCTTTTCAAACACTGTGTATACGACGCCAATTTCGAGGACTAAATTTCATAAGGAGGGAGGTTGTAAGACCCCAACTTATTATAAATGAAATTGAATTTCCTCTATTTATTATTTTGAAATAGTAAGGGTTGATTTGATTAATGTGGTTAGTTATGGGTAAAATGCGCAAATATTTTAAATAAGCAAGTGGTTATAAAATATTCATTGTTGTTTGGGAATATTCGTTTGGTCGTGGAATATTCTTACCGCTGGGAATATTCGTACGACTGGCGCAAATTTTTGTGTGGGCCCCATAACTAAAAAAGCGATTGGATGAAGAAAACGACAAGTATAAGTTGTTTATAAATAACTGCCAGTAGTTGTTATCAAGTAATATCATCGTTGAAATACTAAGTGGTTAAAACACAAAGAAGATACCTCAGTATTGCACCAATTATTGATTCTTACGTAAGAAGGCACTACTCAATAATTGTTACAATAATTACTGTTCAATATTTTATTTTATTGATTCAATAATTGCTACGTTGATATTTTATATTATTGTTGTTTCAATAATTGTCACTACACAGTATTTTCCATTATCAAATCAATAATTCATATTATTTGAATAATATTATTAGATAACATTATTGGCAATGTCTAGAAAGTTCTATCTAAGGAGAGGTTTGGTCACCTAATTGCGCGCCAGTAAGGAGAAATCCTTATTGGAAAGCCCCCTCTTTCCTGGAAACTACCGTCATGTCAAGATTGTGATTCTGTAATATTATTTGTGAATAATTAATTATTGATTTATATGATAAGGAAAATATTCATTTTATGTGGATATAGATGGAGAAAATTTTTAATGTGACAATTGTTGAAAATTGATATTTTATCTTTTTCGATAAAATAATTTATTTAAATATATTATTATATTTTAATAATATAATAATGGTGATATTTTTACAATGAATGTGGGATATATGAATAAATGAGGAGGAAGAGTATTTTTGTTACTAAAAATATTTAAAACATGTTAAACATGTTTAGGGGCCCATTTTCGATCGAAATTTGATTATATTTGTAAAATCGTCTGCTTGTGGATTTGGCCAATTTTTGTTTGGAATTTGGAAAAACTTTTTTCAAAGTTGTAGAGAATGGAATTTCCTATGGAAAGGACATAAAGTTTGAATTTTTCTGATAAAAGGGCTATTTATTATGAATTATTGAAGTTCAAGTTCCGTAATAATTAATTTTTGAAGTTTTAAATATTTTTTTAAGAAAACGTTTTTTTTTCATTTCAGGGGGACATTGTATGTGGTATAAACATGTTGAATTCAGATAATTGGTGTGTGTGAGAATTTAGTTTATAAATAATATTATTTTATTAAATTTTTCTTTGGTGTTCTAAGCATTTTCCTATAAATATAGGTGCTTAGGTTAGAATTGAAAATCACACCGTAAACTAAAGTTTTCTCTCTATATTATCGAGTTTATTCTTGTGAGTATTTTGATACTTTGAGTGTTGCTATACTATGCAAGTTCCTTCAAAGACTATATCCGATATTCCAAATGTAAGTACTATCTTTTCGAGGTAAGGATATTATTTTTTTAAAATGATATTATTTTTTCTAATATCATTATGCCTTAATATTGGTAAGATTTTTTCTTGTGAAATTTTTTGTCTTTTAGTGTCTTGGGTTACTATTCACGATATACTATTACTATTCACGATACTATACACTATTCACTTAATACATTTACACTATTCACGTAAAAATTAAATTTTTTTTTTTTTGTCCAAAATATCTATTATGGATACTAGCTTTGATTGTATCCATGTTTTGATCATTCTTGAATTTTACTTCACTATATGGTTATTTATGAAGTATTTTTGAACTTGATTGTTTAAAGTACTAATCCTTAATATTTGTTCTTTTGTTTCACCGGATTCGCTTTTTTTTAAAATATTTTTCATCATCCTCAGTCCTAAATGATGATATTATCGAATATCTTTGGCCTCAGTAGCAAAAAAGATGGTTGATTTTCTTATGAATATCTTTTGGCCCAGAGTGCAAAAAGATGTACATGTGTGTTGAGATGAACATGACCAATCGATGAATATCTTTTGGCCTCAGAAAAGCAAAAAAGATGAATATTTGATTCAAGATGAATATTGATTGATGTTACAGGATAAAATATTGATGATGGACTTTTAAATTCATAGATTATAGTAGATTTCATTCTCTACGTAACTCATCTATGAATTATTATTTCACGCGTAAATATTGATCTCAAACTTGTTGTCTATTGTATTTTATCGATTTTTTCCTCGTTGAAGACTAACGATAATTTGTTCTATATTATCTTAGTCATAATATTCTTTATCGGGCTAGTTGAGCTCACCCTTTTCCTTTTTGTTCCATTTTTCTTCTCTCTTAATGAGGCTAGAATGTAATAGTCCTACTGCTGGGTGAATGGAATGATGGTTCTAGAGAAGTTGTTTTAGTAGTCCTCACTATTTTGTAAAATAATGTATCAATAATTGTAATGAGGACTTATTTGAGTGTTGATATTGTCTAGATGACAATATTTGTATTTAAACTCACAGCTTTATGTTAATCTAGGATAATTAGGTGACCTAGAAATCAAGAGAAACTAACTCACAATAAGAAAAAAAAATTAATTGGTAAAAGGAGTTGAATCGAAGTCGAAATCGAGAGATTCCTAAAAGGATTTCCTCGGTTGGTTAAATGAGATTTCATCTGTGAGAAATACTCTCTAACCGTTCATACCAAAAATAGTATCCAAACACCCTTAGAAGTAATCTAGGATGTTAAGAGAGCCCACAATCGAAGAAATAATCGTAGACAAACTAAACTCAAGCACAATAATCAACAAAATAAGCTAGATCTATATCGAAATCAAATGACTAGTAAAATCACTTTGTAAGTTGGTTAGGAGGAATTTCTATAATGAGAAACCCCCTCTAACTACCCACGACTCAAAATAGGATCAACATACGACTAGATATGATCTAGGATATTAGGAGAGTCTTAAAACGAAAAAAAAATGAAATGAACGAAACAGTGCCAAAACAACGTAGTTGTAAACGTAGATAAAACCAGATAAAATCAAACATAGAAATGAGAAATGAACCTTGGGAATAAGAATTTCTTCCTCCTTAAGCTTTGTATGGATTGATTGACAATATATTGATGTGAGATTTAATGAGAAAAGTTAGATTCAAATCAAATTTATAGAGGTTTTTCTTACTTTCTATATTTCTCTCCTTAGATAACACATTTTATCTCTCTAAAATATCTTCTCCTCTTAGCAAATGAGCCAAAACAACCTATTTATAGCTAACCTAGACCTGCCGGAGGTCTACCTGCGACAGTCCTAAGGCAGAGCTCACGTGCCTCGTTTTTCATGTCACACCGTCGATTTTTGTGTCATGCACTGAAACATCCGTAATTTTCAAACTGGAATGAGTTAGAAAGCGTGTCATACAATCTGAAAAGTTCTGTTTGAGAGCTTCACAATTGCATCAAGTTTAATCAATTTCAGATTCGGGAAGATAGAGAAAAAGAAAAAATTCATCCTTCTATAAACGTCGATTAATCGTTTGTCTTCTTTTCTGTAGCTAGGCCCTTGGAGGTCATTGTGCAAACTTCAAATAATCGTTCTAAGTCATGTAATTATTGCTTTGACATTCTTGTCTTGAGGTGAAATGAAGTTATTGCTCTTCTATCACTGTTAGATAAAAGTTATGTAAATTTTGGGTGTCTACAAACTCATAAATTTTTAATATAGTTATGAATATTATAAATAAACTAAAAAAAGTAATATTAGTCATAAAATTTATTGTTTCAAAACATAAATGAATAAAGTCAATTTTAAATTTTAAAATATCTTAAAACAATTCATTATCAATAAATATTTTTTTTTATTTTGTTGCTAATTGATAGTAGTTTATCAGTTAATAGAATTAATTGTTTCTTAGTATATATTGTTATAAAATTATTTTTAATAAAAATAAATGAGCATATCAACTATATTTTATTTTAATTTGTTAATAATTCAATGTTTTATTGAACATTAAGTCTACTTTTTACTAACCAACCTTTGATTGGATCTTGTGTTATATTGTAGCATTTGGGTGGGTCCACAAAAGTTTTAGGACTCTCTACTTTTGCCCTTTCAGTTTAGGAGTGGATTAAGGGGGTGTTTGATAAAAATTGAATAAAATTGAATTTGAATTTGAATGAGTTGAATTTGAATCTAAATAAAAAAAATTGTTTGATAATTGACATGTCTGAAACATCTGAATGACAAAATTTTATTATTTTACCCTACTGAAAAAATTCAAAATTATTGTAAATTTATGTAATATTACTTAATATAATAGTTAATATTTATTTTTAATTTTTAATTTTTTTTACTTCATTCAAATTTGCTCATTCGACCATTCAATTAAAAAATCCGATTTTAGCCATTCATCTCGTCCATCTTACCGATTCAGTCATTCAGACCAAAACAAACGCACTGACCGATTCAGCCATTCAGATTCAGTTCCATTCAGCTCTAAACAAACACCCCCTAAGGTGGGCTTGGTCAGGCTTTGGTTCTCTTACATACTGTTATTGAGTTTTGAAAAGAGGGAAAAAATTGAAGAATTAAAATTTTATGCACCGTCTACATTTCGATTAAAGAAATTTAATATAGGAAGAAATTAAATGAAAAATAATATAGTCCCTAAAATGATGACTTAAATGGTAAAAAAAAACATTGTTCTTAAAAGAATAACAAAAGTACTACACAAATTTTTATTTGAACAAATTACTCCACTTACTATCATATTTTATTTATCTCAATAGTTAACCAGACACATCACTAATTTTCTCTCTACTCATCTCCAATTAAATATATTAACCAATATAAATATCAAACTCATCAAACTACTCAAGAACAAGAATAGATTGGGAGAAAATATACTTTTTCCTAACTTTTCAAAGCCTTAATTTATATAAAAATTATATTTCCGTCGTTTTTTGAGGAGTATTTTTTAACATTTCAAATATGTGGTTGTTTGTTGTGATAGGTGGCGTCATAAAAATTATAAAAACTAAAGTTTTTTTGTTTTTCTGTCCAACTATTTTCACATGTTAATGAATAGAAAGAAAATAAATGAATTTGAACTCAATGACATAAATAATTCTTTTAGATAATATTAGAGATACAAATTATTTTATAAATTATTGATGTGACATACTCCATCTCAACATATTATGTGAGACTAAAAATTACATTAAAACAATTCGTTGAAAACAATATATTGAAATGATGTCACATCAATAATTTATAAAATATTTATATAATAATTTATATATATAACATTACTCATTCTTTTATAACCCTTAACATAATAAACAAAACAAAATTAATATAAAAATAACTTTTTCTCTTTTTTTGTTCTCATCAAATTTAAGTTTTCAAGTTTTCTATCCTTTTCCATAAAAATCTCAAAAACAGTGCAAAGCAGAATGTAATGCGCACGGATAAGTAGTTGTATGCTAAAAAAAAAAACCCCAAGCTTTACTAGATTGGAAAAAGTATCATCAACCAAGTGTGTGCACTGATGCATATTGTTGAGGCTCGGTCTTATATATTTACACGTTCTTTTCAGACCCGAGGAAAAGCCTCTCCAACAAAGAAAGCATTTACAAATAATTCAAAATGCCCAGCACACATCAGGCTTTGGCTGCCAAACTTCCCCCATCCTTGCCACCAGCAGAGTCCAGAGTCTCACCCTTCGGTTTCACTCGGCTGGAGCATATGCGACAAACATACCTCGCAGGAACGGCGTCGGAGTCGAGAATCATGGAACATCGTGTGTGCTGCCAAACACCACAGACATCACAAGCCAGCATTCGTTCTCCATCATCATCCCTTGCCCCGCAACTACAATCCACTACCCAGCTCTCAACCCCTCTTTCCATTCTAAACCTACTTAGCCCATTTTTCCCGAGGCACTTTCCACGGACTCTAACCTTTTCAGTTGACCCTAACAAAAGCTTGACCTGGGTGGACTCGTCTACACCTCCATAGCCAACTAGCTCTTCCGCTTGAAATCTTCTTAACGTCAAGTATACTTCTTGAAATGCCTTCGATGCTTCAAGCTTGACATCGGCAATGGTAGCATCACGAGGTAGGATAATTACTTCGGGAGGTGGATTGATCGTGTCTTCCTCGGATTGATCCATGAGATCTAGTTCACATGATAACTTTACTGCAGATGGGTACAGAAGTGTGAAAAAATTCTCAGGCTGGTAGTTTTTCACAAACTGCTTGCAATCGAGTAGCTTTCTAGCTGACTTGAATGCAAGATCCCTTTTTGTTTCAGGTCCGTAGTTTGACATGGTCTGAGGATGGAGCATAGCCTCGTACATGCATCTCAGGTCATAAAGCAGGTGATCAATACCAGGGCGGTTTGTACCCGAAGGATAGTTGCAAGTGGTACCTCCATTCAGGGGAGCAGGAGTATTTCTGGGCTCAAGTCTGTATAATATGGGGCAATAAAAAACAATGAGTTTCATCAGGCCCTAAAATGTGGTGAATGATAAAATCTCATATATTCCCTTGAATTGGAACCTAATAATCTATTTGGACATTAGAAATAAAAATATATTATTAGGAACTAAACTAAGCTGAGGAGATGCCAATTTTAACTTCCACAAACCTCACCTATAGTAACAAAAATTAGGCTGTAGTTTAGAAAATAAAAACTGTACAGAGATGTTACAGAATACATGATTTGCTAACCTGTACTCCATAGCACCTGAATCTGAAGTGCACCTGGCATTAACAACCATTCCATCAGCAGCCTGTTTCCCTTTAAGTTCCTTAAGGCAATAATCCAGGAGCTCAGGAGGACCTGCCCTGCAAACAGCTCCCCTGAGAGCACGCCAACTCACCCAATTGGACCCTGTAATGGCCCGTAGGACTTTGAACATTGCTTCTTCAACACGCACAATATCACTAGTAGTCCATGCACTCAAAACCTTCGAGTCACATAATCTACGCTTTTTGCAGGTGACATCATCAACCCTCATAGGAGATTTGTGGGCATCATGTATCAATGTCATCAAGAAACAAAAGAGATCTCTAATATTTACAAGCTCATGCTCCGATAATGACTGATAGAATGCAATCAAATCCTGTAACCTAGTTCGAGGTTTACGTCCTTGAGAGAAAAAGATGGAGAGTGGCAGGTTGGAAAGGGTTTCTACAGCCATATTATAGGCGTCAATTGTTAGGGCAAAACTACCAGCACCAAACTCATAACCCCAGTCACCATACCAGGGATGGCCCTTGGTGATGGCATGAAGTAGGCGAAACTCCAATCCATACTTTTTGGAGACATCCATCACACTGACCTTTCTGTTCAAATAACAAGTACAAAAAGGAAAAGAGTGAAGTAAATTTCGCTGATACGTAAGTTAAAAATATTAACCACTGGACAGTATTATGCATGCTCTGGTTTAAATCTAATCAAACAAATTTTAGAATTCTGAAATTCTTCTGAAGTAATATATATACTATGATTTGAAATAACAAAGAATGACATGATATATGTGTATATATATGTATATGGAGGGAAAGGCAATCTAAGGCATGTCTTAGCCAAGCGTGGCTAAGGCTACTTAACAAAATAGCCTACTTTTACCCCAAGGGTTAAGTTTTCCATTTTAGGGTTTCTATATATGTAGAAAAAAAACATTGATTATAAATTTTATACAAAAGTACATCGTTTTGTTAAGTAGCCTTAGCCAAGCTTGGTAAGGCATTACCTATATATATATATATATACACACACAGACACACACACACACATACACATATATGTACATATAGTACATTAACATACATAGATAGATATACAGAAACAGGCACATGTGTGCGCACAGACAGAGAAACTATAACATGACAGAAAGCAACACAGAAAACAATACTTTGTTGGTACATAACATGCTGAACTTCTAAAGAGCAGGATCAGTATGACCAATAAGACAGGAACTCATAGCTCCTTTTAATTTTAATTATAGTGAAATATCTAACCTGACACCAAGTATTTTACAAAGGCGATCCCAAAAGTCCATTATATGACATCCAGAAAGCACCCTAGAACCACCTTCTCTACCATTGACTCTAAGAAGGTGCCCATAACCATTCATATGGACAACACCATGTAAAAGATGAGTTGTATCATCTAACTGGTTGTACATCCAATCTTCTACATCTTCAGTAGTCATCACATGGTTGCATGACTTGCACCTGCAGAAAAGACCCATCAAGTTCATATTAAATTATATGTAGAGCAATTGTGTTAAGATACTGGCTTGAGCCAAATTCCAAACAGAATGAATGCCTCCAGGTCTATTAAACTTGGTAGAAAACTATTTATGAAAGAAGCCATAGTCTTGACAAGTAAGGTAAAATAGGGTCATAGCATGATTTATCATGAGCAATTCTACTTCATGGTCCCATGCTCTAAACTATACGAAGACATCATTAATTTCAATAACTATAAAGAAAGGTTTGTCCAACATAAATGTGGCTTTCGCACAACCTAGACCATTTACGTTATCTCCTTTCCATAATCCACACGACCATTAAAATCAAAGAACAAGAGCTTGCAAATGCAAATAAATTAAGTTTGATTTCATAATAAAAGAGGCTCAGGACATTATCAATCAACAAAATCAGTGTTTAGTCTAATCAGAAAGGTCTCAAACAACCAATCTCCCGAGTAGAATCACTTTATCTGAAGAAAGAACAGAGGAAAACAAATTAACTGCAAAACTATATAGATGTCAAATTCAAATTTGTGCTCATTTGTATTTAGAAACAAATAACTCAATGGGCTGGCTATCCTCACCTCGACTCAGACCAATGGAGGCTATCGCCACAGCCTGCACACGACTTGTTATACCCGCCAATGGAGCCACCATCTGCCTTGATTATGAAATGGTAGCGCTTAGCACATACCGGGTTACCACTCCAACCTTAAACAATTTACAAGATGTTAACGTCCATTATTTATTGAAACTCCAGATTCAAATAAATGCCAATAAGGATGCACAACAGAAAATGCAATCCCAGACTAGATCAACTGAAACCAAAATCCAAGTCTACATATCACTTCTGCTAAACAAGAACCACCACAGTAAGAATGGAAACAAATTATAAGGGAAAAGAATTACAAAGTTAAAGTACAAGCAGTTGGTTTGTTTTAATAACAACAAAAAATCAGCAACACTAGCGGGGAATACCGACACCATGATATGTTTGTTTTAATAGGTTTTTATTTTTCCTTATTTGTATCTCATATTTCCAAATAATCTAATCCTTTCAGTTTGTTTTTATTTAAGGCTTCAGTTTCTGTATTTTTCTGAGCAGGCAGTGATGAAGTCAGCGGACCCAACAAGGTAGCTCTCTGCCGGCTACACAAACAACCAGCTTTATCCTACTACCTTTTATAGTATTATCCTACGAAGCACCGACACGGATACGTGATATGGATACGGATCCAACATGAAATGTGATACTTGATACGGCATTTTCAGAAAAATTAGGATACATTTATAGATAGAATATAAATATCTATATAATGTAATCATAAGGAAGTAGTTAACTTCAAAGTTTTAGTTCCTTTAAAATAATAGCACCTATTATGAAATAATTAAAAAATTCGCGTCAAATATCAGCATTTTCTCCTAGTCCTAGACATAAGTACTAGAATCAAATTTTATCAGGACATAATCAAAAATAAGGAGTTACATCAACAAATTATAATCATCAACAACTCGTAAGACACAAAGCAGTAAACTAAAAAGAAGTTGAAGCAAGCTAGTCCTAATGTTGGACAAACCATTACATAGCATCTGAATCCCCTTAAAATATCCTTAAAGTATTTGGAGGTGTCCAAAATTAAAAAGAATAAAATGATAAAGTTGGAGCGTCCGATACTCTCGAATACATATCCGAAAGTAAACGTGTCTGTCCGTGGACGAGAAATGTCCGTGCTTCATAGGTTATTACCATATTATCTTTGCCAAACCAACACTTGATGGCTAGATTTATTCATACATCAAGCAATTGCAGAATTCAGTTTATAATTTGTCCTGCATCAACACTGCTCTTTCTAAAGTTAATATTACAAAATAAAAATAAAAATTAATTTCCCATAATTAGGAACAATCAAAACTTGTTTAAATACAGTAACAAACTTGGCAAATTTGATTTAATAGTATCCAAATAAACAGAAAATTAAATCCTTTTAAATGTATTAAAATTAGGTAACCTAAAGGAGTAGCCGAATCAACTCCAATCAACAGACATTTTTTGCAAGCTAGTTGGGGATGGCAGAAAATAACTACCATGTAAGATCTAATAAGAAAGCCTAAAATAAGACAAAGAGGAAGGGGAAAAAAAGGAATTGTTATTTACGATAGTTCCACAACACCCCTGAACAGTAAATGGGCTCCACAATTATGTTAGAGAAATCTAATGAAAATATCACATTGTACTTTTTGAAATATCAATTCCCAAAAAAAAAAAAAGCTAGAGAGAAATAAAACAACTAGAAATAAGAAAATAATAAATAAAGGATCCACTGAAGCTAAACAGTTCCGTAAAAGGTATTGTTAAGCCTTTGTTTCCATATAACTAAATAAAAATTTTGTCCCAAGTCTCCAACTAAAATAATAAATAAAATTATAAGTAGAATAGAAAGATTAAGCAAAAATAATTACTGCTTCAGAAGGAAACACCATAGTAAGTCCCAAAAAAAATAAAAAAGAAATTACAAGAATATTATCTTAAATTATCTATGTAATTAAGATAGTGTGTGCCCTTTATCATCATCATCACTATCACCATCACCACAAGGACAAAGCCACCCTTTAGTGTGTGGGGTCAATTGACCCCACTGGAAAAAAAAATTGTATGATAAATTTAGAAGAAATTTAAGCATAATGAATAAATTGACCCCACTAAAATTTTATAAATTTTTTAATATACGGGGTCAAATTAAATTTTTTATAACTTTCTCAATTCTATGTTACTTTGTATGCATCTTCCTCTAATATTTTTAAAATAAATAATAATTTAATTTATATTATTTTTATAACATAAGAAATTTAAATATTTATTAACAAATTTGTGATTAGAAAGACATATTAAGGATCAATAAGAGGTGTGGATATATATATATATATATATATATATATATATATTACTTATATTAACAATATTGTAACTAAATACATATAAATGTTTTACATATGCAATCGGCCAAAAAAACAAAAAATTATCTATAAAAAAATTGACTCGGGAAAGCTATCTCGGACCCCTCCAAATTATTTATAGCATCGCAATACTTTGACCCACGGAATAAAATTCCACTGCATCACCATCACATTACCAATCCATTGGGATACTTTCTCAGTGTTTACTCTGGGATGAGGTGTCTTAAGACCGTCCTACTTGTTATGCCCTCCATTTTTCATTAATTTTAAATTTTATCCTAAGTTAATTATTTTTATTTACCCCAAGTTTAAACTTATATTGTATCTCCCAAATAAAGATTTTCCTATTTTATCCTCCAAATAAATTTTTAAATTTAAATGAATGACATAATATACATTAGACATACAAAGCGTGTCTCAGACTGATGCAATTTATTAAGCATTTTAACCACTCGACTTGAACAAGCACTGAACTTATGATTCATCTATAATATCCCTCCGTTAAAAATTGATGTCTTAATAAAACTACAAATTTATAATTTATTAAAAAAAAATTATATAAATTATATTGATTTTAAATTGACTTTAAATCAACTTTATATTTGATTCTAGAAATCATAAGACGTGTCCTTTTGCGTGAATTAAAAAGTAGTGCTAACAGGATAAATAGGTGTCCCCTACTTTATTGCGTGGAGAAGTAATGACTGCGATGACTGCCACGTGTCGAACGTCACAATCAACGAGAATGGGTCCCATCTACCAACTAGTTTCGGACCCACTATTTATATTTTCAGTCCTATTATTTTGTCTTTAGACCACTCCCGTGGTTCAATCATGTCCGTTAATTAAATTAAATATAATTACCGAAAATGGATAAAACAGAATAAATGATTATTAATTAACTAGTTCTCGTATTTCCCGCCTTTTAAAAAGGAATACTGAGTTATCGAATCGGTTCGCGACTCGGTGGGAGAGAAACTCACCAACGACTCGGCACTGATCGCAATAGACGGATCTAGATCTGGCCACGATCTCCTCGACAACGTCGAGGCAAACGGTGGCCGGGTCAGAGTCAGGGCTCAACTCGGCTGGGTCGCCGACCCGGAAGAGGATCTGCCTCGTGAGAAGCTGCGGCAAGAGCGAGGACGGAGGCGGTAGCAGCGCGTGCTTGGCAAGGAAGGACCTTACACTAGTCCTGAACGGCCCGTCGACCGGTGAATCACCGGAGGGGAAGGTGAGGAAGTCGTTGAGATCGGCCGTGACTCGTCTCTTCATCCGTTTCAGTGGCCGGCCATTCACGACCATGCTTTTGGGAGCTCTTTCGTCAGATCTCTGCGCGTGCAGATCGGTTTACGGCGCGTATGGTCGTGATCTGTGTTCTTCCGTATTAGATCTGGGAAAACAGATCGTACGGTCGGTATTAAAAGAAAAGAACAAAAAAAGGCACTTCTTATGGTTTAGGAGAGATAGGGCTGGAGATAGAGGGGGAAATAGGAACGTTTTGGTTTGGAAAGGGAAGAGAAATTAGGGTTTGTGTGATTTGGGGCTTTTTTGGTACTTTAATATATATTTCTTCTAGTTCTTTCTGGGAATTCGTGAAAATATAAAAAGAGGGGGTGTAGTCGGTTCAGTAGGAGAGAGAAAAGGAGGGATTTAAGTTTTTCCTTTTTTTTTTGCCAAATCTTAATCGTTAAGTGTTGGTAGTGCTTTCCATTTTCTATTTATCGAAATTACTCAATTAACCCTCCATATGGGGCATTTGTCGAGACCGGAGAGTGGAGAGTTTTTGGTTGTTTGGCAAACTTGGAAATGCCAAGATGGCAAATACCACCTGATGTGACGAAGGAGTAACTATTTGTTCTCTTTTTGGTTCAAAATGAAGATTTGTTTCTTAATAGATTTATTCTGGGGTTGAATTGGTCAAAAGAAGGACCGTTATTTGATCCAAATTACGTAATTGCCCTTATTTATTAGAAGCACTAGTCCTTTTGGGGGTTCCCATGGTGAATAGAAAACTCGTGGCTTCAAAATTAACAGACTAGATTATTCCAGTAGAAGATAGTTGTAGAGGAAAGTTCCCCTTCAATTTCATTATATATTTTTGGAATTTTTTTATATAAAAGACTAAAAATAATTGACTCTATAATTATGTATTTCATATTATTTGATCATTATTGATTTTTTAAAATTAATTTAAAAGATTTTTAAACTAAAATTAATATAGATTTTTTAATTTTAATCAAGATAATGATTAATATTGTAAATTATTTAAAAATATTATTTATTGTAAATTTTATTATTTCATAATTTTTAATGAATTATCTTCATTTTAAATTTTAAAATATCTTAAATTGATTTTTAAAATTTAATAATAATTATATAATTTAGAAAGGAGGGAGAGTATATTATTAAAGATTGACATCCCTTATTAGTAAAGAACACTAGTATATGTATTTCTCTAATTGGGTTAAATGGCAAAACCAATGAAATACTCCGTTGGTGGTAAAAAAAAAAAATAGTTCAAGGACAGATTTTACACAAATTGTTATAAAATTTTAGCAAAATATAGAAATATACTCTTATAATTGCTGCATAAATTTAGAGAGAATAAACAAGAGAGAAAGAGAGAAAAACCTTCAGAGGAATTCTCTTATTTTCATTCAGCAGCATTGCCTTTTATAGGCAAGCAGAAGGAGAAGGTTCACGGGGGAGAAGAGGAGAAGAAAACAGGGGAGAGTCACGGAGTGAAACCCTCGTGAGGAGGGAATCACTTTATACATGTTATAACACTTCCCCTGATTCCCTACGATAGAAGATTATGTCTCATTAAAAACCTTGTTAAGAAAACCCAGCGGGAAAAACTTAAAGAAGGGAAAAAGAGTACATATCTTTTACATAAATATCTTTTAATTGAATTCCTCGTTAAAACCTTGTCAGGAAAAACCCAATGGGATAAAAACCGTGACTAAGGAAAAAATGCAGTCTTCCCTCAAAAGGAATTACATTCTTGATGAAATGTTGTCATAAGTCTTTCAGTTGACACATTTCGATCTTTTTTCGAAGTTTTGCAAACGTTGCATTTGGTAGCGACTTTGTGAATAAGTCGGCTAGATTATCACATGATCGAATTTGATGCACATCTATATCACCCTTCTTTTGTAGCTCGTGTGAAGAAGAATTTAGGTGAAATGTGCTTTGTTCTATCTCCCTTGATGTACCCTCCTCTAAGTTGAGCAATGCATGCAGCGTTATCTTCATACAGAATTGTAGGAATGTCTTTGATTGATGGTAATCCACATGACTTTTGAATATGCTGAATAATTGATCTCAACCAAACACACTCTTTGTTTGCTTCATGTATAGCGAGAATCTCGGAATGATTTGAAGATGTACCTGTCATGGTTTACTTTGTGGATTTTCAGGATATAGCCGTGTCACAATATGTAATTACATAACCTGTTTGTGATCTTCCATTGTGTGGATCTGATAAATATCCTGCATCGGCAAATCCAACCAATTGCGACGTTGAATTTTTTGGATAAAATAACCCAAGATCTATACTCCAACGGAGGTATCTTAAAATGTGTTTAATCTCATCCCAATGTCTCTTAGTCGGAGAAGAACTGTATCTTGCTAACAAGTTGACAGCAAAAGTAATATCAAGTCATGTACAGTTTGCAAGATACATAAGAGCACCTATTGCACTTAGGTATATAACTTCAGGTCCAAGAACTTCTTCCCCACTTTCTAGAGGCCGAAATGGATCTTTATCAACTTCTAAAGATCAAACAACCGTAGTCAAAGGATGAGCTTTATCCATATGAAAATGACTGAGAATCTTTTCAGCATATGTGGATTGATGAACAAAAATTCTAGATGTTAAATGCTCCACTTATATTCCCAAATAGAATTTTGTCTTTCCAAGATCTTTCATTTCAAATTCATCTTTTAAATAAGTAGCAGCTTCTTGTGAGTTCTTGAGAGTACCTACAAGATTCAAATCATCCACATATCAAGAATGATGGAAAATCCACTTTGTGATTTCTTAATAAAAAACACATGGACATACTTGATCATTTATATATCCATCTTTTATTAAATAATCACTAAGTCGATTATACCACATCTGACACGGTGCATGCTTCAACTCATCAATAAAGCGTTGTAACTTGATTGAATATATGTGACATGGCCTTTGTGATTCAACCATTTTCAATCATTCAGGGATTTTCATATAAATCTCACTGTCAAGTGAGCCATATAGGTATGCTGTTACAACATCCATCAGACGTGTTTCCAAACCTTCCATGGTTGTCATACCTATCAGAAAGCGAAAAGTGACTCCATCCATTACTGGAGAGTATGTATCCTGATAATCAATACCGGGTTATTGTGAAAACCTTTGAGCTACAAGTCGGGTATTGTATCTCACAATTTTATTTTTCTCATTTCACTTTCGTATAAATACCCATTTTGTAAGACCCCAAATTTTACGAAATAAAAGTATTCAATTTTTATAATTATTATTCTATTTAGTAATGGTTAAATTGATAAAATTACAGTAATACGCGTGGTTGCATAATAGCACACGGTATTGATTATTGATGCTTATGTGAGAAGTCACTCAGTTATACTCAATTATTGCTACAATAATTGTTGCATCATATCTTTCATATTATTGATTCAATTACTGTCACAGTATCATCTGCATAATATTTTATATATTATTAAATCAATAATTGAGACGACAAAGTTATTCATATTATTATTTGCAATATTGACAATGTCTAGAAGTTCTGTCAAGGAGAGGTTTAGTCACCTAATTGCACACCAATAAGGAGAAATCCTTATCGGAAAGCCCCCTCTTTTCTGGGAATGACCTGGTTGTTAAATATTGTGAGTTATAATATTAATGATGAATATTATTAAAAATCGAATTTGAGTTCGGAGTTGAATTTGGAGACGCGGACGTGATATTTGAGTCTGGAATGATGAAATTAGTAGAAATAGACTATAAACACAAAATTTGTGGGGTTGACTTTTTGGTCAAAAAAAATCAATGACTTTTTCAGAAAAAGTCAAACTTTGAAATTTTAAAAATGAAATTTTTGAGAAAAATATTTCCATTGTGTTGGGATTGTTAGTGTTAGAGGAAATCGACATTTATTTCGATAATAATTGATGTCTGGAGGTTATATTGACCAATCGGGTAATTAACCAGATAAATGAGCAATTAATTGCTATTGATTCACATGATTATAACTATTTGTTCACATGTGTGTACTATTAATTCACATTCATGTACTATTAGGGGAGGTGGTGCAAGATTGATAATACTTGCATGACTAAGTTAAAAATGGAGGTATAGATGGAATCTTATCTTTGTAATTCGTATTTTACATGATTATAACTATTAAGTCACATGAATGAACTATTAATTCACATGATTTACTATTAGGGGAGGTGGTGCAAGTTTGATAATATTTGCAGGACTAAATTAAAAATGAAAGAAAAGTTGAAGGTATTGTAATGTAATATTTCGAGCCCCAAAGCGTGCAATTATCGAAACTATATTTTCTTATAAATAGAAGCTCATTCTTCCTTCATTTCTCACAAATTCACTAAAGCTATAGAGCAATTATTATAGAGAGAAATTATAGAGAAAAGAAGAAGAGAAGTACCTCTACCTCACTATTCCGAAGATCTAGTTTTCTTCTAAGGTAAGGGATATTGTTATTATAGTAAGGGTATTATTTCTTTCGTATTCATGAAGAGAGCTTACATTATTCCATTCTTTATTATTATATTGGAATAACTTTCTCTATGTTAAATCACGCATACATGGTGAAATTCTTACATTATTCCATTCTTTATTATTTTGTTGGAATATCCACATGCAATGCGGATACTATTGAGACACGGTTCCATTCTTTATTATTTTGTTGGAATAACTTACATCGATGAGGTCTATCATGCATGGTGAATTCTGTTATTATTCCATTCTTTATTATTCTGTTGGAATATCCTGTCTATGCGGATTACGCATGACCTGCTTCCATTCTTTATTATTTTGTTGGAATATCCTGTCTGTGAGGATTACGCATGACCTGGTTCCATTCTTTATTATTCTATTGAAATAACCTATCATGCGTCTATCATCGATGCCGTGAATTCTCATTGTTATTTCATTCTTTATTATTATGTTGGAATATCACATCATCGCGGATTACGCATGACACTGGTTCCATTCTTTATTATTCGTTGGAATATCACATGCTGCGGATTCTTACGTGCATTGACAGTTCCATTCTTTATTATTCTATTGGGAATAACCTGTCTGTGCGGTCTATCGCATGCATGGTGAATTCTTATGTTATTCCATTCTTTATTATTATGTTGGAATAACCTGTCTATGTGGATTACCGCATGCATGATGAATGATCTCTTGTATTCATTCCTTATTAAATTGTGGAAATGATCTGTCTACGTGGATTACCGCATGGCGGGTGAAAATCCATTTGTAGTTTCGTAATTTTTCTGACGCTCAAAAATTCTGAAAAAATTTGAAATGATAGTTTGTTGAGTTTTCTAGATTGTGTCTAAAAATGGCGATTTTTGGATGTATAGATTATGAGTTATGAATTTTATGAGAAAAGACTATTTTAAAAGTAAACCCTTATAACTCTTTATGGTTAACTCTAAAATTGGTGAAATTTTTATTGGGAGTACATGTATATAATAACAGTATTCCCTGTAAATTTCGGAATTTTTGGACAAAAGTAAAATTTATGATAAATGTCTAAATATTCGACAATTTTGGCCATATGAAAAATAGTAAATGAATTTTAAAAATTCCAAGAAAAATATATATTTAATATGGAACTATATTTTGCTAAATCTCAGAAAAGAAATATTTTTAGAACTGATTTGGTATTTTTCATGAAAATGAACTAGTTATGAGTAAATGAATTAAATATGTTATGTGAAGTAACAAAATTGGAAAATAGAATTTTATGGCTTGAGAATCCTATATAGGGTATATACAGATTTTTGATGAGGGATTTGATCATTGGTGATAAAATCTTATGAGTATGGCATTTTTGAATGATTAAATACATTATTTGGTAAAGTGTAAACAATTGAAATAAATTGTTTATAAGTTTAAGAAGTGATTAAAATATTGTTATAATATTAATAATATTAGATTATAAGTTTATTAAGTGATTGATAATATTTGGATAAATTTAATGTCTAATATTTATCCTTGTTTTTGTTTGATTAATGCTTATATCATTGTCATCATCCTCATGCTTATATTGTGATGAAAGTCATCTTTGGCTTACGTGCAAAGATGGACTGTTGATTATTGATTTTACAGTTATATATCTTTGGCTTACGTGCAAAGATGAACTGTTGATTATTGGTTTTACAGTTGTATATCTTTGGCTTACGTGCAAGGATGGACTGTTGATTATTGGTTTTACAGTTGTATATCTTTGGCTTACGTGCAAAGATGAACTATTGATTGATGAGTATCTTTGGCTTACGTGCAAGATGGACTATTGATTATTGATTTTACAATTGTATATCTTTGGCTTACGTGCAAAGATGGACTGTTGATTATTGGTTTTACAGTTGTATATCTTTGGCTTACGTGCAAGGATGGATCGTTGATTATTGGGTTTACTGATTGTATATCTTTGGCTTATGTGCAAAGATGAACTATTGATTGATGAGTATCTTTGGCTTATATGCATAGATGAACCGTTGATTGGTATGATTATGACCGAGGATCATTCTAAGTATAATCATGACCCGTAATGTTATAGATGATGTGGTAAAAGTCCTCATTGGCGTAGTGCATTGATGGACGATTATTGATATGATTATAGCGGGGATTATTCGGTATAATCATGACCATTGATGATTACATGAATATCCTTGGGTTGTCAAAGCGAGGATGATTCGATGATGTGGATTATTTATTAAGATGAGTCTCAAGAAAAATATTGATTATACACTTTTAATTCGTAAAAGATATTAGATATCATGCTCTACTTGACTCTTCTAAAATATGTTGTATGTCTTTGGCTTTCAGTGGTGCAAAGATGAATTGTTAATGAATATCTTTGGTAGTAGTGCAAAGATGAATTTATTAAGTATGATTATGGCGAATTTTGATTTGGTATAACCATGATTTTTGATGTTTCAGGTGAAGATATGTGATGAAAATTATCTTCGCCCTAGGTGCGAAGAGGAAGTTAGAATCACAATTATGATTATGAGTTATTCATATGATTGTGGACATGAATTGTTGATTGATGTTACAGGGATAAAACATTATTGGTGGACTTTTAACATGGAGAAGATAATAGATCTGATGGTCTATTTGACTCTTCTAATGAATTGCTCTTTCCACTGCAAATATGGTTGAAAAGTTTTTCATCTACCATATGTTCTAAATCTATGATTTATTACTGATGAAGGCTATTGATGATGTAAATTATCTTTAGTCATGATATTCTTTACTGGGCTAGTTGTGCTCACCCTTTTGCTTCACAATTCCTTTCAGGTAATAAGAGTGTAGCTGGGTCGAGCTGGGGTAACAGGAGAATAGAACGGTGGTCTATAGCTGTTGAGGTTCTCCCTAAATAGTATGGAAATAATTTTATTGAGAACTTTAGATAAGTGTGTCGTATTATATACGTCATTTGATATTTAATTTTGGTGAACCGAATAGGGTGAGGTGAACCCAACTTTGGAAGGGTGTTTTGCCACTATCATACAAGATTTCTAATGACATACAACCTCGTGTTATCATAAGACAGGGTTGTGCACATCCACTTGCTGAGTATATCTCCGAGCACTTCCTATATAATCTTGGAGTTTATTTGAAATATAATTCTCACGTGGAGACAACATAGATAATTATATGTCAAGAGAAGACTCACCATTGGAAAGAAGATGATAGCAATCTTCTTGTTTTTCTTTGGGGACTATTGGGTCAACCAAGGATAATTCTGTGGACATATGATATCTATCATAACCTTGACGCATGGCCTCCCATGTACGAAGGTTTCCTTGAGCACTTCCCAAAGATTTTAATTTTTAAAACAGTTATGGACTGTACTTTTATGTAAGGTACCATTGTAAGGTTGTGGTCAAGGAACCATGAGAGTTACATATATTTGTATTAAAACTCATAGTTTAACTATGGTCGTATTCTGCACGACAGTTCAACAGTTGTATAAATGAAGTTTGTATTTGATTTTTATAGTATGATATCTGGCGACTCAGAATGGGTCATGTGGATCTATTTTGGGAGCGTCACACATTTGTTTCCAACCGGGATTACGCCCAGCGGTGTTTGGACTACTAGTCGAAAAACTTCTCTTTTCAATAGAGATTGTAGCTCAGTTTGAATAACATCATTCCATTTTGGCCAATCTTTTCTTTTCCAACATTCTTCCACGTTTTGTGGTTCAGGATCCGTGTCAGGAATCAAAGTAATATCTGTTGCTATAGAGAAAGCAAATATATCGTCAATCATAACTTTGCTTCGACCCCATATTTTCTCATCATGTACATAATTTATTGAGATCTCTTGGTGTTCATCTCTTATTCCTTCACTGAGATTTTAAACCTCTTCTGGGGCTATTCCCACTCTTGGAATAAGTGCTACTTCTGGAGTGGGTATTCCTTCTGGGATTCCCTTATTTGCTTTTGATTTTCGTGGTACAGTATCTTTTGCACCAATCGGTCTTCCACGCTTCTAGCGTGGTTTAGATTCTTCTATTACTTTATTCATCAATTCTCTAGGAATTAATTTTTTAATAGGTATTTCTATCCTTGCTGGAGTATTCACTGCAAGTGTATGTGACTTTATCACTTTTCTAGCATCATTAAATGCATCTGGCATTTGATTTGCAATATTTTGTAAATGAATAATTCTTTGAACTTCAATTTCACATTGTCCTATACGAGGATCAAGTGAATTTAAATCTGATGCATTCTATGATATTTCAGAGGGTTTTTTATTTAAAGCTTTCTCTCCTCCTAATGGAGGAAATACAATTTCATCAAAATGACAATTTACATAACGTGCAGTAAAAACATCTCCAGTTAAAGGCTCAAGATATCTGATAATAGAAGGAGAATCAAAACCAACATAAATACCTATTCTTCGTTGGGCTCCCATCTTAGTTCTTTGTGGAGGTGCAATTGAAATATATCGCACTTCCAAAAACTCGAAAGTGTGATATGTTGGGTATCTATCCAAGAACTAACTGTAGAGGAGAAAATTTATGAAGAGCCGTTGGTCTTACTCGAATGATGGCTGCAGCATGAGGAATTGCATGACGCCAAACTGAGTTAGGTAAGTTAGCCCTTAACATTAATGGTCGTGCAATTAGTTGAAGTCTTTTTATTAAAGATTCAGCTAAACCATTTTGTGTATGAATATGAGGAATAGAATGCTCAATAGAAATTCCAATAGTCATACAAAAATCATTAAAAGTCATTGATGAAAATTCAGCTGCGTTATCAAGTCAAATTGACTTAATTGGATGATCCGAGAACTGAGCCCGTAACTTGATTATTTGAGCAAGAAGTTTTGAGAAGGCAAAATTTCGAGAAGAGAGAAGACAAACATGAGACCATCTAGTTGAAGCATCTATTAAAACTATAAAATATCGAAATGGGCCAGACAATGGTTGAATAGGTCCACAAATGTCTCCTTGAATTCTCTCTAGGAATTTTGGGGCTTCTTTATAAACTTTTACTGGTGATGGTTGAACAATTAATTTTCCTCGAGAACACGCAGCACAAGGAAATTCACTACTAGGAAAAACCTTTTTATTTTCGAGAGGATGACCAATAGAATTTTCAATAATATGACGCATCATAGAAGTACCTGGATGACCGAGTCTTTCATGCCAAAGCATAAAGGATTTAGGATCTATGATTTTTAGAATCATAACATTATGAGACTCAATTGCTCTAATTTTCATAGTATATAATCCAGAAGAAATTGAATGAAGTTTTTCTAGGATATTCTTTTTTCCAGAAATAGTAGAAGTGATGAGAAGATATTCATTATCATTCTCATTGGTTGTTTTAATGTGAAAACCATTTAGTCGAATATCTTTAAAACCTAAGCAAATTTCTTCTTGATTTACTAGAATATAGAGCATTATTGATAAAAACTTGTGTCTCATTTGGTAGCATGAAACTAGCTTTTCCAAATCCCTCGATTAAATTTGATGTGCCAGAGATAGTTCCTACATTTCCCTTAACTTTGATTAGTTGTGAAAAATATTTCTCACTTTGAAGGATTGTATGAGTTGTTGCACTGTCTTCTAAACATATATCCTCCATATCCATTAAAGATGGTCTGACACATATAAAAACATAAATAAGAAAAGTTACATTTCATATATAATTTTATTCATGATAAACACATACCACATATAGAACGAAAACTAATAATATTATACATACATGATGTTTAATTAAAACAAGAAATTAAATGATATCCCAAAAGATACTTTCAGAAGGTTTAGTAATATCAACGACCTTTCCTCATTGTTGGTCATTGGTGGAACATCAACAATATTCAATTGATGATTAACAAAGTTTGTTTCTGCCTCCATTACTTTGTTCTTTTGAGACTCCAGGAATAAATTAACCAGATGCCTTGGTGTACGACAGGTACGCGACCAATGTCCATTCATCCCACACCTAAAACAAACATCTGGCTTGTTCTTTATCTGTGTTTTATTTTCTTTATTTTTACCCGACCCAGAAACTTGCCACTTCTGGTGGCTTGAATTGTCGCGGTTCTGGAATTTATTGTTATGATGGCCTCGTTTATTCTTTCGTCCCCAAGACTTCATATTATATGACCATCTCTTGCCACGTTTATTCTGCTGGAATGACGTGCTGTTAATATCTGGCAATGGGGTAGCTTTTGGTTCAGTCAGTATTTGATGGTTTTCAACAACAATTCATTATTCTTTTCTACAACAAGGAGGATAGACAACAAGTCATTTGAATTTTGTGAACTTACTCTGCCTATATTGTTGTGTGAGAATCATGTTGGTGGGATGAAAAGTTGAGAGTGTTTTCTAACATTTGGGTTTCGTAAAGCTGGATCTCCCGCACAAAGCCAAAGTAGAGGTTATTCTATAAACATTGGAACTATATTCCGTAATTGATTTGTAATCTTGTAGCCTTAAATTAAGCCACTCAAATTTGGCATTAGGGAGAACAACCAATCTTTGGTGATCAAATCTTTCCTTCAGTTGTGTCCATAAAGATAAAGGATCTTTGACTATTAAATACTCAGTCTTTAATCCTTCATCAATATGGTGACGAAGAAAAATTATGGCTTTTGCATTTTGTGCCGAATTTCTGTATTTCCTGATTCAATGGTCTTTTCTAACTCATTCATCAAGTGCCCAAGCCAAATAGTTGTCTCCAGAGATTTTCAAAATAGAAAAAATCTATTTTTGCGAAGTTTGCCATCTATTCTGGGTTAAAACACAATTATTATTTATTAAAACAATAAATAATTGCATGTATGATATAGAAAAATAAACTAAGTCACGACCTCAAGTGGTGATAAAATGCAAATATAATTATTCTTATATTTATGTTATTAGCATAATGCAAATGGATCTTCACCCGACATGCGGTAGTTCGCATAGACAGGTTATTCCAATAGAATAATAAATAATGGAATAACAGAAGAATTTCACCATGTATACGGTAGTCTGCGTAGACAGGTTATTCCCAACAGAATAATAAAGAATGGAACCAGGTCATGCGTAATCCGCACAGACAGGATATTCCAATAGAATAATAAAGAATGGAACCAGGTCATGCGTAATCCGCATAGACATGATATTCCAACAGAATAATAAAATGGAATAACAAAATAATTTCACCATGTATGTGGTATTTTGCATATACAGGTTATTCCCACAATTTAATAAGCGGTAAAAAGGTTCCCACCAAGTCTTGTAAGATCAACAAGGATAGATGGTACCATTGTAAATAACAGAATTTAACGGCAAAAAGGTTCCCACCAAGTCTTGTAATATCAACAAGGATAGATGGTACCTCTGTAAATAACATAATTTAAAATGGACAATAAAACATAAATATAACTTAATAGTTAAAGAATATAATATGTGGCAAAGCCAAACCAATTTTATAAGAATAAAATTATATTATTGGTGGAAACCGGTAATATAATAATAAATTGCAAGAATTTAATTTTACCGTCTCAGTTGGTTAGAGCTTCGTGCTGATAACGTGTTATAAAACTTTAGCAAAGTATAGAAATATACTCTTATAATTGCTGCATAAATTTAGAGAGAATAAGCAAGAGAAAAAGAGAGAAAAACCTTCAGAGGAATTCTCTTATTTTCATTCAGCAGCATTGCCTTTTATAGGCAAACAGAAGGAGAAGGTTCACGGGGGAGAAGAGGAGAAGAAAATAGGGGAGAGTCACGGAGACCCCAGAGCTTAGGGATATGGTCACTGGCAGAGATAGGATTTGTGACGCCCCTAAAATAGGTCCACACGACCCATTCTGAGTCGCCAGATATCATACTATAAAAATCAAATACAAACTTCATTTATACAATTTGTTGAAGCTGTCGTGTGGAATACGACCACAGTTAAACTGTGAGTTTTAATACAAATGTATGTAACTCTCATGGTGCCTCGACCACAACCTTACAATGGTACTTTACATAAAAGTACAGTCAAAAACTGTTTTAGAAATTAAAATCTTTGGGAAGTGCTCAAGGAAACCTTCGTACATGGGAGGCCATGCATCTAAGTTATGATATATATCATATGACTCGAGAATTATCCTGGGTTGACCCAATAGACCCCAAAGAAAAATGAGTAGATTACTGCCATCTTATTTCCAATGATGAGTCTTCTCTTGACATATAATGATCTCCATTGTCTCCAATTGAGAATTATAAACAAACTCCAAGATTATATAGGTAGTGCTCATAGATATAATCAACAACTGCATGTGCACAACTCTGTCTTATGATAACACGAAGTCGTATGTCATTAGACATCTTGTATGATAGTGGCAAAACACCCTTCCAAAGTTGGGTTTACCTCACCCTATTTAATTCACCAAAATTAAATATCAAATGACGTATACAAAACGACACACTTATCTAAAGTTCTCAATGAAATTATTTCCATACTATTTAGGGAGAACCTCAACAGCTATAGACCACCGTTCTATTCTCCTGTTACCCCCGCTCGTCCCAGCTACACTCTTATTACTTGAAAGGAATTGTGAAGCAAAAGGGTGAGCACAACTAGCCCAGTAAAGAATATCATGACTAAAGATAATTTACATCATCAATAGCCTTCATCAGTAATAAATCAGAGATTTAGAACATATGGTAGATGATAAAACTTTTTAACCATATTTGCAGCGGAACGAACAATTCATTAGAAGAGTCAAATAGACCATCAGATCTATTATCTTCTCCATGTTAAAAGTCCACCAATAATGTTTTATCCCTGTAACATCAATCAACAATTCCTATCCATAATCATATGAATAACTTATAATCATAATTGTGATTCTAAATTCTCTTCGCACCTGGGCGAAGATAATTTTCATCACTGTCTCTACACGAAACATCAAAATCATGGTTATACCAAATCACAATTCTTGTTCATAATCATACTAATAAATTCATCTTTACCACGGGTCAAAGATATTCATTAACAATTCATCTTTGCTCTCTGAAAGCCAAAGACATATACACCTGTATTATAGAAGAGTCAAGTAGAGCATGATATCTACTATCTTCTACAATTAAAAGTGTATTATCAATATGTTATCGAGACTGAGACTTAATAATTAATCCACATCATTGAATCATCCCATTTACTACGGCCGAGGATATTCATTAGTATTACGACCACGAATTATCCATGCACTATGGGCCAAGGATATTCGTGTTTTCAATACTGATCATGATTATCCAAGAATAATCCACTGGTCATAATCATACCAAGTCCATCTATGCACCTACGGCCAAAGATGACTTTTACCACATTATTTGTAATATTACTAATCATGATTATATCGAATAATCCACGGTTATAATCATACCAAGTCCATCTATGCACGTAAGCCATGAGATGACTTTCAACACTGATATAAGCATGATGATCATGACAATGATATAAAGAATCAATCAAATGAGATAAAGGATAAATATTAAACATTTATAATATAATTTATCCAGGGTTCAAGAATATCCCAATGTTATCAATCACTTAATAATCTCATAATCTAATATCATTAATATTATAACAATATTTTAATCATTTCTTAAACTTATAAACAATTTATTTTAATTATTTACACTTTACCAAATAATGCATTTAATCATTCAAAAATGCCATACTCATAAGATTTCATCACCAATGATCAAATCCCTCATCAAAAATATGCATATACCTTATATAGGATTTTCAAGCCATAAAATCCTATTTACCAATTTTTCAACTTCTTATAACATATTTAACTCATATATTCGTAACTAAACCATTTTCATGAAAAATTACCAAATCAACTTATTATTTTTCTATCCTTTGTCCAAACATATATACATATATTTCATACACAACAAGTATTTTTTTTATAATTTTTCAACTCCCTTAAGTATTTTTCAAAAATCAATTTCTAATTAATTCCTTAAGAAATTAGCTACCTCAAGTTTAACTCCAGAAATTCCCAAATCTTGGCAAGATCTTACACATGTTAACGTGAGCTTCCAGTTTAAATTTCATGGTCATCGGAGTTATAGAACTCCGGTTATAGCATTTTTCGTTGAAAAAACCTAAATATTGAAATAGTCATAACTTGCTCATTTTAAGTCGGAATGAGCTCATTTTTGGACAGGAGGTACTTTATACCATATATTTCCATGTTTCAAAAGGCCGGAATTTTTCTCACAAATTAAGTGGCCTAAACAGCCCTTACAAAATTTTGGGCAGTAGCCTTTTCTCCTTTTTCACTTTTTTCGTGCTTTGTTAAAAATAGTCCATACAAAAATTTACAACTCCTTTTTCAGTGATTCCACTTGGAGATGTTAGAAAACTTATCATAATATCCTCCCAAATTTTTCTAGAATTTTTAAATGTCTGAAAAATTACGAAACTGCAAATGGATTTTAACCCGCCATGCGGTAATCCACGTAAACAGATCATTTCCACAATTTAATAAGGAATGAATACAAATGATCAATCACCATGCATGTGGTAATCCACATAGACAGGTTATTCCAATAGAATAATAAAAAATGGAATAATAGAAGAATTCACCATGCATGCAATAGACCGCACAGACAGGTTATTCCCAATAGAATAATAAAGAATGGAACCAGAATTAAGTCATGTAATCCGCTGACAGCACGAGGATATTCAACAGCAGAATAATAAAGAATGAAACCAGGTCATGCGTAATCTACACAGACAGGATATTCTAATAGAATAATAAAGAATGGAACCAGGTCATTCGTAATCCGCACAAACAGGATATTCCAACAGAATAATAAAGAATGGAACGAATTAAATGCGTAATCGCATGAGATGTGATATTCCAACGAATAATAAAGAATGGAATAACAATGAAATCACCGGGCATGCGATAGATCCTTATGGACATGTGTTATTCCAACAGAATAATAAAGAATGGAATAACGAGAAGAATTTTACCATGTATGCGGATTAGATACACAAGTTATTCAACATAATAATAAAGAATGGAATAACAACCCTACGAATATTGAAAGAAAATAACTCTCTTCATGAAAGAAAGAATAATACCCTTACTATAATAATAATATCCCTTACCTCGGAAGAAGATGGATATTGGAATAGTGAAGTAGCGGACTTCGACTTCTTCTTCTCTCTATAGCTTCTCTCTCTATGATTTCTCTATAATAATTGCTCTTGTGAGACTTAGTGAATTGGTGAAAAATAATGAAGGAATGAGCTTCTATTTATAGAAAAATATAGTTTCGATAATTGCACGTTTTGGGGCTCGAAATATTACAGTATAATACCATTATCTTTTCCTTCATTTTTAATTTAGTCATGCAAATATTATCAAACTTGCACCACCTCCCCTAATAGTAAATCATGTGAATCAATAGTAAATCATGTGACTCAATAGTTCTAAACATGTGAAAAAAATTAATTATAGTATAGTACCTTCATCTATACCTCCATTTTTAACTTAGTCATGCAAGTATTATCAATCTTGCACCAATTCCCCTAATAGTAAATCATGTGAATCAATAGTACACACATGTGAACACATAGTTATAAGCATGTGAATTAATAGCAATTAATTTCTCATTTATTCAATTAACTACCCGATTGGTTAATATAACCTCCAGACATCAATTATTATCGAAATAAATGTCGATTTTCACTAACACTAATAATTTCAACACAAAGGAACTATCAATTTCATCTTTAATCAACACGAATTTATTCATCATTGATATTATAATTCATAATATTTAACAACCAGGTCGTTCCCAAGAAAGAGGGGGCTTTCCGATAAGGATTTCTCCTTATTGGCGCACAATTAGATTATCTAACCTCTCCTTGACAGAACTTCTAGAAATTGTCAATATTACAAATAATAATATGAATAACTTTGTCGTCTCAATTATTGATTTAATAATATATATTATGCAGATGATACTATGACAATAATTCACTACAAAAAAATGTGCCTAATAAATGACGACCCAATAATATCAACAATGATATGCAATCGCTAATACTACTATCTGCATGATCATTATCTCATGACCGTCTTAATCCAAATCGCTAATACCACTCTCTGCGACCGCATGCGATCGGCCGACGGATCGCTACCATAATTTTGCCTCCCAATTTTGGTAGGAAATGTTGGCGCCAAGGTTTTGTGCGACCACTTAAAATCGGTGACCGCACGCGCGTTGATATGTCCACATCATTAAATATCTGCGATCGCACGCGGTCGCAGTAAAGCAATCATTGATCAAATAAAACAACTCAGTCTCAGGCTCGCGACATCAGTATCACAGAAGAAAAAAAAAGAGGGAGTTACACAGACGAGTGAGAAGAGGGAGTAGGGAAGAGAAGACCACCACGACTACCGCACCATCGCACCATCAAGACCATCGCTTCCAATCACCGCACCACCACCGCACTACTTTGGTAACCCTCAATTATCCCTAAATCCCTAAATCTTTGTACTGATGAGTCGGTACACTATTTATTTATGCTGCATATATGAAACTTTATGTTCATATTGCGTATAAATTTTCTCTTTCTTCATTGCTACCTTTTCTTTTCCTTCTTTAATTTGGAATCATCTAAATTAAGGTATGCCCTCCAACTCAATTTTATTAAATTTAAATTATAGTTGGTTAGTGCATAATCTTATTTGAGATGTTTTAATTTGTTGCTTGAAAATTCCTTTATTTATCTATCTCGCATTTTAAAGTTTTTGTTCTGTTTGGAATTGAGTTTCTTCTGAGGGCATTTACATCGAGTTAGATATTGAGTTTGCAACCTTGTTTTCAATGTTCACTTGTATAGCATTTAGTTGTCGGTTTGAAACCAACAATAAAAATTCAATGGTTTGTAGTTCCTCCGTAATGTTTACGAGGTAAAAGCTACGATATGATTGGTAGTTCCTCTCTCTCTCTCTCTAATGTAAAAATCTTGATATTTGGTTTGATGCTCGGTGATTAAACTTAAATCTTGATAATTATATATTTGTAAGTCGTAAAAGATTCTAACCAATTGTCATTTTGTTAAGGAAGAATTTAGAAGAAAGGGGAGGATTAGAGAATTGGAGAGAAGAAAGTAGATGGAAGGAGAAGGAAGAGAGAAATAAATTTTGAATTTTGGAGGAGAAATTCAATTTAATTTATGATGCCATCTTCGATGACTTCTTGTAATTTTCTTTTCTAATCAATACGAGTTTGTCAGGGTCGACTCAAACGCTTTCATTCATTAACCATGTCATCAACACCGAGTGACTTGCATTTTACTTGAAAATTCCAAATTTGCCAACCACTCTTTTTTTAAGAAAGAGGCCAAGTCTTGCATAATTGTTGTAATTGGATGATGATAAGTAGGCTTGATTTTTTTTTGTGATCATCCAATTTCGTAATTGCACACATGAATGAGGGACAACCGTCCATTTCGTGATCAAATAAGTAACCACAATGCTCGCATAACACGTCCATATTTCGTGATTAAGCATAATGATTGTGTTGATTAAGGTCCCACATTAAAAAAAAACAATTATCTAATATAGACAAGCTGTTAATCGACTTTTTTTAAATGTGAGACCCTAATCGACAAACAAGTTATGATAGTTGTGTAATGAACAAGTTAATTCTCTATAAATGATTTATATCTTTGACTAATTTTATGTGGAATGTTGATTTGCAAATTTGCAAGTAACATAAAAATTATGAACGATAAAATGGAGTCACATATCTCGTGTTTCCACATACTTCTTATATTTAATATCAAAATAGATTTGTTGCTAAAGATTATCATTGATAATCGAAAATGGTGCAAAACCCATACGAGGAAAAACATGATGTATCATTGACATTACAGCCTCTAGATCATCACATATGATGTATCATGAAAAACATGCCATAATATCCTAATAATTAATATTATCATATTCCTTGGTATCAATAAACATAATGAACTAGTCAAAATAAAAAAGACTGATAGCAATCTCACTCACTAGTCACTACCATTCCTCCGGAGGAAGGAAAGGCCCATAGAGGTTTCTAAACATGCCACAAATTATCATTTTCACCAAACATGTATCCTTAGAAATCGGTGACTAATTAATGTGATGTACACAAAAATATCGAAATATCAATATAATAATATCAAATCATTTGAAACATCTAACATTACTCATGCGAGAAAAAATAAATAAACTAAAAACCCGGATAGGACTTGAGAGTAAATATGAAGACCATACATTTGGTTGATTAAATATCTTTTATTCTGTTATAATTCGATTGATTGAATCTTATATACATGCCGTCGTGCGTGTGGCTGAATCCATATTACGGGGGAGACGGCAAATTTTTTATTAATTAGGGTGAGTTGCGAACATTTATACTATTCTGTTTCTATTGGTGATCCACTAGAGCCTATTGGTGTTACCGTTAAAAAGTTGTTGAACTACCCGGTAGTAAAAGTACAGTAATGTCTGGCGTGGTTGCATAATAGCACACGATATTAGTTATTGATGCTTATGTGAGAAGTCACTCAGTTATACTCAATTATTGCTACAATAATTGCTGCATCATATCTCTCATATTATTGATTCAATTATTGTCACAAGATTATCATCAGATAATATGTTATATTATTAAATCAATAATTGAGACGACAAAGTTATTCATATTATTAAATTGCAATATTTACAATGTCTAGAAGTTCTGTCAAGGAGAGGTTTGGTCATCTAATTGCGCGCTAATAAGGAGAAATCCTTATCAGAAAGCCCCCTCTTTCTTGGGAACGGTCGGTTGTTAAATATTATGAATTATAATATTAATGATGAATAAGTTCGTGTTTATTAAAGATAAAATTGATAGTTCCATTGTGTTGGAATTATTAGTGTTAGAGAAAATCGATATTTATTTCGATAATAATTGATGTCTAGAGGTTATATTGACCAATCGGGTAATTCACAGGATAAATGAGCAATTAATTGTTATTGATTCACATGATTATAACTATTTATTCACATGTGTGTACTATTGATTCATATTCTTGTACTATTAGGGGAGGTGGTGCAAGATTGATAATACTTGCATAACTAAGTTAAAAATGGAGGTATAGATGGAGGTACCATACTGTAACTCGTATTTTCACATGTCTAGAACTATTGATTCACTTGATTGAACTATTGATTCACATTATTTACTATTAGGGGAGGTGGTGCAAGTTTGATAATACTTGCAGGACTAAATTAAAAATAAAGGAAAAGAGGAAGGTATTATTCTGTAATATTTTGAGCCCTAAAACGTGCAATTATCGAAACTATATTTTCCTATAAATAGAAGCTCATTCTTCCTTCATTTCTCACCAATTCACTAAAGCTATAGAGCAATTATTATAGAGAGAAAGAATAAGAGAAGTCTCTTACCTCACTATTCCAAAGATCCAATTTTTTTCTAAGGTAAGGGATATTATTTCTTTCATTATTCATGAAGAGAGCTATTGTTATTCCATTCCTTATTATTATGTTGGAATAACATGTCTATCTGAATATCTGCATACATGGTGAAATTCTTCTATTATTCCATTCTTTATTATTACATTGGAATATCACATGCATGCGGATTATGCATGACTTGGTTAGTTCTTTATTATTACATTTGGAATATCACATGCATGCGGATTTATGACACAGTTCTATTCTTTATTATTACTGTTGGAATAACACATGCATGCGAGCTTTATCGCATGCACTGGTGAATTTTTTGTTATTCCATTCTTTATTATTACATTAGAATATCACATGCATGTAAGTGGATTACGCATGACTGGTTCCATTCTTTATTATTACATTGGGAATAACCTGCATCATATGGCCTATCGCATGCATGGTGAATTCTTATGTTATTCCATTCTTTATTATACATTGGAATAACCTATCTATGTGGATTACCGTATGCATGGTGAATGATCCTTTGTATTCATTCCTTATTAAATTGTGGAAATGATCATCTACGTGGATTATCGTATGGTGGTGAAAAATCCATTGCGATTTTCGTAATTTTTCGACCCTCAAAATTCTAGAAAAAATTTGAAATGATAATTTGATGAGTTTTTCTAGATTGTGTCCAAAAATGAAGATTTTTGGATGTATAGATTAGGACTTATGAATTGTATGGAAAAAGACTATTTTAAAAGTAAACCCTTATAACTCTTGTGGTTAACTCCAAAATTGGTGAAATATTTATTAGGAGTACATGTATATAACCGGAGTATACTACTGTAAATTTTAGAATTTTTGGACAAAAAGTACAATTTATGATAAATGTCTAAATATTTATGAGTTTTGGCCATTTGAAAAATAATAAATGAATTTTAAAAATTTTGAGAAAATATATGTTCGATATGGGACTATATTACGCTAAATCCCGGAAAAGAAATATTTTTGGGATGATTTGGTATTTTTCATGAAAATGAACTAGTTATGAGTAAATAAATTAAATATGTTATGTGAAGTAACAAAATTGGAAAATAGGATTTTATGGCTTGGGAATCCTATATAGGGTATATCAGATTTTTGATGAGAGGATTTGATCATTGGTGATAAAATCTTATGAGTATGGCATTTTTGAATGATTAAAATGCATTATTTGGTAAAGTGTAAACAATTGAAATAAATTATTTATAAGTTTAAGAAGTGATTAAAATATTATTATAATATTAATAATATTAGATTATGAGTTTATAAAGTGATTGATAATATTTGGATAAATTTAAAGTCTTTAATATTATCCTTGATTTCGTTTTATTATTGCTTATATCATTGTCATCATCCTCATGCTTATATTGTGATGAAAGTCATCTTTGGTTTACGTGCATAGATGGACTTGGTATGATTATGACTAGGAATTATTCGGTATAATCATGACCGTAATGTAACGAATGATGTGGTAAAAGTCCTCATTGGCCGGTAGAGCATTGATGGATAGTTTTTGGTATGATTATGACCAGGGATTATTTGGTATAGTCATGACCATTGATGATTTAATGAATATCCTTGGCCCGTAGTGCAGGGATGATTCGATGATGTGGTTTATTTATTAAGCTGAGTCTCAGCGATAAAAAAATTAATGAAAATATTTTAAATCATAGAAGATACTAGATATCATACTCTACTTGACTCTTCTAATGGATTGCTTATTCCATTGCAGTTAAACTTGATGTCTATCATATTTTATCAGTTTAACATTGTTGAAGACTAATGATAATTTATTCTGCATTATCTTAGTCATAATATTTCTTAATGGGCTAGTTGAGCTCACCCTTTCTTTCACTGTTCTCTTCAGGAAATTAGAATATAGCTAGAATGAGTCAGGGAACGGAGTGACAGTCCAGATGATAGCATTAGTAGTCCTCACTATTCTGTTAAATAGTGTGATACTAAATATAATGAGGACTCCATTGAGTGTGGATATTGTCTAGATGACAATATTTGTATTAAAACTCATAGCATATGTTTTGTCGTATTTTACATGATAGCTGTATAATTAAGTTTTTATTTGTATTATTTACCATATATTTGGCAACTCAAGATGGGTGATGTATACCTGTTTAGTTGCATATGTTTTGTCGTATCTCCTCGTGAGAAGTATAATTTTATTTTTTATTATTATTCCAGTTATATATTGTGAAAGATTGTAATTGAATTATTATTACAACGTATATTAATACATGAGATTAGATAAAATTATAAAATTGATTTCAAATACATCGTAAAAAATATAACCAATTAAATTTATTCAAGTAACTCGCAATAAAAAATTGACATGTAAAGTCGCAGTATATATCATTTTTTATTTTACTCTTTTATTTGAATATATTTCTTAATTGTTTTAATGGGCTCGTTGGTTTATGGAGAGAGTGCAAATTAATTTAAGTCATTCATTCATTTATGATGTGATTGATTTATTGTTTGGTTAAGATGTAATTTGGCCAATGCAAAATTAGTAAAGGTGAAATTTTATCTAGTTGACTTAAACTGTGTTTGATTATGTGATGCCCGAAAATAGGTATACACAACCCATTCTGAGTTGCCAAATACATGGTAACATAATTTAAATACAAACTTAATTTATACAACTGTCGTGCAAAATACGACAACACAATAGCTGAGTTTCAATATGAATATTGTCCCGTAGATAATATCCAAACTCAATTAAAGTTCTCATTACAATTATTATCACACTATTTCATAGAATAGTGATGACTACTATAGCCACCATCTTGGACAATCAATTCATTCCCCGACTAGTCTTAGCTATATTCTCATTTCCTGAAGAGAACAATGAAAGAAAATGGTGAGCTCAACTAGCCCAGTAAAGAATATTATGACTAAAATAATGCAGAATAAATTATCCTTAGCCTTCAACAGTATAAACACTGATAGAATACAATAGACAACAAGTTTAACTGCAGCGGAACAAACAATCCATTAGAAGAGTCAAGTTGAGCATGATATCTACTGTCTTCTATGATTTAAAAGTTTATCATCAATATTTTATCTTTGTAACACAGTTCAATAAATAATCCACATCATCGAATTATTCATGCACTATGGGCCAATGATATTCGTTAGTATCACATCCATGAATTATTCATGCACTACGGGCCAAGGATATTCATTATTATCACATCCACGAATTATCCATGCACTACGGCCCAAGAATATTCATTATTATCACATCCACGAATTATCCATGCACTACGGGTCTATTCGTTAGTATCACCAGTGGTCATGATCATGTCAAATAACAATTCATCTTTGCGTCCTTGACCGAAAAGAACCTATGGTCATGATCATACCAACAACTGTCCATCAATGCACTACGTGACAATGAGGACTTTTACCACATCATTTATAACATTACAGGTCATGATTATACATAATTCCTGGTCATAATCATACCAATCAACAGTCCATCTATGCACTACGGGCAAAAGATGATTTTCATCGCAATATAAGTATGAGGATGATGACAATGATATAAGAATTCAATTAAATGAGAGCAAGGATAAATTTTAAAGATTTATAATTCAATTTATCCAGAATTCAATAATGTCTAAATTGTCAATATGATATTGCTTTGTGGAGTAAAATTCAAGAATAATATTCACGTATCAAAAATTATTTAGACATAAAAAAATTAATTTTTCGTCGTGAATAGTACCCTGTGAATAGTACTTCGTGAATAGTACCCCGTAAATAGTACCGTACATATGAATAGTATCGTACGTATGAATAGTACCGTATGAATAGTATCATATGTATGAATAGTACCCATGAATAATACTCTGGCATGAAAAACTTAAAATTTAACAAGAATGTTTAGAAAAATATTTCTGTGAAACGATACTAGATGGAACGTAAATTTTAAGGATATTCTACTAATTTCAAGGAGTATAGAAGCAATACTTACCAACGTAAGTGTAGAATTAGGAATATGAAACGAAATAATATTACTTATATACTTACAGAGTATGGAAGAAAATATTATTTCTTACGAATATTGAACAAAAATAATATCTCTTACAACTGTTGAACGAAAATAATATTCCTTACGAATATTGAATTTAAGATAATATTTCTTTTAATATTGAAAGAAAATAATATTTCTTATTTAATATCGAGCGAAATTAAATTTCTTACGAATACACAAAAAAAATAATATAAAAGTTTAATATGAAATAAATAATAACCCTTACCTCAAAAGGAGAGTAATTAGAAAATTGGTATAATAAGAGAGATATTCTTGAAGAAAACTTGCATCGTTTTTGTGAGAGAGCCTGAATCCGGCCCCAAATCAAGTGGATCCTGGTTCACTCATTCTACTACTATCAGGAAGATATAAACATAAATTGTTTATACATTAAACATTATACACTATCCAAGGTCGAGTAACCATAACTTATACACAATTTATAACTTATCTAACACATGACCTCATTATCATACAAGACTATTACAAAACTAATCGCGACATTAACTTTAATTTGAACTGCGTTTTAACTTTCCATGTATCCGACGATTCACCTTAATGCGCAATGTTTTATCATGATATAGCAAGGGTGAGTATGAAAGTTGCCCAACAAGTTTAAATACAATTTAAGGATATATCATGATTGAAAGAGTATGAATAATAAGTGGCTATAATTGATAAATGTAGTGGTGAATTAGCATGAACAAAACTTTCGATTGAACAAGTATTACATATGAACAATATATATATATATATCCAGGAATTAACTGGTAATGAAGGTGATCAAATTTTCATACCGATTTATACGTCGTAATATATACGATTAGTACAATTCAACATGGCAATCAAAGAATGATTAACCATATGCATATCTGAATAAAACACTCTTAGTAGAGTTAAGTAAAACTTACTGAATCTGATTGATTCCGATCACGAAATATAACTTAGCTTTATCTCAAGACCTAATACGAGATAATACCGATCTCCAAATATTAGAATAATATCATCACAAAAGATAAAATAACCTAAAACACATTACCACATAATCTATCATACTATTCAAAGACATGAAACTTTGTATCAAAGTCAAACTATTTTTCGACTTATGGCAATCGGCACAGTTCTAACATCCCGACGGTCTAATCGGTCAATACTCGAGTTTAAGTTCAATTAAACTCTGCTTAAACACTTAACAATTATCACAGATAATTTTCTAATCAATGTAATAATTTTCCATAGGCTCATAAAAATTTTCAAGTAATTATTATCATTTATTATGATTTTCCAAATTATTAAAATTGTATTTAAATGAATTAAATACCACATAATTCCTTAGTCATTAATATTTATTTATTGCTAAACATTAATGAATTATATGCCATAATACTATATCATATTTATAATATCTCAAAGTATTTTCAATACTTTATTATTTCCTTTAAATGTTTTTAAAGTAATTAAAAACATTAATCAATAACCAGATTACCACATTATTCCTTGATCATTAATATTAATTTAATACTAAATATCAACGAAAATCATAACATAATATTATAATATAATTATTATCACTTAATAGTATTTTATTCATAATCTAATATTATTAATCATTTAATAATATTCAAATCATTTACTAATATTATTAATCATTTAATAATATTTTAATCATTATCTAATATTATTAATCATGTAATAATATTTTACTTGTTTCATAAATAATAAAGGTCTCACACATGTTAAGATATAAATATTTTACATCTTGAAGCTTAAATCCTTTATATTCCACTTTAGAAATATCTTTTACTTTTACTTGCAAATTTGAGGTTTAAAATGAATTAATACATAGCTTTTATAGTAAAACTCAATTTACTATAATATTTCTTTAATTTAAATAATTTTTACATACATACATACTAAGTTATATAAATCTCATTTCAAAACCACGTTTTGAGTATAGAAAATCTCAAAATATCATTTTTACGATTAATACAATTATTAAAAAGTTTCGCTCTTCGTTGCACCACAAAATAATTTCATAAGCAACTACAGATTTTATTTCGCTTAAATATGTAACTTATATTTATTACATATTTTTATTACTTTATTTATACCCGAAAGAAAGTTTCTCGGCATAAAATATTACATATAGTCAAATCTCGTCCCGTAGGACTTTATTATATTTATTATGACTTATTATTTCACGGAACGCGATTCTAACGTTAAACGTCAAAATCGCTTTCGGTCGACGTCGTTACGCTTTCAAATTTTAGTTCTAACATGCCTGTTTCGCCCATTTTTAATTCTCAAATCACGAGTCATATAACAACGAAAATTCAGGCATATTATAGACCTCATGGCATAGTATTTTAGAAAAATTTGACACCGCAAAAATGGATCACGAAACTAATCAAAACAAAGGCGCTTGAAAAAGACGTCGAACTGATAAAGACAAAGATTTTGCCGCCCACGCTGTGGTAAGCGTAAGGCGGCTATTTCATTGCCACACGTCAGGCGCGCTTATCAACCTAGCTACTACTCGATTTTCTCACGCCTTGCTCGTTTATCGAAAATTCCCAACTTTGGATATATTATACATGGTATACCAAATTATTTTTAAAAATATCACCCAATAATTTTGTACTTTTTAGCGGTCTAAACACAGCCCCAAAAATGTCCACTCATAACAAATTTTTATTTTTCCCAGATTTACCCTCTTCGCTAAAACAAATCATAACTTTTTCGTTTTAAAACATTTTAGGCGATTCTTGAGCCCACGCTGAAGCTTAACTTAGGGACTACAACTTTTGTTCTTGGACCATCTTCAAATTCTAAACAAAGAATTCTAGAAATTCCGTGTAAAGTGATGACCTGAGTTAGTTTGACGGTTTTGACACTACTACTTTGAAATGTCATAACTCTCTCCTCCGATGTCGATTTAGTCCGTTTGAGTCTATGGAAAGCTTATTCAGTGTACTACAACATCTCACAAGTCCAGAATTTTTAGAGCACCCTAACAAATCCGGAATTTCTGATTAGGGCAGCAGATTCCACTAGATTATTTTTAAAAAGCTGTTTTGGTTCTTCTTTGTTCAAGCTCATCAACCTTAAAATGGCAAGATCTAACCATAAAATATCATATATTATGTAGACCTACCTCATATGACTCAAAATCATGAGTTCAACACTTAGTCAACCATAACAAAACACATAAACTAACTAGAGTTTTGAGTTTAGGAAATTTTATACCTTTGATTTCTTGCTAGTCCTTCTTCTTCTTCTTAGTTGATTATGGAGCTTTGATGTATCACCAAAAAAACTCCCTCCCTCTTCTCATTGTGTACTGCCACCACTCCCTCCCTCTCTCTCTTAATTTAGTTCTTTGTAACTTGGAAGAATAAAAGAGATGAAAGAAAAATGAGATAGATATTAAGTGTGGTGTATATCAAATGTCCAACCCACTCTCCTTTTCCTCTTGTACATAACCGACCATGCGGTTGATTCTCATCCCACTCATTCTCTCCCTTTCTCTCTTTCTTTATTACCAAGAGATTACTTACAAGCATGAACAAAGATGTTGGATAAATAAAACAATGACACATAAGAGAAGTGGGTGGGAGTGGGATTAAACCACATTCTTCCCCTCCTTTTTCTCCTCTCCATAACCGGCCAAGTGGCCTTAAACTACCCAAGTTAGATTTTTTTTGTTTTATGTAATATTTAGTGTATGCAATGACTAAAATGCCCCTCTTCAATTGGGCTATGAGATTGGGCTTTAATTAAATAATGATTGGGCCACCATATTTAATCTCTTTGGACTTTAAGTTGGGCTTGAAATTAATAAGCTAAGTTTACTAATTAAAATGAACTTGGGTTCCTCCACCAAATGAATTGGGTCATAGCAAAATATCACATTTCCAATACTCTTAATATTACCATTCCTAATTATTTAATTAAGGTTTTCATTTCCTCAATTATAACACAAATCCTTACTCATGCACATTTAATTTCTTAACCCAATTAGACTTGCTATAATTAGGTTATCAAATTAATTAATTGAGATATATAAAATAAATCTCTTAGAATTAGTATATATTATAAATAATAATATTCTCCCATACCATAACCTATTAGGTTATTTAATTATCACACATAACTTTTAACCCTTGGGTTTATTACTTCACATTTAGATTCCCAAATTAGGGTTTAAATTTCTAAACTCAAATTAGGGTTTCGAACATATCGCTAGAGTTTTCTAACTTAATCACCATATTCATATCATGAATTTAGGGTTTCGGATCCGGAATCCAAAACTAGGTTTCGTAACCCATTTCTAGGGTTTCTTATCCATTGCTAGGGTTTTCTAAATGTAACGTTGACGTTTTAATATATACTAGGGTTTGGCACATATATTCTTTATCTGGTCAACCATTGACCCTTAACCATATTCTGAACACAAACATAACCATAAACACAACACATATTCACATAAATCCTTAATCCTGAATAATTCGCCTAAATCCTTCACAGAATTGTGAAATCCTCAAAATTCCATCCTAATAACATCAAACGCATACACTTATTTTCTATCTAGGTCTAATATTTGACCTTAAATCAATCATTTAAGATTTTAATAAATTGTCTAAATTCTCGGGTTGTCACAGTTTTCTACACTTAAAACTTCCTTAAACTCAAAAGAAATACGTTCAATATTATAGAAAAACAATTCTTTAATTCTGGTGTTATTTTCATTTTTAAACTGAGCATCCTATTTATAGTAGAATGGCAGGATACTATTTGAATTTAGAAAATGATTGGATCGCATGCAAATGGAATTCACGGTAGCCCGATTCACCCATTTAATTTTGAAATTTTTGATTTTACCATCTTTGCACTACGCAAAGACTATGCACACAGTATGCAATACTATGCAACACTATGCAGTACTATGTATAATAAAATATAATATATTCTATTTTATATAAAAAAATAAAATTTATAATATATATATATATATATATATAAGAGTAATAAAACAAAACTGAGATAACTTTTTACCGACGATTTTGAAAAATTGGTAAGTGAGGGTTCATATAATAAATAAAATTCACAACAATTACTTTATAAAATACCCCTCAATTTATCTCAATTCACTTGGCTTTTCAAAAACACATTTTTAATAACATTCATCATTAATATTATAACTCACAATATTAACAACCATATCATTCCCAGGAAAGAGGGGGATTTCCGATAAGGACTTCTTCTTATTGGCGCGTAATTAGGTGACCAAACTCCTTTTCTCGACAGAACTTTCTAGACATCGTCAATAATGTAAATAATAATATGAATAAATTTGTCGTCTCACTTATTGATTTAATAATATAAAATATTGTGCAGATGATACTGTGACAATAATTGAATCAATAATATGAGATACTATGCAGCAATTACTGTGGCAATAATTTAGCAAAACTGAGTGACTTCTCGCGTAAGCATCAATAATCAAAGATACTGTGCAATACCATGTGCTACTATACAACCATTGTTGCCTCCTTTTTAGTCTTAACAAAAGGACTCTAACTCATGCAAGCATACACGGGTCAACAAGTAGTACAGAGTAAGAAAAGTATCGATCCACGGAGAAAGGTTTTAAATTTAAATTAACATACACCAATCGTATCACTATTTTTATATGCTTAAACGAATAATTCACAATTGTAATTAATTCTAAACTTAATTAATAATTAAAAACACAATACTAATTTAATGTAATCAAAATTGGGAAGAATGGGATTCTAACTTCATTTCATACTTCATCTAAATATTACCATCATGCAAGATTATACATTTATCATGGAGAATTAGCCAAGAGCACAAAAGTAGACATAACCATTTTTCAATGAATTATGACCTGTTTACATAACCTTCACATGTGATAGAAATCATGTAATCGACAATATTACCAAAATCACTATATTTCTATGTGAAATTGCAGCAATAATGAATTAAAGCACATGGTCTTATATTACTACACACGGTGAAACAGTATATTTCTATCTGGTTCACGAAATATAAAGCTAAACATCTCAGCTTCATAAACATATGCTATTATGATTATAATGTAAGACCCCAACTTATTATGAATAAAATTAAATTTTCTCTATTTATTATCCTGAAATAATAAGGAGTTAATTTGATATAATACTTTGGTTATGGGTGAAATGTGCAAATTTTAAAAAATAAGCAAGTGGTTATAAAATATTCATTTTTGTTGGGGAATATTCGTTTGGTCGTGGAATATTCTTGTTGTCGGGGAATATTCGTACGACGGCTTAGCCATTCGTGGGCCTCATAACAGAAGAATTGTTGGATGAAGAAAATGACAAGTTTGAGTTTTTATAAATAACGGTGTAGTTATCATACGAATTAACATCGTTGGAATACCCTAAGTGGTTAAAATACTGAATACGTATGGTTGCATTAAAGAAGCACACAATATTGCATAAGTATTTTTGAATTATTGATTCTTACGTAAGAAAGGCGAACTCAATAATTGTTACAAATAATTATCGCTCAATATTTTATTTTATTGATTCAATAATTCGTGCGTTGATATTTTATATTATTGTTATTTCAATAATTGTCAACGCACGTATTTCCCATTATCGGATCAATAATTCATATTATTTGAATAATATTATTAGATAGCATTATTGGCAATGTCTAGAAAGTTCTGCCTAAGGAGAGGTTTGGTCACCTAATCAGCGCCGCCAAGTAAGGAGAAATCCTTATTGGAAAGCCCCTCTTTTTCCAGAACTACTGGTTGTCATTATGTGATTTCGTAATATTATTTGTGAATAATTATTTATTGATTTATATGATAAGGAAATATTTATTTTATGTGGCTATTAATGTTGAGGTGTTTTATCAAGATTTTGTGCCGGAATGGAGGTATTAAAAATCAATTCAGTGTTCTTGAGATATATTGCGTGAGTTATAATTTTTAATCCAACCGTTGGATAGTTGTGACTTTTAGATATGTTATACATATATAAGTTGAGTATATGTCCACAAATTTTGAATTGTTAAAAATGAAGGTATGATTTATTATGAATTTTAAGAGGTGACTGATTCGAAAATTATGTTATAAATGATTTTTGGTGGGAAATTCTAGAATTGAGTGGGCCCCACTTTTGGTTGGTGAGAAATATGCTCAAATTTTATTTCAAATATGGTGGGTGGAAATAGTAGCAGGTAAAGCCATCAGGTAGCAAGTCAAGTTTGCTTCGGTGTGCTAGCATTTTCCTATAAATAGGTGATTAGGTTAGAATTGAAAATCACACCAGAAACATCACCTTTCTCTCTTTCTCTGTCTATATTATCGAGCGTATTTTGTGAGTATTTAGATACTTTGAGAGTTGCTATTCAAGACAAGTTTCATTCAAAGATCACATCCCACCTTTCATTCAAGTACTATTTCTTTGAGGTAAGGGATGTTATTTTCTTCTTAAATGATATTATTTTCTTCAATATCATTATGCTGAGATATTATTATGAATTTTATTGTGGAATTTATACCTTTTTGTGTCGGGGTTACTATTCATGTATATGACACTATTCACGTATACGACACTATTCACCGAAAAAATAAAATTTCTCTTTTTCGTCTCGATGATGTCTTTTATGGTTACTATCTTTGATTGTATCCATGTTTTGATCTTTATTTTAATTCTACTTCACACTTGGTTATTATGGAGTATTATTGAATTTGGATAAACCAAAATACTGAATCCCTAATATTTGTCCTTATGTCTTCATGGATTCATTCTCTAAAATGTTTTTCATCATCCTCGGTCCTTAATGGTGATATTTTGATGAATATCTTTGGCTCAGAAGGCAAAGATGAATGATTTACGATGAATATCTTTGGCCCGTAGTGCAAAGATGAACAGGTGTTGAGATTAACATGACCAACTGGTGATATAAATGAATATCTTTGGCCCGTAGTGCAAAGATTTTTCCCTGTTGAAGACTAAGGATAATTTGTTGTATATTATCTTAGTCATAATATTCTTTATTGGGCTAGTTGAGCTCACCCTTTTCCTTTTTGTTCCATTTTTCTTCTCAGGAAGCGAGAACATAACGGGAAGTAGTCGGGGTGTGGAATGATGGTTCTAGACAGTTGTTTATCAATCCTCACTATTTTGTAAAATAGTGTGTCAATAATTGTAATGAGGACTTTATCTGGGTGTGGATATTGTCTAGAAGACAATATTTGTATTTAAACTCACAGTATGTGTTGTCGTATTTTGCACGATAATTATAATAATAAAGTTGTAGTTATTTTCTATACCATGTATTTGGTTACTCAAAATGGGTGATGTATACCTATTTTGGGGGCGTCACAGTTGGTATCAGAGCTTAGGGATATGGTCTCTGGCGAAGATCGGGGAATAGAACTAGGAGGGGTGAGATGAGTAACTCCTTCGCTAGTGTGTCCTACCTAAGCTTATCTGTTGGTCGGTCATAATATAGGGATATTATATGATAGGTTAATTTGTGTAATTAACCCTTATTTTATGGAAGTTTTTAAGAATGGCAGCTGAGAACGTTAACAATGGAGTGAATGAGACCGTGGAGACACCTCTAATCACTAACTAGGTTAAGGTGATGTCAGGCGAATAAGGAATTAAAGATATCCATGTGGTGAGTGAAGAATTGATAGTTTCACCTGAGATAGTCGCAGAGGTAGCAGCTGAGAGTGAGGAAGAAGAGGAACCTGAGGAGAATTTATTAGAAGAATTTTATGATCAAAATTTAGAATTGCAAAATTGTATTCATGAGTTAGAAGAGTAGGCTGAAGAATGTCAGACGGTCATGGAGCAAAAGGATGCAACAATTCAAGCTTGTGTTACCCGATATGTGATGCTTGAACAGAAGCAGTCTTTGGTAGAGTATAAGATGATAAAAATTTGGAATCTGAAAAATGAAAGAAGAAAACAATCGAACAAGTGAGAATGAGTGATGCATGGGTAAAAGCCGCATTGATACAGCGTTGATATTGTGGAAAGAGATGTCCGATCTAAGAAGGCTAAAATAGATAATATGTATTTTCTTTTTTGGAAAGAATTGAGAGAACCCAACATCGAGTTTTGAATTACCTGCAGCACATCATGTCAACCCCAATTCGATATGGATCAAGATTAATGATTCGAGATCATGAAACAGAGTATGCGATGAAGCGGTTGAGGGTGGAATATACCCTATAGAAAAGTCAATTTCAACGGTAGTGATGACACCAAATGTCGCCCCTGCATAAGTCAAAGTGGGTAGTTCAAGGAGAGGCGGTTGTCATAACTTCCCAACAAGTGAGGAACCCAAATGAAGTTATCACAGGTTAGTTAATCATAAATTTTTTGCTAAATCTATACCTTGTTAGATACCGGTTCTACCCATTCTTTTATCTCTCCTGCTTGTGCTCAACGTTTAAACTTGACTCCAGAGAAATTAAATTTTGACTTATCTGTGGATACTCCGTTAGGAGAAACTTTTATCACATCCATTGTTTATAAATCTTGCTTGATCCAAGTTGGCACAATCACATTACCTGTTGATCTTATTTCTTTAAAGATACTTGCTTTTGATGTGATTTTAGGAATTGATTGCTTAACCACTCATCTTGCCCAAATTGATTATTTTCGTTATGTTGTTAGTTTTCATATTTCTAACCAACCTGTTATATGAATTCAAGCAACTATAACACTAAAATCAGTCACTGTCATATCAAGCCATAAAGCTATCCGTTTATTGAAAAACGGATGTCAAGCTTTCTTAGCCCATGTTATGGACTTGAACAAAAACACGTCAGATTTGAATAATATTTCTGTTGTTAGTGAATTTCTTGACATATTTCCTGAAGAACTTCTTGGTCTACCCCCGGAATGTGAAGTTGAATTCTTTATTGATCTTGAACCGGGTACAAAGCCCATTTCTAAAATCTCATATCGAATGGCTCCTATGGAACTTCAGGAGTTAAAAACCCAACTATAGAAGTTGTTACCCAAGCCTCTATTTGGTGACTTCCTTTGTGGAATGCACCGAAGCCAGACTCTCCGTAGGGGATGTCATATTCATGTGGTGGTAAAACAATAGGTGTCATTGTGATGTGTTATCCAAGATTAGGCTATGAATCACAGTTGAGAACAACCGAAGTCGGTGACTAAAGTACGTAGCTTTCTGGGCTTAGCTGGTTACTATCAGAGATTCGTGGAAGGATTTTCTCGAATCGCTACTCCGTTAACTTAGCTGATTCGGAAAGATACAAAATTCGTATGGAGCAAGGAATACGAGAAGATTTTCCAAGAGCTCAAGATGTGACTCATTTTGGCACTTGTTCTGACCATACCATCCTAGAAAAGCGAACGTGGTAGCTGACGTGCTGAGTAGAAGATCGTATGCGAGTACGAGTGAGATATTGTCGAACACAAAGACCTATTTTGTATAATTTAAAAACGATAAAGATAGAGTTAAAGACTCTAGGGACCCACGTGATGATGGCAAATATACGAGTAGAACCAACTTTAATTAATAAAGTTAAAGATGCTCAAACTGCAGACATGGAGCTGATGCGTATGAAGAAGAAAGTGTAAGAAGGTGTTATTCCAGAAGCAAGAATTGATGAAGAAGGAATACTTAGAGTCAACTCCAGACTTTGCATTCCTAACGATTTTGACTTGAAGCATAGAATCATGATGGAGGCACACAACACACAGATTGCAATCCATCCTGTGAGTACCAAAATGTATCACGATCTTTGACATACATTTTGGTGGAGCAATATGAAGAGAGAGATCGCAGAGTTTATCTCGAGGTGTTTAACCTGTCAACGTGTAAAGGCAGATCATCAAGTACCAAAGGGTCCATTGCAACCACTTGAGATTCTGAAATGGAAGTGGGAACACATTACCATGGATTTCGTTACGGGTCTTCCCAAGGTTTTTAAGGTATAAATGCAATTTGGGTTATTGTTGATAGATTAACCAAGTCTGCTCATTTCTTGCCTATACATGAGACTTATTCCCTTGGACGTCTTTCTCATATGTATGTGAATGAGATTGTGAGATTGCATGGCATGCCAGTATCCATAGTTTTAGATCGTGACCCAAGATTCACTTCACGATTTTGGGTTAGCTTGCAGAAAGCTATGGGCACGGATCTATTAAGACTCTGTGTCCTAGACTTCAAAAGGAGTTGGGATAAGTATTTACCATTAGTGGAATTCTCCTACAACAACAGTTATCAGGCAAGTATAGGTACGGCTCCATTTGAAGCCTTGTATGGACGAAAGTGTCGCTCTCCAAAGATGTTGGGATGAGGTGGGTGAAGCAACATTGTTGGGACCCGAGTTGGTACATGACTACGAAAAAGATCCAAACGATTCGACAACGATACAAACGATATAGGATCGAAAAAGAGTTATATGGATCTTCATCGAAAGGACGTGGAATTTGGTATTGGGGATCATGTATCGTTACGTATTGCTCCATGGAAGGGAGTTACAAGATTCGGAAGAGAGGAAAAACTCAATCCACGATTTATTGGTCCATTTTGATTCTTGACCGAGTAGGAAATGTGGCCTATAGACTCGCGTTACCTCCAAGCATGTCTCGTGTTAATAATGTTTTTCACATATCTATGCTTCGTAAATATGTGAAAGACCCAAACCACATTATTGAGTTAGAACTAGACGAGATAGCCGAAGATTTAACTTACGAGGAGGTACCTGTTAAGATCTTGGATAGGAAGAGCATGTCCTGCGCACCAAGGTTATACCACAAGTTAAGGTTTTATGGATGAACTATGCTATTGAAGAAATGACCTGGGAGTTGGAATCGAAAATGAAAGAGAGGTACCCTCACCTTTTCGAAACACCAAGTATGTACGTCAATTTCGAGGACGAAATTTCATAAGGAGGGGAGGTTGTAAGACCCCAACTTATTATGAATAAAATTAAATTTTCTCTATTTATTATCTTGAAATAATAAGGAGTTAATTTGATATAATACTTTGGTTATGGGTGAAATGTGCAAATTTTAGAAAATAAGCAAGTGGTTATAAAATATTCATTTTTGTTAGGGAATATTCGTTTGGTCGTGGAATATTCTTGTTGTCGGGGAATATTCGAACGACGGCGCAACCATTCATGGGCCTTATAACAGAATAATTATCGGATGAAGAAAATGACAAGTTTGAGTTTTTATACATAACGGTGTAGTTGTTACCGTTAACACTGTTGGAATACCGGTGGTTAAAATATAGTAATACGCGTGGTTGCACAGTAGCACACGGTATTGCACATTATTTTTGAATTATTGATTCTTATGTAAGAAGGTACTACTCAATAATTGTTACAGTAATTACTGTTCAATATTTTATTTTATTATTTCAATAATTTCTGCGTTGATATTTTATATTATTGTTGTTTCAATAATTGTCACTGCACCGTATTTCCCATTATCAGATCAATAATTCATATTATTTGAATAATATTATTAGATAGCATTATTGGCAATGTCTAGAAAGTTCTGTCTAAGAAGAGGTTTGGTCACCTAATTGCGCGCCAGTAAGTAGAAATCCTTTTTGGAAAGCCCCCTCTTTCCTAGGAACGGCCTGGTTGTCATTATTGTGATTCTGTAATTTGTGAATAATTATTTATTGATTTATATGATAAGGAAATATTTATTTTATGTGGCTATTAATGTTGAGGTATTTTATCAGTATTTTTGTCGGAATGGAGGTATTAAATATCAAATCAGTGTTCTTGAGATATATTGCGTGAGTTATAATTTTTAATCCGACCGTCAGATCGTTTTGATTTTTAGATATGTTATACATATATAAGTTGAGTATATGTCCACAAATTTTGAACCGTTAAAAATGAAGGTATGATTTGTTATGAATTTTAAGAGGTGACTGATCCGGAAATTATGTTATAAATGATTTTTGGTGGGAAATTCTAGAATTGAGTGGGCCCCACTTTTGGTTGGTGAGAAATGTGCTCAAATTTTATTTCAAATGTGGTGGGTGGCAATAGTAGCAGGTAAAGCCATCGGGTAAAGTGTCAAGTCTGCGCTTGCCTTGCTGCTTAGCATTTTCCTATAAATAAGTGCTTGGGTTAGAATTGAAAATCACACCAAAAACATAAGCTTTCTCTCTCTATATTATCGTGCGTATTTTGTGAGTATTTAGATACTTTGAGAGTTGCTATTCAGTACAAGTTTCATTCAACATCACATCCGATCTTTCATTCTGAAGTACTGTTTCTTTGAGGTAAGAGATGTTATTTTCTTCTTAAATGATATTATTTTCTTCAATATCATTATGCTGAGATATTGTTATGAATTTTATTGTGGAACTTCTACCTTTTTGTGTCAGAGTTACTATTCACGTATACGACACTATTCACGTATACGATACTATTCACAAATACGACACTATTCACCAAAAACTAAAATTTTCTCTTTTTCATCCCAGATGTCTTTTATGGTTACTATCTTGGATTGTCTCCATGTTTTGATCTTTATTTTTAATACTACGTCACACTTGGTTATTATGGAGTATTATTGAATTTGAATAAACCGAAATACGAATCCCTAATATTTGTCCTTACATGCTTCATCGGATTCATTCTCTAAAATGTTTTTCATCATCCTCAGTCCTTAATGGTGATACTTGATGAATATCTTTGGCCTGTAGTGCAAAGATGAATGATTACCTGATGAATATCTTTGGCCTATAGTGCAAAGATGAACATGTGTAGAGATGAACATGACCAACTGATGATACAAATGAATATCTTTGGCCCGTAGTGCAAAGATGTATATTGATTGATGTTATAGGGATAAAATATTGATGATGGACTTTTAAATTCATAGATGATAGTAGATTTCATTCTCTACTTAACTCTTCTAATGAATTGTTGTTTTCGCTGCAGTTATTGATCTAAAACTTGTTGTCTATTATATTTTATCAGATTTTTCCCTATTGAAGACTAAGGATAATTTGTTGTATATTATCTTAGTCATAATATTCTTTATTGGGCTAGTTGAGCTCACCCTATTCCTTTTTGTTCCATTTTTCTTCTCAGGAAGCGAGAACATAACGGGAAGTAGTCGGGGTGTGGAATGATGGTTCTAGACAATTGTTTAGCAGTCCTCACTATTTTGTAAAATAGTGTGTCAATAATTGTAATGAGGACTTTATCTGGGTGTGGATATTGTCTAGAAGACAATATTTGTATTTAAACTCACAATATGTGTTGTCGTATTTTGCACGACAATTGTAATAATAAAGTTGTAATTATTTTCTGTACCATGTATTTGGTGACTCAGAATGGGTGATGTATACCTATTTTGGGGGTGTCACATATAACCATACTCATATTTCATTTTTCAATTCCATATAAGTATACAAGGTGAATGGTGATCAAACATTCAATCAATACACTCAATCATAATAGAGAATCCGATGATAAACATACAATCAAACAATCCGGCAAATAATTATAGAATACATATCAAAATCCGTTAGAATCCCATAATGGAGTTTAGTTCATTTCTGAACCTAAAACCATTATGGGATTGTAGTAACACATGGAAATTAAATAGCATGAGAGAGAAGAGAGAATTGATTAAACCCAATTAAAGAATTTGTTCCAAAGTGCTGTTCCAAATCACCACTAATCTCCAGGAAAATAAAATGAGTAATTATTCAATAACTAAATGCAAGAGAAGATATAGAATAATCTTAAATTTTATCAAAATCTCTCTAGCACTAATTCTCAAGCTAAGAACCCGAATTACTTAGATGAAAACTGATAAAAACAACCATAATCCACATCTGGTGCCAACCAGAATAGTTTAGATAAGTTCAAACGCTCAAATTTCAAATTTAAAAATTAAGTCAACAAACAATATCAGATGATTTCAGCGTGCGCGTGATCCCAAAGACAAAAGCAGCACAGGCGCATGATGTAAATGTCATCAAGTCTCCGGTAGCAAGGCGTCGATGTGCCTTCTTGTTTTTAGCGCTGGCCGCTACTTCGTGCCTTGTACTCAGACGATGTCTCACATTGCCGCTTGTTGCTATGTTGTTTGTCCTTCATCTTGCCTTTCCGCATAACACTCATCCACTGCTTTAGTTCATCTTCTCTCCATGTCCATCATGCATCGTCCTCGTTAGCTCGTGTCACCATGCCACTCCACATCTTTCCTTGCTTTAGGAGTTCAACTACAAGAAATGCTAAACAAATATAAAAATGCATAAAAACATAATAAAATCTACTTGAGATGAGCATAATTCTCGTGAATTGATATCCAATAAGTAGGTATAAAACCTACTTATCAAATACCCCCAAACTTGAACTAATGCTTGCCCTCAAGCAATGCATACAACATTAAACAATGAAATGCAACTACATGCTATGCAACTAAATTACGATGCAAATGCGTCCCAAGTCTTTCCAGCTAAGTTGAAATTTTAATCCAATGTGCCTCAGTGAATTATCCAGATTTAAGAATAAAATTTCAAAATAGCTACAACCATAATATCATATAATCAAATAATCCATATTTGCTATAAAGATGCTGTATGTGTGTGTTGTGTTCACCAAAACTTGACTAAGACAAAGAATACACATGTTAAACTGCTCAAAATAGAAAATTGCATTCTAAATCAAGATCAATGTATACTAATGCAACAAAAACTACTCTAACACATCAATACAAACTGAGGTTCAACAATGGGTTTAAACTGCTTTATTTTTACTCACGAGGGTGATTTTTGCTCTTTCTCGCGGTGTTTATTGCTATTTTTTTATACAACGAGTGCATTTTATGCTCCATCTCGCCCCTTCCATTGATTCAATAATTCAGCTCAAGAAGGTTTCAAGATAGATTTTCCTTCTTTTTTTTTACAATAAGCATACCCATGTGTTCCCAGGGCTTGATTATCGATGTTTTCATAGCCTAAGTTCATTTTCCACATAATTCTATTTTTAAAAACCATATTTCCTATTAAGAAATAAAAACACATTACTCTTATGCCAACAAGCATTTGTGAACACGTATGTGCGAACCGAAAGCATCTAAACAACATCCATGGATTACATCATGTAAATCATTATAGCTAATCTCATGTTATCCAGTAAATTTAACAATCCTTTAAAATTCAGTTTCATCATTGACTAGACTTAAACTCCACAAAGCTAGAATTTCAGAACATGCAACTAAACATATACTAACACATATTATAATGACTAAAAACAAAAAAAAATTCTGCAATTATTAACTAACACATAAACATGCAAAATTTAAACTAACATGCAAACATTACATGTAACTACCCTGTAGACACTCAAAATTTTCTGTACACCTGTTACTAACATTGCAGGAGGGCAAATTTGTATTTCGGAGATAACCCTAGAAGACAGCTCACATCCATTCTGGATACTACCGAAAAGTTCAAGATCAACCCTTTAACACACATCTAGGAACATCATTTCCAACCTCTGAGATAACCTCGAATTTCATCCTCGAGATAACCCCAAGGAATGCCATTGCGATTCCGGGCGATAACTCAAAATGCTTGTTTCAAATGCATGCTATCACTTCAATCTCAGACCTCCTGTCGAGGCACTCATACCTCAGATCCGAAGCTAACATCGGGCAGACAGGTACACTTACAGATGACCTTGCGACATTCAAACACCTGCATCAATCCAATCTCAGATGTAACCCTGAGCAACGTCTGCTTTCAACTCAAACCGAAGATAACCCCGGTGAGGAGTCAAACGTCTTCTTACCACCTCAACACCTGCGCTTCGTCTCAACACTTCATACATACATACATACAACAATGTCCTACAAGAACCAAGGAGTTCCAATCCCGAGTGACTATTACGCGTGGAAGCACACCGGATAGAATTTGAAGCTTGAAGACCATGGGCATGGTCCCCTCTTCCTGACTTCGTACAACCTCTAATCCATGTTATTGCGTAACTCTTGACACAAGTGGTCCGAAGAAGGTCTTATATACCATGTTCAGATGCTCAGATTGAAGTTCTGCAAGTTCGAGCGGACATTACAGTGCACGAGTGCATGCACTTCGAGACTATTGGACTCATGGAACCAGGGCATTCCGGGCACCAGGAGTGCATCTGCCATGGCACGCCATAGTACACATCACGGCTCCCCTCTATAAATAGAGGGCTTGGGGTGGCCATTTGAAAAAAAGAGAGGCGAGGAAGACCTGTCCAATTTGCTCTATACACACCCTATATTGAGTGTTTCCTCATTTTAAACATCTGTTAGCTCACATATAGCAACATTTTTACCAGCGGGAGTTGAGTGTTTATCCATCTAGAGTCATAGAAGCGTGCATTGGCAGCCCACTGTAAGCCTTCTCACACTCTATAAAGCCATTCTCTTCATCTTTACACACACTATTCTACACATTGAGAGTCGTGTTGTGTGCGTATGCCCAGACTTCAGTTTGTGGTTTTCATTTCAGTCTGCATATATATACTTGTATATGTATATATTTATATATGGACTAACATTATCGAGTTATGCACCGATTGAGCCTAGAATTATGTCTCGAGCGTTTACTTGCTTATATATATACATATACATATACATATATATATATATATATATATATATATATATATATATATATATATATATATATATATATATATATATATATATATATATATATATATATATATCGTTGTCAAACTCATTCGATGAGCCTGGATTTTACATTCTAGAGCGTTTACCTACTTATATATATATATATATATATATATATATATATATATAAACTGTTGTCGACTCATTCGATGAGCCTAGATTTTACATCCGGGCGCTTATTCGCTATATATATATATATATATATATATATATATATATATATATATATATATACTTGTATATATAATTGTTGTCGTATATATCGATGAGCCTCGGATTTTATATCTCATGCGTATCGCTTTATATATATATATATATATTTATATACTTATATATATATATATATAATTATTGTCGGACATATTCGATGAGCCTGTGTTTTATATCCTATATGCTTATCGCTATATATATATATATTTACATTTTCACATCAAGCCCGGAGTTTACTCCGAGGCCTTTTATCGCTTTATTTACATTTAGTCCCGCTGGACTTTACTTCGTGTATGTTGATCGCCTTTACTACTTTATTTACATTTCGTCTCCTTTCAAGTTTACTTTGGCGGTTTTATCGTATTATTGCTTTATTTACTTTTGTGATCCCCCATGGAGTTGCTTCAGAGTGGTTGATCATGTCTGTATATATATATTTACAGCTTTTATATATATAACTACTTACTACTTTTCATATAAACTGCGGTATCATGTGAGCCTAGGAATCATGTGATAACAGATTCAGTATACTGAATCTAGATTTGGTTCTCGTGATGGACATTTTCAAATTGTATAGCTTAGTACATTATTTACAAGATTGTACGAATTTCCTTAGATGGGTCATTATGCCCATGAGGAATTTAAGATCGTTGTATATTATTTTCTCGAAAATGCCTCGCATCTCAAAAATAAAAGCAAACAAACCGAACATTTAATAATAAAATGGAAGTATCAAAGACCTCAATTACTATTGAGCACATGGTTTAAAAAACCTCTTTTACAAAAATTCATTGCTATATCTTGTTTAATACTGAATTTTTATATAAATTCAAATCCTGTGTATATAGGTGCGAACGAGGCATAACACTACATCCAAATAAATTTCACATTGATCCACACACACACACACACACACACACACATTCATATAACAGTTTCTTAAAAAGTGGCGGTCACCGTGGCAACACGGATGTCGGGGGGTTCCTAACACCTTCCCTCCGCATAATCAAGCCCCCGAACCCAAATGAATCCCGATTTCGCAGACCCATTTAGCAGTGTCACATCACTGGGTCAATGTGCAAACCTTTTCTAATTGCGTTGGTGCAACCAGTTAAAAACACCAATTGGCGACTCTTAAAGTCAAATCGTCGACATTACACATGTCGGACCTTTTCACTTGTTTTTTCAAACAAATCTCACATTAACATGCGAACACCAAAGAACAAGTAACGAAAAGGGACAATTAAAATTCGACGTCGACGAAGTGGCGACTCATTGGGATTCCAAAGAAGAGGGCTTAAGCCGCTATTACAAGCTTTTTAAAACTGTTATATGCTTGTGTGTGAATGTTGCATTTACATTTATGATGAATGTGTACGAATGCATTTTACTTACTGCACTACAAAATATCTATCTGTGATATTAGTGCTTCGCTCATGTCATCATTTTCATAAACGGTGAGACACATTGTATGTGAATGTATGTTGTGTGGTTCCTCCATCAGGAGGCTATCTTGTCGGTGTTTGATTACTGGACTCGTAGGGAGACTAATTGATGATTAGGTTTTTAACCTATGATTTATGTTTGTTTAGCTTGTTATATTGTTAGTTTTTGGCACTTTCATGTTACTTTTGATGGGTTTTGTGCTTGTTGTAGGATAATCAGGTTGGTATATCAAGATGTGAGCATTGGAGGAGTTTTTAAGCAATTTGTTGACTTTATGACTACATAGCACGGACCGCGCTGTGATGACGAGTAATATAGCGCGAGGGCCTTTGGAGCATGATTGGCCATCGATTAGTAGTAATTTGATCGCTACCGTGATGATGAGTAATATAGCGCTGGGTGCCGCTTATTGCGAGGAATTGAAATGGGCGCTTTTGTTTGATAAGGAGAATGGGCAGTCTTATGAGCTATAAATTCTTTATGTAATACATTTATAATAAGATTGTGTTATGGTGGTTATTACATATTCTTGGGAGTCTTTGGTTTACTTGTTGGTGTTGAAAAGAATTTGGATTTCTTAGAGTTTCTCTTGGGAATGAGTTAGAGTTGGATTAAGATTTATGGTATGGAGCTGAGGGAAGTTATATTATGTGTTAAAAGGAAAAAAAGGGAGATAATCAATGAGTTCACACACTATTGAGAACAAGATTGAAGAACAAGAGCTTGGAGGAATAAAGAAGAGGAGGATTTTCACGAAGATTGCAGAATTGAATTTAGAGAAGGGTGGTGTATTATTATTCTTCTTTAATTTTAATTTGTGTTATTGGGGTGATGTTTTATTTTATTTATTCAGTAGTTAATTCATTTATTATGAACTAATTTACTTTTTAGGCGAATGATGGATCCTTGGGTGGAACAATGATTATGTAGCCTTTATTTCCAGTGTAATAAAATATTTTCCAGTTTATCTATATTAATTTGAGCTTGAAATTATGAATTGCCTAATCAATAATTCTTTGTGGATTTGTATGGAATCGAGAGAGGATATTCGAATCTAGACTTAGTTAATATAGCACGTGTTCATGAATTTTGTGAATAGCAGAATCGTGATGAATGTTAAGGTAGAGATATGCTTGACATCGCATGCAATCGGATAGAGAACTTAATCTTAAACCTTCTTTAATTATAATTCACATAGAGATATAGTGAATTAGTTGATTAAGGTGTTTAACTTGTTTCTATCTAATTTGTGGATTTAAGTTAATACGGTATTAGTATATCGAGAGGTGGTTAGTACTACATTCGTGTTCTTGATTAATAAACTGGGATATTGAGTTGAACTGGAATAAAGGTGTAGAAATCAGAGTGAAGCTTAGGGTGAAATCATAAGCCTAATTCTCCAATAATTTTTTGAAAATTCAGTTTTTATTATTTGTGAGTATTTTGTGATAATTTATTTAATAATAATTTAGATTTTATAATCATTGAATTGAATAGTTTAATAAGACTAGAATTAATAGGGGATTGATAATTGTAAGGTTAAGTTTCTTATTAATTTGTCTCTATGGGAACGATACTCTACTCATTACTATATTACTTGTTGACTACGTATACTTGCGTGCTGTGCGTATATAGATTTTACCCAACAAGTTTTTGGCGCCGTTGCCAGGGAAAATTTAGTATAGATCTTAATATTTTTACAATATCAGTTTAATTAATCCAGTTTTACTTAAACATTTTTTGTTGTTGTTATGTTCCTCTTATTTCAGGTTTTTGAAGCGGTTTATGTAAACTCGGTCCAAAAATCCAGACTTACTGCCTTTTGAGGATGACATTGAGAAACGGTTTCAGAGGTTAAGTAAGTGGATCAGGGAAACAAGGGAAGACTTTGAAAAATCTGAAAAAGAAGAGGTAATGGCAACCGAAGATCAGAAAGCGTTGAGGGACTTCGCCACACCCAAGGTGACTGAACTGCAGTCGAGCATCACTAGGCCTGCAATAGCTGCAAACACATTCGAAATCAAGCTTGGAACGATTCAGATGATCCAGAATTCAGTCCAGTTTGGGGGATTGGCAAATGACGATCCGAATGAACATCTAGTCAGCTTTTTGGAAATTTGTGACACCTTCAGGTATAATGGGGTGTCGGATGATGCGGTGAGACTTTGCTTGTTCCCATTCACCCTAAGGGACAAGGCAAGGAGTTGGTTACACTCTCTACCACCAGGTTCAATAACTACTTGGGAAGACCTAGCTCAGAAATTCCTTGCAAAATTCTTCCCACCGGCAAAAACTGCCAAAATGAGGAATGAGATAACGATGTTTGAACAGCAACACCGGGAGTCACTGTATGAGGCATGGGAAAGATATAAAGAATTTCTCTGAAAGTGTCCGCATCATGGGTTGCCTAAGTGGTTGCAAATGAACACGTTTTACAATGGATTGAATGGAAACCTCGGAACCGGTGATTGATGCAAACTTGAATTGGGCGTTTATGGCAAGAGTTATGAGGAGGCCTACGAATTGATAGAGACTATGGCAGCTAACAATTACCAGTGGCCCACGACAAGAATGACTCAAGCAAAGGCCGCGGGAGTGTTAAAAGTGGATGGTGTGACTGCAATACAAGCACAAATTTTAGCACTTCCAAAGAAGTTAGATTCTATGATAGTACAACAGGCACACCAAGTGGCAATTATATGTGAATTGTGTGCGGGAGAGCATCCTACGGAACAATGCGCAATTAATCCAGCATCCGTGCAATTTGTGGGCAATTATAACAGAATTCCATAGAATACATACCAGAATGCATATAATCAAGGGAATAGGAATCATCCAAATTTTTCATGTAGTAATAATCAGCATCAACAAGCTCCACGACCATCATATCCCCAAGGATTTCAGATCCATCAACAACCAGCTCAACATCAAGAAAGGAAATTAGATCTAGAGGAGTTGGTGACAAAATACATAACAAGCAATGAAGTGGTTATGAAAAATCAAGCAATGGCAATGAAATCACAAGAGATGGCCATCAAGAATCTAGAGAATCAGATAGGACAAATTGCATTAGCATTGAATAATAGACCACAAGGAACGTTACCAAGTGACACCGAGAGAAATTTGAAGGGTAATCAAGAGCAATGTCAAGCCATTATGTTGAGAAGTGGAAAACAACTTGAGGGGCAAGAAACAGAAATTTCGGTTACAAATGAGGTTGAAATAGAGAGAGAAAATACAGCGGTTGAGGTAAAGCAGGGGGATGAAAAACAAGTGGAAAAGAGCAAACCAGTTAACGAACCAGTTGTCTATCCTCCCCCACCGTTTCATTAAAGAGTTCAAAAACAGAAACTATACAAGCAGTTTGCAAAATTTTTGGAAGTTTTTAAGAAACTTCAGATCAACATCCCGTTTGCAGAAGCCCTGGAGTAGATGCCTAGTTATGCAAAATTCATGAAAGGGATTTTATCTAGGAAAAAGAAGTTGAAAGATTTTGAGACAGTGACATTAACCGAAAAGTGTAGTGCGGTGTTACAGCGGAAGTTTCCACCAAAGTTGAAAGACCCGGGGAGTTTCACCATTCCATGCACGATTGGGAATATGGTGTTCAACAAATGTTTGTGTGACTTGGGAGCGAGTGTGAATTGTGACGCCCCCAAATTCAGGTACTCTAACCTCAGATTCGGTGCTCACGATCTATCATCATCATAAGCATTCTATAACTATTACGGAATAATAAACATACATTGTTCATTATAATAAAGTTTCATAACATGGTCCCAAGGTCTTCTTAACCTTAACTTAAACACACCATTCATATTACAAAAGGTTTACATAAGAAAATCCATCAGATAATAACAACTAACATTCATTCTAAACTATTCCTGGACCTTGCCCTTGCCTTCGTCCTTCGTATTGGATCCTTCAGGATTAACTAAAATAAATGTCATGATATAGCAAGGGTAAACAACTAATTTGCTTAGCAAGTTTATATACAAGGGAGATATATCATGACTAGAAAGAAGTTTTGCTTTCAATATTCAACAATAGTATAAGATTGTGAAGGAACATGAATTAATAATCAACAATTGAATATTCGAATAATTGAATAACGTATACTGAGTGGTTTTGAAATAACCATGAACGTTTTCCAAAGTTCTTAGTCATTTAAACTGGATCTCTTAATAAGTTTTGGTATTCAAGGGGATTAGCCTTTCATACCCCATGATTTATGCATAAACACTCAATAATCCGGCATTGATATCATACCTTAATCAAATTCGTCCTTTTCTCAGTCAAGAGTTTTTATCATAACAATTTAATAAGAACAAATTTTTAAAACACATTTGATTTAACAAATTTAAACATGCTTGATCTAGCTGATACAATTAGCATATATCTATCTCATAAATAGTTCATGAATGAAAGAACTTTAATTTAATTCACAGTTCAATAATAATAGAACATGAATTCAATTGCACAAAGTGCTAATTTCAATAATCATTATAGATGTGAATAATTATCAATAATTATTCACTAACATGCTTTGAAAATAATAACTCAATTTTGAGTTAGGAAACTTGCCTCATTTGTAGATTACAACTACGCAATTAAATCTTATCCGCTAGGCAGTTTAATTATCTTCCTTTGAGAGACCTATAGTTAATCTTTCAATTAGCCATAGCATAACATTAGACTATGTGATCATATAGATATTATATATTACATTTAGTTCTTAGAAATATTATCCTGCTTCGATAATGTTACTATTAAATAACAACTACCTTTATTTCACTTAATATTATTAATCTTGATAATATTTAATTCACCTCTTAGTATTATTAGTTCACTAACAATACTTTTATTCGCTTACTAATATTATTAATATCTTAATAATATTTTAATACTTTACTAATATTATTAATCCTCTTAATAATATTTTAATCATGCATTAATATTATTACTTTAATAATATCTTACTTATGCTTTAGTATCTTTAATCAATAATAATACTTTTATTCATTTACCATTAGAATTAATATTTTATTCATTTACTAATATTATTAATTATTTAATAATATTTTATTCCTTTACTAATGTTATTACATTAATAACATTTTATTTAATCTCGAATATTATTATTTACTTAATAATATTTTAATCATCCAATAATACTTTAATTTAATATTATTAATCTTTTAATAATATTTTAATCTAAGATTAATATTTTAATCTAATATTATTAATCATTTAATAATACTTTAATCATTTATTAATGCTTAAATCAATTATTAACCATTAAATAATATTTTAATGAAGTTTTAATCTTAATATTTTTATATACTTAACAATATCATATTCTAATATTATTAATATCATAATAATATTTTAATAATTTATTAGATCAATAAACAATTTATTCTAATTGTTCACCCTTTATAAAACCTCTTATTTAATATCCATAAAAGGTCATAAATAATATTTCTTATTATAAATTACCAAAATACCCTAAAATAGTTATAATATTATATATTAGGAGTATTCAAGCATTAAAATCACATTTTTCTTATTTAAGACATCATTTAACTATTTATTTCCTTTTATTCATAACTTCATCATTTTTAGGAAAAATAGCAAACTGATTCCAAAAATTCTTCTTTTCTGGATTTGGACAGTATATGACCCAACAATGATTCCCAAATTTTTCTGGAATTTTAGAAAATGATTTACTAATTTTAAAGTGCCCAAAACACTCGGATCTTGCTATCCGAAATAGTCCTAAGAAAAACGGGAACAATAGCTTTTTAGGGTTTTGAAACCTTAACTTTCTATGTGGACTGTTTTGGGGAAAACATCCCCCATGGCTTCAATACATGCTAGATTTGTGTTCTACGACTTGGGTTTACTAGATAACTCATGTATCTAGCACCCCCCATCGACGGATCACAAATCCAAGTTGTAAAACTTGAGTTACACAAGATTTAGTGGAAGAAAAATAAGGGTTTCACTCCTTGGAGAACATATGCTCATTTCCTTCCTCTAAACCTTTGATCTAACACTCAAGATACTTAGTTCCATACATGATGATATGTAGAACTAGGGTATCTTGAGTATTAGTTCATAACCCCAACAAATCAAGCTATAATACAAAGTAGAAGAAGATGAAGATTAGGTTATACCTTGATTTAGTGGCAACCTTTCTTGATTTACCAAAGTAGAGTATAAACTTAGGGTGCATAATCAAACTAGCAGACCTCTCTCTCTTTCACTAAAAACCGAACCCTCTCTCTCTTTTCTCTCTTGTATGTTGCTAGCTTGGGTGAAAAAGAAGAAGAAGAATGATAAGAGAAATGAAAATGTCTAGCAAATGAATGTGTGATTAAACTATTATCCCCCATACTTTTGTTGTCCCATGGATAAAAGACTTCACCTTATCTCTTTCAATTAAGCCTAATCATGTAATTAAGGGTGCTAATTAAGCTTTCCACCAATGGGAGCATGACACACTTGTCCTTGTGTGTAAGACTTCTACTTATGGACATTGATTAGCTTAATTTTGTTGCCTTAAATGGCCTAATGTGACCGGTCCCCCTTACCCCAATATCTACTCCATTTTGCATTTATTTTAATGCACAAATTTAATTAATCAAAAGTCTAAAATACCCTTAATCAAGTGGGCTAAGTATTGGTTTGCATTTTATTTCTTTTGGGCTTCTCCTTTAATTGTTTTGGGCTATGTAATAAACATAGTCTAACAATTTTAATATATGTTACCCAAATTGTTTATTTAGGGTTTTCATTTCCAATCTTATGAAATTTAATTACTTATACATGTGACTTTAGCTCATAACCTAATTAGGTTTACTAGAATTAGTATTAAAATTATTAGTCACTTGAAACAACAAGATTATCCACTTAAGTTAGTATACATATTAAATACTAACCTTTCCTTATTACCATAACCCTTAGGTTATTTAATTGTCTCACCTAATGTATAATTAGGTTACGAAGATTTCATTTTTAATGAAATCTATAAATGTATACATCCATAACTATAGCATATATGTTAATTGACCCATGCACCACTTCACATATGTTGTCACATATTAAATCACTGTATAACACAAAGTTTTAAATATCAATAATGTACATACATATATAGTGACTTAAAATTCACGGTTATTACATGAATCTTATGCCATTATCAGTTTATATAGAATTGGGTTTGCCCGTGCCAAAGCCTACAAACATCTCATTGCAGTTAGCGGATAGGTCAGTCACATATCCGAGAGGCATTGTAGAGGACATATTGGTTAAGGTTGATAAGTTCATATTCCCCACATATTTTATTATTCTGGATTTTGAGGAGGATAAGAACATCCCGATTATCCTGGGGAGACCTTTCTTGGCTACGGGTAGGACACTCATCGACGTACAAAAAGGTGAACTTACTACGAGGGTCCAAGATCAGGAGATTAAATTTAATGTGTTTAAGGCCATGAAATTCCCGATGGATGAAGAAGAATGTTTTAGGATGGATCTCATTGACCAAATAATTAGCGAAGACATGAACAAGAGTTTTGTTAACGATCCATTGGTAACGACATTATTGGGGGATGAAGAGTTCGATGATCCAGAGTTTGTGGACTATTTGCAGATGCTAGACTCCTTGCCACGAGTTAGTAGATTTAAAACACCATTTGAAACATTGCATACAGAGGAGAAAGCCGCAGCAAGGATGAAATCGTCATTGGAGGAGCATCCAACTCTTGAGCTAAAACCACTACCTAAACACCTCAGGTATACATATTTAGGCAATTCAAATTCTTTACCAGTTATTATTTCTGCTACACTTAACGAATTACAAGAAGAAAAGCTGTTGAGAGTGCTTAGGGAACATAAATCAGCGATAGGATGGACAATTGCTGATATCAAGGGAATCAGCCCATCTTTTTGCATGCACAAAATTTTGATGAAAGACGATGCAAAACCAACAGTGGAGCAACAGAGATGGCTCAACCCTATTATGAAAGAGGTAGTCAAGAAGGAAATACTGAAATGGTTGGATGCAGGTATCATTTACCCGATTTCAGATGGTAAAGTGGGTTAGTCCGGTGCAATGTGTGCCAAAAAAGGGGGGAATGACCATGGTTCAGAATGATGATAATGAGCTGATTCCGACAAGGATAGTGACTGGCTGGAGGGTTTGCATGGACTACAGAAAGTTGAATAAGGCAACCCACAAAGATCACTTTCCTTTGCCCTTTATCGATCAAATGTTGGACAGATTTGCGGGACATTAGTACTACTGCTTATTGGATGGATACTCGGGTTATAATCAAATCATCATTGCTCCTGAGGATCAAGAGAATACTACGTTCACATGCCCTTATGGTACATTCGCATTCAGGAGAATGTCATTCGAGTTATGTAATGCACCCGCTACCTTCCAGCGGTGTATGATGGCCATCTTCTCGGACATGGTGGAGAAGAATGTGGAAGTCTTCATGGACGATTTCTCTGTCTATGGGGATGATTTTGATGTGTGTTTGGAAAACTTGGTAATGGTCTTACAAAGATGCACCGACACAAATTTGGTCCTTAACTGGGAAAAATGTCACTTTATGGTGGAAGAAGGTATAATTCTGGGGCACAAAGTCTCGGCTCAAGGATTGGTGGTTGATAAAGCTAAGCTGGAAACAATTGAGAAATTGCCTCCACCGAGTTCAATTAAAGGAATTAGAAGTTTTTGGGACATGCTGGGTTCTATAGGAGATTCATAAAGGATTTTTCTAAAATTACAAAACCTTTGTGTAGTCTTTTAGAGAAGGATTCGGTTTTCAATTTTGATGAGGAGTGTAAGTTGGCATTCAAGTTGTTGAAGAAGAAGTTGACTACAGCCCCCGTGATCGTCGCATCGGATTGGAATATACCTTTTGAACTAATGTGTGATGCAAGCAATTATGCGATCGGGGCTGTTTTGGGTCAACGCCGAGATAAGGTATTTCATGCTATCTATTATGCAAGTAAGACACTCACAGAGACTCAATTGAACTACACAACTACAGAAAAAGAATTACTTGCAGTGGTGTATGCGTTTGATAAATTCCAGGCCTATTTGATCAGAACAAATGTGATAGTCTACACGGATCATGCGGCTATTCGGTACTTAATTGCGAAAAAAGATGCTAAACCACGTCTTATCCGATGGATTCTCCTTTTACAAGAGTTTGATTTAGAGATAAAGGATAGAAATGGGACGGAGAACTAAGTTGCCGATCATTTGTCAAGGCTGAAAAATCAAGATAAACAGAAAGAGGACAAGTGTGTAATCAACGAGTCATTCCCGGATGAGCAATTGTTCGGGATACAGTCAGAATTTCCATAGTACGCGGACTTCGTGAATTATCTAGTGAGCAACATTCTACCTCGTGATCTTACACAATAACAGAAAAAGAAGTTTCTGCATGACGTCAAATGGTACATGTGGGATGAGCCTTACTTGTTCAAACAGTGCACCGACAAGATGATCAGAAGATGTGTGCCCTACAGTGAAGTGAAGAACATCTTGCATGAGTGTCACTCGTCTGCGTATGGCGGACATTATGGTAGTGCAAGGACAGCGGCAAAGGTGCTTCAATCCGGGTTTTATTGGCCCACGCTATTTAAAGACGCCCACCAGTTTGTTAAAACATGTGATCGATGTCAAAGGGTGGAAAACATTTCAAAAAGGAATGAGATGCCACTACAAACAATTCTAGAAGTTGAAATTTTCGATGTATGGGGCATCGAGTTCATGGGGCCATTCCCTTCGTCTCTTAACAATCAGTACATTCTACTCGTAGTGGATTACATATCAAAATGGGTTGAAGCCGCAGCACTACCATCGAACGATGCCAAGGTGGTTCTAAGATTCCTATAGAAAAATATCTTTACGAGGTTTGGGACGTTGAGAGCTATAATAAGTGATTAATGTAGTCACTTCTGCAACAAAACGTTTAAAGCTCTACTGGCAAGATATGGGGTCAACCACAAGGTAGCGACGACTTATCATCCCCAAACTAGTGGGCATGCTGAAGTGACAAATAGGGAAGTCAAGAAAATATTAGAAAAAGTAGTGAACCCGAATCGAAAGGATTGGTCGCTTCAGTTGGATGATGCATTGTGGGCATACCAGACTGCGTATAAGACACCGATCGACATGTCACCATATCAATTATTGTATGGGAAAGCTTGTCACTTACCGGTCGAGTTACAGCACAAGGCTTATTGGGCTATTCAGAAACTGAACTTTGATCAAGCAGCGGTGGGGGAAAAGAGACTACTTCAGTCAAATGAGCTTGAAGAATTCCGACTGCAAGCCTATGAGAATTCACAATTGTACAAGGAAAAGGTTAAGAGATGGCACGAACAGAAAAGTATGCATAGAACATTCATGCCAGGGCAATCAGTCCTTTTGTTTAACTCACGGCTGAGATTGTTTCCAGGAAAACTAAAATCATAGTGGTCGGGTCCATTCACCATCAAGACAGTTTTCCCGCATGGCGCCGTTGATCTTTACAGTAGAAATCCATTGGAGACTTTCAAGGTTAATGGACAAAGATTAAAGCATTACTGGGGTGGTGATTCAAATTGGGATGTCATCAACATTACCCTCACTGACACTCAGTCATACAAGAGGCACCATAAGGCTAGCGACGTTAAACCTGGCGCTACTGGGGAGGCAACCCAAGCTCTAAACTTTTCCTCTTAATTACAATTTACATCTTAGTTTATAATCTAGTCTAATTACACGTTTTAATAGAAGATTAACTACATCTGTGGAAAAATTGTAGACAATTCAAGAAAAATCGTTCACAAGCTACTGCCCGTACAGCGTGGGCCGCGCTACTCAAGACTTAATCCCAGGAAGTCACTGCTCCCACAACGTGGAACGCGCCACTTAACCGATCTTACAGTGCGGGACTCGCCTATGCTACCTCATACTATCGACCTTATAAATACGGCTGCTTAATCAAGACTTAAATCGGTAGGCAAGCATTAGTCCGTAAATCATTGACTTCCTAGCGCGGGGCGCACTTCCTCATGCTTATACCTAGCTGGCGGATCAAGGCCGCTTTCAGAATCTCAAAGGCCGAATCGATTTAATCGACGTGTTCTAGATCTTATCAAAGACATCTCTCCTTAATACATGCAACTTCTCAACTTCTCCTACACCCATTACACTTCTAATACTCCACAACCCCCATAACTCCCGTTACATCATCTTTACCTCTCCTTCTCCTTTTCAACTTCCATTCCCATTAAACCCATCCATCCCACGTGGGTTTTCTATCTCCTATATGAACTCCAACCATCCAAGCAGTTAATGTCCTATCAATCATAAACACAACACTCCAATCCTAAATCTAATCCACTCCTTGCACAAATTCATACAAATTGGGACAACTTTACAAAGAGGGAAACCCAAAATCATTAAAGGTAAGCACAACTTACTTCATCTTCCATACCATTCTCTTTTCTTGATATCAATTTGAGTGGAAAATCTTGGGAATTGAGTGCCCAAGGAGTGGGTTGTGTGTTTCTAAAAATTTGGCTAGCAAAATAACATCAGTCAACCAATTTTGGGGGAAATAATAAGTCTGCCCACCAACTGTTTGATAAAAGTCCAGAACCAAATTTTGTGCCCAACCTCACCGGAAACAACATGTCTTCCCACAAAAGACAACGGCCATCAACCTCCACTACTCGGCCTCCATATGACCATAAGAAATTTGTTAGTGAAAGGGCCGCAGAAAAATTCATGTCATCCATCGATAAGAAGAACTTGGTGCTAGAACGAGGATTGAAGCCGAATGCAAATTTGGATGGCGACATGGCTCTGCAAATTGTAGAGCGTAATTGGTTTCAGTTAGTAGAACAACCACTTCCAGTGATGATCAACATAGTGAAAGAGTTTTATGCCAATGCAATGGAACATGTCAATCATGTAACCATGGTTAGAGGCATGTTGATCGATTTCGCAATCAATGAAATATGCCAAGTATAACGGTCAACAAGTAATAAAGTGAAAGTAGAGTATCGTTCCCACGAGAAAATTTTTTAATAAAAATCACCAAGTACTAATTCTTAACCAAACTAATTTTATTTAAACAATCTCAAATCGTGATTTTTCTAATTAAGAAAACTAAATTAAGAAATTAAAATAGATTATTCTAAAATAAATCAATAAATAAAACTAAGATTTTAACAAATAAATTTAGATAAATAAAGATTAAGACTTCAATATCCCCAGTTATGAACTATAAACCAATTATCCAATTATCCCAATTATTATGCCTACTGAATTGTTAACAGGAATTCTCAAATGCCAAAAGTCCTTTTCCAAGTGATCCAATGACTTTTATTTAATCCAGATTAATCTTGCTATATTCCTATGCAAAATAATTGAATTAAACTCCTTCAATTCCAATTCCTTACTTGTTACACGCTAGTGAAAAGATATTTCCATTCAATTCACAAACCTAATTATTCACCATGCAAATAACTAAGTCACATGTTATCATGCCCAGTTCTAACCCTAGATCTCCTCTTTCAATTCCTTCTAGAGTAACAAGGTAATTACTAATGAAATAATTAATCAATAAGCATAAGGCAAGATAGACAATTCACTTTGATACAAATAATTAGAATAAATTGAATAACTAATTTATAGACATAAAAGGTTCAATTGAAATCTTAATAAAAGAGTTAGTTCATAATTAATGAATTAAAACCAAGAATCCACAAATCGAATAGACATTAAAAGATAAAAAGTATGATAAGAGAAGAGAATAGAATCATTGTCCGTAAATCTGATGCTCCCCTCTTGCTCTTGCTCGATCTTCAAAGGTTCTTCAATTTGCTTCAATCTCCAATGGCTAATTAAGAACTAGGGTTTATATTCTAATCTAATGGAGTGTTTTATCTAGTCTAATCTATGTAATCTCCCTTTATTTTATGCCTTACATCATGTATTTATAGGTTACAAGTCCAATTTTTAGCTTAGAACAAACCCAATCCAATTTGGAGTAAAAAAGTGTCAAAATTCACCCAAAATGCGCCCAAGCCTTTACTAATCTCTTTCCCTAGCGCCTCAAATAATGGGCATACAATGAACACTCATCTCTAGTGCCCCCAACGCTGAATATAGCTTTAAATGGGGGCCCCAAATACCGCCCTTTTTTTTGGAAATTTTCTGCTCCGACATCCTTTAGGAAAATGGTCATAACTTCTTAGTCTGAACTCCGATTTCGATGATTTAAGCTTTTTTTGGAAAGAGGAGACGTAGATCTACAACTTTCATTCTTTAAGTTTTTCGAAATAAGGTCCGGAGAAATACTAAAATTGGCTCTGAAGTGACTACAGTTTAAATGGCAAGCCAAAAACGCGAATCTAGCCACCTCGAACGTCGATCCAAGTAAATTTTATCCCAATTCCTACAAAAAAACATAAAACATGCATGGATAGACACAAACACTTCAAATCAACCAAAATATTAAGCTCAGACGCACTTAATTATGAGTATAAAACTCACTCATCAAATACCCCAAAACTTAAACATTTGCTTGTCCTCAAGCAAAAATACAAAAGAACTAAAAATAAACAACCGAACTCAATTACATGAATGCATATGCATGATCTACTTCCTAATATACCTACGAACCCAGTAATAAATCAGTATGATATATAGCAACAGGCCTCAAAGATACCATTGATACTCAAACAATATATCCAATCAAGTCAAAATCCATAACTCTAACCAATTAGTCAATCCAAACCAGCCATCACCCATGTTGTGTGTGTGTGCTTGTTAACCATTCTAACCAACCACAGTTCAAGATAATCACATAACAAACTTCTTTGAAGGAAAATTTTAGTTCCAATTCAATTACTTTTGTGAATATGACAACTCCGGTTAAAACTAAGCAATTACCAAGTCTTAGGATAAATACAAGATTTATTTATACTTTTATTCAACCACGAGGGCATTTTTGCTCTTTCTCGTGTTTTATTCATTTTTTTTATTTTTCTCATGGTCAGTAAATGTCTTATATTCCTTAGGCTTTTCAATGCTACCTTAACGAGCTTTCACCAACGACTCCCAAGCCATTAAGACCTTAGGGCGCTAGGTGTAAAGACAATCCCCGAAGCTTACTTACTCAAGTAACAAAGGCCACAAAACTAGACAAGCATGCCACTTGTTTATTTATTTTTTTTTTTTTTTTTTTTTTTTTTTTTTTTTTTTCATCATTTTTTTTTTTTTTTTTTTCATTTTTTTGTATATATATATCCCATAGATTCCCCCAAACTCAAGCTTTTACGTCATTCCAACCTTTACCGCCAGTTCACTAATTTCCTTAAATTTTAACCAAGATTTTCCTCTAAACAAATTATGAAACCTTGAACCAAGTGGATTAAAAACAGTTAAACTTTAAGTGCTAACCTATATAAGTTTAAGACAGCTCAGATTATCATCATGATTAAAATTAGAACTCATCATCAATTATCAACACTGTTCAAGTTAACATGCAAAACCAATCTTATCATAGCCGAAAGCTAAGACCACACCAACCGATCACACATGTATTCATGCAAAAAAAATGCAATTATACTACGTGAACACATACTAATGCAACACATATATGAATACGCAAATAACTACCATGTATTATATCCAACCTAAAAAAAATACAATGCTAACACATAAAAAAAATGAACTACCATGCAGATAACTAACTATATGCAATACGACACTACAATGCCCCCAAACTTAAACTAGACATTGTCCTCAATGGCTGAAATATAAAAAAAAAGTAAAACAGAGGACTTCCCTAAAAATATAGCAATCTTCCTCCTTGTCCACTAAGTTTGGAGAATAAGCTAAGCACATGGAACATATTGGGCACCACACTTGAATTTGACTTGAATAACCTGTAAACCATGATAGAAACAATTTTATTAAATTATAAATAAATGCAAATGCAAATTCAAAACTACTAATATAAAATCTAATAAAAACTAAAAATAAAAATTAAACTTGGGCTGCCTCCCAATAAGCGCTTGTTTTATAGTCTCAGCCTGACTTCTTCAATTCTCTATCCAATTCCCCTTCGAAAATTGAGGAATCCTCCATCCATCAGTAGCAATGTCTCTTTTGGGAGGTTCCCATTAGTAATGACCCTTGAATGAAAGTCACCTAGCATGCTCTTTGTATATATGTTCCCCATTAAGAACGTCCAAAAACTAGGTGTTTTCTCCATTATGTCGATGATCGATTAGGGCATGAAGCTTAATAAACATAATGGAATCTTCCTCTATCTCTCCTTTTCATCCCACCATGACTCCACAACCTGTATTTTAGCTCTTATGTCACAAAGAGCTTTGCTAATCGTACATGATCGCCAATTGGGCATTGTTTTGCTAAACTGCCCGGATCCTTAAACTTTGGTGGAGAAGGTACATCGGACACTATCTAAATTGGCTCATCTTCGTTAGTACTAAAAGTTAGATCTTCGTTGATCTCCTTTTCTTGGTCCCCAAGTCTTTCCTCTCTTTCAACATCTATATCATTTGGCACATCCGGTTGCAGATTTGGTTCGGGCTCACCATCAATCTCGGAATTCATGTCATAGAGCCAAGTGTATTGAGGACAAATGTTCGAGGCATTGGTTAGTTGTTCCGTTTGGTTCATAAAATTTTGACTCAATATCTCTTGATTAATCCTCTTCTCCTCACATGAAGCTATGTACTTGGACAAAACTTCCTCCAAATTTGAATGTTCTTCCTGTTGTAGTGGAGGTGGACACGAGAAATCCGGTGGGTACGTTGGACTTGGAGCATAAAATTTATCTTGATGAGTATGGTTCCATGAAACACCTTGGCTTTTCACATTCATATCTACTTGACTCAATAACTTATCTTGTTCACCGATCCTTTTGTCAGTAGCTAAAATGAATTTTTCCAAAGTTTCTTCCAAACTTGTTTTCCTCTCTGGCTGTTGTTGAGTCTGATTTTGAAATTCGGATGTGTTTTGCTGTCTAGGTGCTTGAGCTTGATTTTTACTCCATGAAAAATCTGGGTGATACCCCCAATCCTGATGATAGTTGTTGGGATAGACATAATTATTGGCGTAATCACCACCATACTGTACCAGCTCGAAACTAATGGCGCATTGATAACTCATATGATTTCCAGCACAATAATCACAAGTAACCGCCACACTTTGACGACGTTGAGCTTCAAAAGCGTCTAACCTCCTCGAAATTGTTTCAAATCTGGCCGACAATGCGAGAAAGTGTTGCGAGTCTATCAATCTCTGCCTCCCTTGGCTGAGTCATTCTAGCCATCCTTCGACTCCATTGGGTGAAGCGCGATAACCTCCAACGTCTTCGAAGTTGCCTCAATTTGTATTGGCTCTATAGAAGATGTATTAAGTCCATCAATCCCTATTTCCCTTGGTTGAGTCATGTTCGTGTATGGCCATTAATACACAAAGTCGTCTATGATACCTGAAAAGAGAGAAATCTAGGAAGAGAATTAAAAATAAAAATAAAAATATTTAAATTAAGACTAATTTGATTGAAATTAATATTGGTAAAAAATTATTAAATTAATTCCTCGGCAACGGCGCCAAAAAACTTGTTGATCGATTTCGCAATCAATGAATACGTGCAAGTATACACGATCAACAAGTAATAAAGTGAAAGTAGAGTATCGTTCCCACAAGGAATTATTTAATAAAAATCACCAAGTACTAATTCTTAACCAAACTAATTTTATTTAAACAATCTCAAATCGTGATTTTTCTAATTAAGAAAACTAAATTAAGAAATTAAAATAGATTATTCTAAAATAAATCAATAAATAAAACTAAGATTTTAACAAATAAATTTAGATAAATAAAGATTAAGACTTCAATATCCCCAGTTATGAACTATAAACCAATTATCCAATTATCCCAATTATTATGCCTACTGAATTGTTAACAGGAATTCTCAAATGCCAAAAGTCCTTTTCCAAGTGATCCAATGACTTCTATTTAATCCAGATTAATCTTGCTATATTCCTATGCAAAATAATTGAATTAAACTCCTTCAATTCCAATTCCTTACTTGTTACATGCGGTGAAAAGATATTTCCATTCAATTCACAAACCTAATTATTCACCATGCAAATAACTAAGTCACATGTTATCATGCCCAGTTCTAACCCTAGATCTCCTCTTTCAATTCCTTCTAGAGTAACAAGGTAATTACTGATGAAATAATTAATCAATAAGCATAAGGCAAGATAGACAATTCACTTTGATACAAATAATTGGAATAAATTGAATAACTAATTTATAGACATAAAAGGTTCAATTGAAATCTTAATAAAAGAGTTAGTTCATAATTAATTAATTGAAACCAAGAATCCACAACTGAATAGACATTAAAAGATAAAAGTATGATAAGAGAAGAGAATAGAATCATTGTCAAGAAAACTGATGCTCCCCCCTTCTTCGCTTCTTGCTTCTTGCTTCTTTCTTCAAAGATGTTCTTCAATTTGCTTCAATCTCCAATGGCTAATTAAGAACTAGGGTTTATATTCTAATCTAATGGAGTGTTTTATCTAGTCTAATCTATGTAATATCCCTTATTTTCACATCATGTATTTATAGGTTAGAAGTCCAATTTTTAGCTTAGGAACAAACCCAATCCAATTTGGAGTCAAAAAAATGTCAAAATTCGTGCCAAAACGCGTCCAAGCCTTACCAATCTCTTCCCCATCACCTCAAAGATCGGGCATGGTAATCGAACATCGCCTCTAGTGCCTGCTACGACTGCAAATAGCCTTGGTTTGGGCGATGCCTGGCCATTGGCCCCATTTTGGAATTTTTTTGCTCCGACGTCCTTTGTGAAAATGGCCATAACTTCTTCGTCCGAACTCCAATTTTGATGATTCAAGATGTTCCGGAAAGAGAAGACGTATATCTAAAACTTTTATTATTTAAGTGTTTCAAAATAAGGTACAGAGAAATACTAAAATTGGCTTTGAAGTGACTGTAGTGTAAATGGCAAGCCAAAAATGTGAATCTAGCCACCCCGAACGTCGATCCAAGTAAATTTTGTCCCAATTCCTACAAAACAACATAAAACATGTATGAATAGACACAAAAACTTAAAATCAACCAAAATATTAAGCTCAAACGCACTCAATTATGAGTATAAAACTCACTCATCAAGGCACCATAAGCTAATCGATATGAAGATGGACTGCCCGAGCTAGATGAGTTGATTGTCCGACTATACAAACCAGGGACTCAATGGGTAATTCAAGCCAAAACGCATGAAAAGATAAGTTTCCCCCAATCAGCACTTAGTCGATATGGTAAAGCATGGCATGCATTTATGTGTTCTCGTCTAATGCCCACTCGCCACCAAAACGATGTAACTAAGGCACGGGCTCGGCTATTATATGGGATTGTTCACCACCACTACCGTGTAAATAACTCAATTGCATTCTACAATGTCGATGTGGGAGAGTGTATTTAAGAATCCATTGACCGGGTGTTACGTGGGAGTACTACGAGAGGTTTGCTTCATGGTTTCCTAATCACTGATTTATGCCGTAAAGCTGGGGTGTAATGGCAACCTTCTGAGCTAATCCAACAACCACGACAATAATTGATCATGCTACTATTGAGAGGTACAAGGCATGGGAAGGGGCGCAATCACACCCACGTGGTGAAGGCTACATTATGATCCGCCAACCCTCACCCCCAGTTAGTGCAGAACAATCGCGGGGCTCAAGGAATCAATTTATGTGGTTGGCCCAACGTCAAGATTTAATGCATCAGTACAATTCCTGTTCCTCCTATCCTGCCAACATATCCTCCTTCAGACGACGACGAGCAGTAACTCATTTTCAGGGAAGTCCTCATCCATTTATTGGGCTTATTTAACGTAATGAGGGCATTACTTGATTTAAGTTTGGGGGATTATGTTTTCTGCCTAGTGATTTGCATGTTTAGTTTTTTTTAGTGTTACAACTTAGTCTTTATAATTGTGCGTATTCATGGCATATATATTTATTGAAAAAAAAGAAAAAAAAGAATATATATATATATATATATATATATATATTTATATATCTGCATGTAGTTGCATGAATCCAGTTGATAGATTGTATATGTTTGTTCTTGGCCAATGATGAGATTAGAATTCGGTAAACAAGTACAATGCCAATTAAGGGAATTTTGATATAATTTATTATTATAAGTTGAATCTCTCTTCTGTTTGAAACTAGTATAATAAGGAATGCACAAGAAAACCAACTTGTTGATTGATTGCGTTTAAATTGATTCATAATAGGACTCTAAAGGATAATGCTAGTTTGGATGAAAGAATGACACAAACAAGTAGTGATGGCTATGGTTAGATAAGAACCTAAGTTTGGGGGAATATTTGGGATATATAAGCTATTTCTATAAAAAAGAAAAAGAAAAGCAAAAAGCATGAATAAATACCGTGGCGTACTTGTCTAGTTTTGTGGCCTTTGTTACTTGAGTAATTAAGCCCAAGGGGATTGTCTTTACACCTAGCGCCTTAAGGTCTTAATGGTCTGGGGGTCGTTGGTCAAAAGCTCGTTAAGGTAGCATTGAAAAGCCTAAGGTAATAAGACATTGCATAGCTATATATATCTAAAACAAAATGAATAAAACGGGAAATAAGAGCAAAAAGCCCCCGTAAATGATAATTAAAGCATAAGTATACCATGTTGACCCTTGGTATTGGTTATTGTCTAACTTTGGTTGGAATTAGCTTGTTGTTGGATTTCTTGAGTTTACACTGTATAATGCCTTAGAAGAGATTTGTTATGTATTGAATTTGATTGTATATCAATTTACATTGTTGGAAGGCACAGACACACACTATAATAGTGATAACAGTTTGAGATGTAATGGTTGACAAGGAATTGTGAATTGGTTTTGTTATGAAGTGTTGACATGTTTACTTAATTTCTCTGAGGCCGTATGAGTAAACTATCGTTACTGTCATAATACTGGATTCGTAGTTTTAGTGTTAGATGCATTGCATCGCATTACATTGCATTTTGCTTGAGGACAAGCAATGTTCAAGTTTGAGGGAATTTGATAAGTAGGTTTTTAACGCCCCCAAAATAGGTATGCATCACCCATCTTGGGTCGCCAAATACATGGTACAAAATTCAAATACAACTTAATTATACAACTGTCGTGTAACATAAGACAAAACATAAGCTGAGAGTTTTAAAATGAATATTGTCTTCTAGACAATATCCACACTCAATGGAGTCCTCATTACAATTATTATCACACTATTTTATAGAATAGTGAGGACTGCTAAAACACCACTCGAGCCATTATTCCATTCCCCGACTAGTTCCGGCTACATTCTCATTTCCTGAAGAGAACAATGGAAGTAAAAGGGTGAGCTCAACTAGCCCAGTAAGAAATATTATGACTAAGATAATGCAGAATAAGTTATCATTAGCCTTCAACAATGTTAAACTGATAGAATATAATAGACAACAAGTTTAACTGCAGCGGAACAAGCAATCCATTAGAAGAGTCAAGTAGAGCATGATATCTACTATCTTCTATGATTTAAAAAGTTAATCATTAACTTTATTGCTGGGACTCGGTTTAATAAATAGATCACATCATCGAATCATCCCTACACTACGGGCCAAGGATATTCATTAGCATCACATCCACAAATTATTCTTGCACTACGGGCCAAGAATTATTCGTGTAATCATCAATGGTCATGACTATACCAAATTATCCTTGGTCATAATCATACCAATCAACAGTCCATTTATGCACGTAAGCCAAAGATGACTTTCATCACAATATAAGCATGAGGATGATGACAATGATATAAGAATTCAATTAAAAGAAAGTAAAGGATAAATTTTTAAAGATTTATAATTTAATTTATCCAGAATTCAATAATGTCAAAATTTTCAACATGATACTGCTTTGTAGAGTAAAATTCAAGAATAATATCCATGTATCAAAAATAATTTGGACAGAAAAGAAATAATTTTTTTGGTAAATAGTACCCCGTGAATAGTACCCTAGTACTTCGAGAATAGTACCCCATGAATAGTAACCTGACATGAAAAGTGCCCCAAATACTAGAGTGAATAATATTTGAGTGAATAGTAATTGGGTGAATAGTAATCCTGTGAATAGTAACTCGTGAATAGTATCCCGGTATGAAAAGTGCCCTGAATTCCCGAGTGAATAATATTATAGTGAATAGTAACTAGGTGAATAGTAACTCGTGAATAGTAACTCGTGAATAGTACTTCAGGTGAAAATATTGATATTTAATAAAAAAGTTCATATCAATATTCCAATAAAATGATACTGGATGAAGCGCAAAACTCACGGATATTCTACTAATTTCAAGGATTATAGAAGCAATACTTACCATAGTAAGTTTAGATTTAAGAATATGAAAAGAATTAACATACGAAAACTGCAAATGGATTTTCACTTGTCATAATACAGACGTAATCGGCAGTGAGCAAGTTATTCTAATATACTAAAGGATGAATACGAAAAATAGTATTCCTTATGAATACGAAAGAAATAATACCCCTTACCTTAGTAGAAAGCTGGATACTGCAAAAGTTAAGTAGCAGAATACTCTTCTTCTTACTCTATATAGTTTCTCTCTCTATAGCGTCTCTTGTGAATCTCAGTGAATTGGTGAGAATGAAAGAAGAATTAAACTTCTATTTATAGGAGAATGGACTAAATAGTAACTAATTCACGAACGGTCCAGATTGATTCTTTGTTAGAACTTAAGCGGTCCATATTGATTACTATTAAAACTACAACCAAGCGGTCCAGATTGATTTACTTTTAAAACCACCATCGACCGGTCCGATTGATTTATTATTATTAAAACCACCATCAAGCGGTCCAGATTGATTTATTATTAAAATCACCATCAATGGTCCCTGATTGATTTACTATTAAAACCACCATCAATGGTCCAGATTGATTTAACTTATTACACTTTAGTACCCTAAAGTTTTCCAAGTTTGCATTATTCCCCTTAACTTTTGTAAATCACTTATCTTGATAAACACATTCTTAATACTTCAACAATTATTCATCATTAATATTATAACTCATAATATTTAATAACCTGGTAGTTCGAGAAAAGAGGGGGCTTCAGATAAGGATTTCTCCTTATTGGCGCCTGATTAGGTGACCAAACCTCTCTCGATGCAGAACTTCAGACATTGTCAATATTGCGAAATAATAATATGAATAACTTTGTTGTCTCAATTATAAAATATAAAATATTATGCAGATGATAACAATAATTGAATCAAATAACGTGAGATACTTGTCAACAATTACTATAGCAATAATTGAGTATAAGCGAGTGACTTCTCACGTAAGCATCGATAATCAATATCGTGTGCTACTTGCAACTAACGCCAGTATTCTTGATTACTTTTACCACTGGGTAGTTCAACAGTTTTAATAGTAAAACTTTCATCATTATTTTTATAAAAAGATATTTCTGTCATTTTCTAACTATGACAATACTTCCGTGGGGTCCACTTGATGATTGTCTTGTCGCATTGAATATTCCCCGTTAAAAAGACTATTCCCCGAGCCAATCGAATATTCACCAAACACAAGCGAATATTTAAGATCAACTTGATTTCTTTGCAAAAATTTTCAAATATTACCCACAACTATAACATTATATCATATCCAAACCATAATATTCAAAAATATAATTCGAAAAAAATTATTCTTTATTCAAAAAAGTTGGGGTCTTATAGTTATATAGACTATTTGTCTGTCATTTTCGCAAAGGTTTTATGGAAATTCATCCGCAAACCGTCATAACTTCATGTATTAATAAAGGGTAATTAATCCAAATATGCCCTGTACTTATTAAGTAATCTTTGGTCGACTCTTTTTCGTCAATTTGCATATAGGCACAAAATTTTTACCTCAGTCTTATTAGATTTCGCACCAAAATAATTTGGTTCGGGAAATTTCTTTCAATGAACACTTAGAGTTTTCATAAACATTAGTCTAGATAAATCAAATAACATAGACTCATATCAATAATTCAATTCAATCGAATTATTTAGGTGTAGCCAAACTCCGTTGGCAAATTATAATTTTTGAAAATATTTTTGAGAATGATGTCATGATGCCGTACTGTATTAACAGTCCATTTGAGGATGCCGTCATCGTATGACTTTGTTATAACACATCATATAATAGTGGAACAGTGTCTTTAGATTAAATTCACACTAAGTATTTCTGTATTTATAACTCCATCAACTTTTATCATCTCTGCACCAGGTTACATGGTACATGAGTGATAAATAAAATATATTTTGATATTTCAAACTAGCCGAAATAAGTAGCATAGACTATACTTTAAACCGTTTTAAAAATGATATGAGCCTATATTTTTTTTAAAAGCACATAGTGCGTATTTAGCTTGATGTCAAAATTTTGAAGTCTAAGCATAGCTAGGAGTTTTTGGAAAACTTAGGTCTCCACTAATAATCATTTGCTTAACAATCTATCTATTCCTATAATCCTCAATTCTCCATTCACACACAACTATACCCAGTTCGTCAAATCACACTTATGAGTTAATAAACTTGTCACAATCATATGAGTTTAAGAACTTACCCTAGTCAGACCTTTGGCGTCCATTCACTGAGAGGTTCATAAACATTTCATATAACTATGAGTCAAGAATGTCATATAAGTATGAGTTTTAAGAACTCGTACTTAACCTTATATCCTCTACCTATAACCTATCTATCTGTTATATACACGAGAAATGAATCACCCTCTTAATATGCATATAACAAATAGTGCGACACAGACATTTTAATGATTATTAGTGTCAGAAACTACGTGGTTGTTACACCAAGTACAATTCAACTCCCATACAAAGAATCATACAACTCAGCTGCTGACATAAGTCCTTAATTGAAATCCCCACCTAATCTTAACTCATTTCTCAATACGAATTTCATTTAACTCGTATTCATAATCTTTTCCTGAATCTGTACCAATTCACACATCAATCTTGCTGTAAACTTTTCAATCATCAGATTGATTCTTTTCCCTGCTATGTCCTTATCAGATCACGGAGTGATCTCATTGTATATGTTACGATTCATTTCTATACTATAATCGTTTTGTTTTACGATCTCCTATCACTGAACTTTTAGTCTTTTAGACTCGATCTATTCACCAATCTTTATTCAACTTTATTATCGAGGAGTTAGGGAACTCTATATCTTTTATAACCTTGGCAAGAGATTTGTCTTTTGAATCATAATCGACCAACTAACTCTATGTGAGTTAGATCTTATCTAATCATGCTGCGGTTATTGGTCTGTGTATTCCTACCTAAGGTTCATAACCAATGACTTTGATACTAATGTAGAAAGCCCCAAATCAAGGGTCCTAAATCACCACGGATCTGGTACAATCATTCTATAACTATTGCGGAAGATATAAACATAAATTGTTTATACATTACATTTTACACATTACTCCAAGGTCAAAAACCTTCACTTAATACACAATTCATTATCCTATTTGACATATAAAGATTTTATCATACATTATTGTTACCAATCTATCTGCACATGTAAACTAAAGCTGGAATTGTCTTTAATCTTGCCTTGTATACGACGCATTCGCCTTAATCTGTAAGGTTTTATCATGATATAGCAAGGGTGAGCATAAGTTTGCCTAGCAAGTTTAAATATATTTGAGGATATATCATGATTGAAAGAATTGGAATAATAAGCTAGCTATATTCAACAATATAGTTGTGAATTTAGCACGGACAACTTTTGACTGAACAGACATTAGACATGAACACACACACACACACACACACACATGGTATCAGAGCCAAGTTGTTGTTTGTTCTAGTTGTTGATTAGAAATTTATAATCTTTCATTCATACTACTTTCAAAATATCTTCTAATTCTTTGTCAGAAGTCACCTAACTTACTGTAGTCCACCCTTGTCCGCGTCTACCCAGGTAAGTCTCTTGTGTGAGCAGTTTTGGGTATGAGTCTACTCAAGGTAAGAGGGTCTGTATGGGAGATAAAGAGTGAAATTTTATTTTGAAACCAGTATAATGAATAGGTTATTTAGATCTAACTCTTCAACTAGTCAAAGGTCAACTTTACCTTCTGTCCCAAACATAGTTAACCAAGTGTCTCACAGTTATGAAAATATTAGTCAAGCCTTACACAATTGGAATATACCAAGAGTTTCTCCAAAAGAAATTTATCAGTCAACATTTTTAGATAATTTTAAAACTGATTATAACGTCAAAACAGTTGAGAAAGTTTACGCTATTAATAAAGAATATGAAAATTGTAGTCTTCTTGACCCGGATGTTATTAAAAAACATAGGAAAAAGGGTTACAATTTTATTCATATTGGATTAATTCAAGTTGCAGTAAAACCATTAAACATTAAAGGAATTAACTCATGCATCTATCTCTGTCTAAGAGATGCTCGGTTTTTAAATTATCACCCCAGTATTATAGGTGCTATGGAATCAAGTTTGCACAATGGACCTGTCCATTTAATTGCTTTCCTGATTTCACCCTAAGTCTTAGTGATCAGCATCTATTAAAGGCTTTAACATTAAATATTAAAACTTCAGGTGAAATCACTCATATGATTGAGGGTTCCCAGCCTATTGCCTTAATTTATAGGATTTATTATAAAACGATGAAAACAAATTTGAATGTTCATGCTTTAAATAAAAGTCCTAAAAGATTTAACAGTTTTAATTCAAAGTTCTACTATCGATGCTAATATTCAAGTTCCAAGAACAATTCTCCGAAGGATATTACGCTTCCCACCAAATGTACTTTACCTAATGAATTACCCCAACAAACAGTAGTTAATAATTTATTAAATATTGAAAATATTCAACAATTTTTCGATGGAACTGTTAAAATTAGTTTTGAACGTATTTAAGACACTAATAATTATTGAAGATATTTCCATTCTTCAAATTTCTTCAGTTATCCATACTAGAAGAGACATCAAGTACTCAAAGAATCCTTCAATCAAAAATGTTAAGTTAAAGGCGTTGCTTAATCAAGGTCAAACCAACCACCCTTGTTATGCTCATAGAGATTTTGGTGAAGAAGAAAATTCTTCTTCTCCCACTTCTTCCGTGATGCCCACTCAATGATTTTGATATCCCCATTAACAATCAATTAAGAGTTATCAAAAGGAGTTCGTTTCTAAACTGGATAATCTAGTAAAAGATTTTAATGCTAAATCTAATAAAGAAAAAAGACATCTATTTAGATCCAATCACCCCACGTAAAAGGAGCGTGATAAAATAATAAATGATGGAAAAGATTTATAAAAATGAGAGAATGAATATTTCATTTTATGATTGGTATGAACAATTTCAAAGTAAATGTAACGTGATTACCAAAACACAAATTGGGTTAAAGAAGATAAGTCAAAAGTTTCATCTAGTCATCCCCTTTAGAAACAGCTTCTAATCTCGATTAAAAATATAAATGTTGTTGCCAAACCCATTCAAAAATTTGGGATGCTAATAACAATGATAAAAAATTATTGAACAATTAAACTTTAGTAATCAATATCTAGCAACCGTTGGAAAAAAAACTAGATAGGATTGAAGAAAAGTTTGAAGAATCTATTATTAAAAACCCGATTTAAAATTGAACATCCTTTAATAAAGTTACCGTAAAATAGACACAAGTTAGGATTACCATCCGATGATGATAACTTAGTTAAATCCATTGATAAGTTATTCAAAAGCTTAAAATGAACTTGGTACAAGTGGTACTATTGTCATGATTGATCAAGTTAAAACCGATGATGAAATAAGTTATCAATCGATATTTCGATCATCGATTCAATACCGATTTAAATGATCAACTTAACAAATTAATAAAGATTAAAACACTAGTATAACTAGGAATTGGTATTCTAGACCTACTCCTCGGGACTTACACAGTCAAGAGAGAAACCTAAATAAACAGCTTCTCGGTTTCATCTAATAAAATTTATGAATGGAACATTGATGGATTTAGTGAACAAGAAATTTTAAATAAATTAAACCATATGTCTATGGTGGCAACATGTTACATCACCAAATTCAACAATCTATCTCAACCAGATATTGTTGAATTAATTGTTAGTGGATTCACCGGTATTCTCGAGATCTTGGTGGAAAAACATCTCATCAAGATACTAGAATATCAATAATCCATGCCATTCCAATTTGGATGATGATGGCAACCCTATCTTCAATGAAGATATTGGCACTCATCTCTGATGGAGTTAATACACTTATATTTACAATAATAAAACACTTCATTGGCACTCCCAAAGAATATAAGTAAAGAATTCATGATCGTTATAATCTCACTTGTCCCACTCTAAGTGACTTTAGGTGGTACAAAGATGTTTTTACGCCTAGAGTTATGTCACAAGAATGACAAGAATAAACCTTTTCCGAAAGAAAAATTCATCAACGGTTTACCTCTTTATTTGCCCATAAGGTTCGTGGAAGAATTGGGTAAAAATCTTGGCTACATTGATTATGATAACTTAACCTACGGTGATATAATAAGTCACATTCAAAAAATTGGATTAAAAATGTGTATTGATTTCAAATTAGCTAAACAAGCTAGTAAAGATAAGAAGAAAGCTAAATATGAATTAGGCACTTTTTGTGAACAATATGGTTTACCCCTAGTAGCTCCCTCTAGAAGGAAGCCAAGGCATAAACATATGAATCTCACAAAATTAATAAACATCATAAAGAAAGCGTCGTTACCACCTAAAAACAGAATCAAGACAATTATTATAATAAGCCCAAAACTACTAATAAAAAGAATATTAAAAATCTAAGTCTAAAAAATATGATAAAGTAAAGTTATTTGCCACAATTGTGGACAAAAGGGTCATTACAAAAAATGAATGTAAAATAAAAACAAAAATTAAATCGCTTAAATATTTCTAGTGAAGACATCGAGAAAATCCTAGAACTTATGCGAATAGAAAATGATGTCAAGTAGTAATGAAGAATCTTCTAGTCCTCTAGTAATAAAAGCAATAACACGCCCTAGCGTTGATATAGAGAAGTCACTATTTATGCAGCAGACAATTGCAATGAGCAATGTTGCACAAAAAGAATTAATGTAATTAACAAAGATGACGTAAGAAAGTTCTTTATTAATTGATCTAATTAGTAAAATTATCGATCCCAAACTAAAGGCTCAAGACACTAAACAGCTTAAAGGATTTATTAACTAAGGATAGTAATGAAAAATTCATTAAAGCCAAAGAAAAACCAATTTTTAGCCTTAATAAAACATTAGAAAAATTTAAAACTCCTATTAAAGAAATCACCCTCCCGTAATTGAATCTAGAAGTTAATAAACTTAAAAAGAAATTACTAATCTCAAATTAGAAGTTTCTAATTTAAAAAGGATTTTGAAGATAAAAGATCCGGTCTTCAAATTAACGACTCCTCATCTAAAGTGATGAAAATCATGATAATGAGCCCGAGTCTTCCGGCGTTAAAAATGATCCCGATCTTTTGTTCAAGGTCTCACGCTTAAAAAAGAATTAAAGACATTACCATTCAAAAATGGTACATCTCGATTAACTCGGGTTATTGATAAAAGCTTTCTATGCTTTTCGCTCGTCGGTTGACACAAAAAGTGATTTAAATCATACATATCTGAAGGCTTGATCCCAACCAAATATTTTAGGAAAACCAAAGGAAAGATTAAACTCATTTAATGGCGGTCAAATGGAAATTAAATATAAATTACCAAAAGTATATATCTCACAAGATAATATGTGTTTTCAAAACATCATTTGTTTTGATCCCAACCTCACCGATAAAGTCATTTTAGGATTACCATTTATATATTTACTTTACCCATTTACTACTAATAATGAAGGCCTAAGTCAGAAACACTTAGGTAAGAAAATAACATTTAAATTTCTTATTAAACCAAAAGAAAGAGATTTAAAATTCATTCAAGAAGAATCCATCTCGAAATCAATAAATCTACTCAATTGTAAAATAACACATTTAAATTTCTTAAAAGAAGAAGTTAAATATAAAAGGATTGAAGAACAACTTCTTAATAGTAAAGTTCAAGAAGAAATTGAAAAATTAAAAACATATTTGAAAGATAATCTTTGTTCTGATTCTCCCAATGCCTTTTGGTATAGGAAGAAGCATATGGTTAGGCTCCCTTATGCTAAGGAATTCAAAGAACATTTAATTCCTACTAAGGCTAGGCCTATTCAGATGAATCACGAACAAATGGAATTATGCAAAAAGGAAATCAATGATCTCCTTAGTAAAGGTCTTATTAAACCCAGTAAATCTCCCTGGTCTTGCCCTGCATTTTACGTAAACAATGAAGCAGAAAAAGAGAGAGGAGTTCCTCGTCTAGTCATCAATTATAAACCATTGAACAAAGTTTTGGAATGGATTAGATAATTCTTCCCAATAAAGACGACCTAGTCAATAGATTAAGTAATGCCACTATTTTCAAGAATTTGACCTTAAATCCGCTCGCAAATTGCCATTCATCCCCGACGATAGTTATAAAAGCGCATTCACCACTCCATTCTGGACATTACTTAATGGAATGTCCAGCATTTGGCCCGAAAAATGCCCCCAAGTGAATTTCAAAATATTCTCAATGATATATTAAACCCTTTCGGTCATTTTATTGTAGTCTATATTGACGATATCCTTGTTTTTCAATGACCATTGAAGAACACATTAAACACTTGAAATCTTTCTTCAAGATGCTTAAAGATAATGGTCTAGTTCTTTCACCTTCCAAATGCAAATTGTTTCAGTCGTAATAAGGTTTCTTGGTCTTAATATCTTTAGAGGACAAGTCCAAAGCCCATTGAACGAGCTATTCAATTCACGACAAGTTTCGAAACAAGATAACCAATAAAACCCAATCGCAGAGATTTCTTGGCTCATTGAATTACATAGGCAAGTTTTACAAGAATCTCAGAAGATCTCGCAAACCTCTTTTTCAGCCGTTTGCAAGACAATCCTCCACCTTGACGGACATTCATACTTCCGTCGTCCAACAAGTTAAAAAATACGTCAAGGCATTACCTGCCTTGGCATTTCCAATGATTCAAAGATTTAAAATTGTTGAAACCGACGCCTCGGATATTGGCTTTGAGGCATTCTCAAACAAAAGTTAACACCTAATTCTTTCGAACAAATTGTTCGCTTTTCATTCCTAAGTGCATGGAATACTACACAATTAAATTATAGTACTATTAAAAAAGAAATACTTTCACTTGTATTATGTATTTCTAAATTTCGTAATGATTTATTAAACCAAAAATTTTAGTTCAGATTGACCGTAAGTCAAAGAAAATATATATTAGAAAAAGATGTTGAAAATCTAGCCTCTAAGCATCTTTTCGCTAGATGGAAAGCTCTATTAAGCATTTTTGATTTTGAAATTGAATACATCAAAGGAAGTAACAATTCAGTTCCTGATTTTCTTACCAGAGAATTTATTAATACAGGTACCATTCATAAATGAGCACTAGAGGAGCATCGTCCTCACGCGGGTTCGGGTCGCCTCTTCCCGCCCAATTAATCACCCAGAGGAGCTATGGTTCCTCACCCGCTTAACCCTACAGTTCAAACCAAGAATAAATTCACTATTCTTGGCACCATGCCTAAGCCTTACATTCGGCTTTTGGCCACCAACCTGTTAGATTGACCCATTCAAGAATCCCGCTAAGGCTTCGTCCTCACTTCTTCTAGTCATTCTCCCATCGAGTATATGCTCGGATGGGAAAGTTACTTATTCCATATTGAACCAAAGATGAAACCAAAGATCGATCCCAAAGAACTTGCTTGCTTTTTTCCCCTCGATGGCATTTCAAATTTCTAGCCCCTTATAAGTCCCTTGTATACTATAAGGATATTCTCGCTAGAAACCGAAGTCAAGAAACATCAAACACATTTATGCACGTAATGATAAATCAAAAGTTCTTTATCATTCTATGTATATTAAATGCTTTATTCAAATCTCTCGATTGGGGAAGAATCCTCCGATCTCATGAACCTTTCTAGTCAAGATCATCAATTTTGCTATTATGATTACATTGAAGCTCGGTATAAGGTCCTCCTTCACCGTAATGAGTCCTCACCATTCATGGTTCATACAATTTGACCATAAATTCAAAAGTCCATTTCCTATTGGTTCGTCCTTTGGTGGTATAGGTTAGATCTTGTTATGATCTTCTTCCCGACCCTTTAAAGGTCCAATTAAATCATTTCAATAACCATTATAAACCTATCCCTTTGAATGAAGGGGTTCCTCCCATCTTTTATTCACAAGAATACAAAATTCCTTGGATCCTTAAATGGGAGTACTGCCTCTCACCCCTGTGGATCTCCAAATACCAAAGATTCCTAATGATCCGCTCCCGAAGTTTCTCGCCTCTTTTTACATTAAGTGGTGGGATAAATTCAACATTGATAGAATAGTCACTCACTCAGTTCAAAGAGAATTTCGCTGCCCCGATCCCAGCTTCTCTCCAACCAAGCGTCTGCTTTTCCTACCATTAAAGAAAAGGAGTCGAATCGCCACAAAGTCAATATCCAAAGTTAGTCCTTCGGGTTCATCGTGTTCCCAAGTATTTCAGATTTTAAAGATTGCACCAAAGAAGAGTTACTAAAATTGCCTGTGTACTCAATAAAAGAATTGATGAAGCTTTGCATGAAGAAGCTTCTAATCATTCTTCCTGTGGTGATTCTCACCACCATTACCGATGATGATGGCGAATATGATCCTTATGGCACAGTCAACCTTCAGGATGCTCAGGACCCATTCGCCTGAGTTCATTAGTTCCTCGTTCCGGCCACCCGGTTCACCGCAAGCTGACCACTCATTAAAAGAATCGCTTTTCAATCGAAAGCAAATTGCAAATACTTATCGCTATCTCATTTAATCAAAGTCATTTACCGCTTTTCCAAAAGCAGCCGAAAGTGTAATTTAATAATTCTTAGACATGAAAATCAGAAATGATTAACCACAAACATATTCGAATAAACAACTCGTGGTCGAGTTAAGATAACTTGCACAATAATTAAGAGTTCAAGTTTAGTAACTCACTGATTCGATCGATTCATCGCTATCTGATTTACAACGCTTTTATCAAAGAAGACCTAATATTAGTAATATAGATCTCCAATATTAGAATAATATCATCACAGTATAATACTATTATATATATATATATAAATATAACATAATCCTAAACACATAACACATAACCTTATCAGTCCATAAACTACCTAAGACTCGATATCAAGTCAATCTATTGCAGTTTGAGTTGAACCCAACTTAATTCTAACATCCCGACGGTCTAGTCGTACAATTCTCGAGTTTAAGTTCAATTAAACTCTGCATAAAGACTTAACAATTAACTTAGATAATTCTTTATTCAGTAAAAATATTTTTCGTAAGCTCGTAATAATTTTCAGATAATTACTACCCTTTATCATGATTTTGAATTATTTATATCGTATTTATATAATATAAATACCATAATATTCCTTTATCATTAATATTTATTTATTATTAAATATTAATGAAAAAATCATAACATAATATTATAATATATTTATAATATTTCTAAGTATTTTAATACTTTAATTTCTCATTTATATGATTTATAAACCTTTAAATCCATTATCGATAATTTCTATTAATATTAAAATATTAATAATATCATGACAAAATATCAAAAGTTATATTTTATAACTTAAAATATTTTTATAACACTTAAAATCATTTTTTATATGATTTTTAAAGCATTAATTTATTTTTCATAATTTATTTAATATATTTATTAAATAAATTAATTACTATTAAGAATAAATTATTAACTAAATTCATCACAAAATATTAAAAGTCATCAAAAATAAATTAAAATATTTTTTAACACCATAATATATTTTAAATGATTTTTCATGTATTAAAATCATTTTAAATAATTTATTTAATATTATAATTAAATAAATTAAATACCATTTATATTCCAAAAATATTAAATATTGATGAAATATACTCTAAATAATTAAAAACTAATTTTCAGGCTTTAAAATAATTTTTAGAAATTTATTATGTATTTTTAATAATTAAAAACCATTTTTTCTATTTATTAATTAAAATAATTAATTTCCTAAATAAATTGTCGCTAAAAGGGCCCTATAGCGACAGAACCGTTGCTATAGGTGTTCTTCACCAAAACACAGAATTCATGTCAGTGTTCGAGTGGCTTGGTTTGACAGGTTCTAATTTCTTGGTTATAAAGTTTCTGGGCTTGCTAAGACATTGATCTGGTAGTATTTATGTAATACTACAAGTATATATCATCATCTAAGTCATTAAGCATCACAGTTGAAAGATCCAAGCTTGCAAAGTTCTTTGTCGAGGCTTCTTTGGGATTTTCGGGTTTCGAAACCTAGTCGGCGATTGAGTGACCACTTTGTGGCTCACAAATCTTATGGTTCTGGTCATTTGTTTTATGTTATATTGCTTCAAACCTGTAGTACATATGTAAGAGAACACACACATATCATTATTTCAGTCTAACAACACCACAGGAGAGAGATCAGGGTCGGTCAAAGTGGTGTCAGAAAACAAGTTCTTGAAGGATCTGGGTTTTCCAGATCGTTCTTCAGGCAGATCGGTCAACTTAGTTTGGCCATGATTATCTACTATTCTGTTCAGGATCTGGGTGATCTAAAGCCTTTAACATGTAGTTAACATGACAGGCTACAAACATTAAGCAACAACTTGGCCTAAACATTAACATACAACAAGATCAGAAGCTTAGAACATGCTTGTCAGACTTTCTGGAAAATTTGGGCTGCCCATATTTCAGTTGGTCATGGTCGGTCAACGACCTTTGACTGCTTATATCTTGAAATCTACACATGATCTGGCCCTATTTGCAGTTCCAGATCACAGACAACATACCATACTACAAATCTATAACTTCAAACACCATAAATCTTTAACACACAAGAATCAAAGAGCCCTGACATTGGCTTGTCAGACAACAAAATTAGGGTTCTTGTCCAGTTTTTAAAACTTGATTTCTAACATCTAGATGTTATGGATCCTTGATATTACATCTTGGATCACTAAATAACATCTCTTAACACACTCTTAAACAACAACTAACAACATCTAACATAACACACGTATATTTACAAAATTAGGGTTTTTTACCTTTCTAAGCTTGATCCTTTGATTCTGATTTTAGTTCCTGTTCTTGGAAGGCTAAAACTTTATCATGGCTTAATTTTTCACTCTCTCTCACTCTAAGTTCTAAAATTATAGAGAGAGAAGAGACTTGGAGCAAATGAGATGTAAAGTAAGATTTCTTACTTTTAAATCTTTGATTTTTACATACAATGTATCTAATGTTGCAAGGTGGCACTTAAAAGCAGATATGGAAAGATTTTAAGGGACAAGGTAATATCTAGCTTGATGACTCACAAGATTTCAAGAAATCTTTTGCTTAAGTTTTAAGAAAAAGGGTATTTTGGTCATTTCGCATTCACTAAGGGCAATTTGGTCTTTTCCCCTATAATTTGAAGGCATTTTAGACATTTCTCATTTATTCCATGACATTTTACACTTAGCCAAATAAACTAAACTTTTGAATTCCCAAATTAGGGTTTTGGATTCTCGAAACTAAAATTAGGGTTTCTCAGCATATCGTTAGGGTTCCTAACAGTTCGTTAGTGTTTTCTAACTTAATAAACATATGTTTAACATAACTTTAGGGTTTGCTAAAGTTACAACTTATCTGATCAATCCTTGATCTTTATATCACAACTGTACACATAAAGATTTACTGTTCACATATATGATTACATATACCAACTCGTATACACCTATATACTTAACCCTGATAATTCTTCACAAGAATTTTAAATCCACCAAAATCTTATACCTCATTACCAGACTATCACTTACAGTCTACCAAATTATTCAAGTCTTGTCCAAAAATTTTGAAATCCTTAAAATTTCATTACAGAACTGTCAATTCGATACACTTATTTTTTGTCTAGGTCCATTATTTGACCTTAAATCCATCATTTAAGATTTTAATAAATTGTCTAATTTCTCGGGTTATCACACTACAGGAAATGGATGGCGATGAATTTCCACAGCTTATCAACTCGGACACCGTGAAACGGTACTATGTCTGAAGTTACCATCAAGCAAACATCCTGGTTTTTGGATCATCAAATCACCAGTCATTCCGGTTTTCTAACCCTTTTTACATACTTTTCTGCCCCTCAGTGAAACATACACTTCAAACCAGCAGCTTGGTTTCACCTCATTTCAAACAGTTCATACAATTTCGGTTATCCTGAAAACGGGATTGAACCTTTCACACATACAGTTTATCCTGAAGATGGGATTAAACTTTTCTACGTTTGCAGTTTGTCATGAAGACGAGATCAAACTTTTTCTACGCTTGCAGTTTGTCCCAATCATGGGATCAAACTTTCTTCTCCCTACAGTATAGCCTGCACATGGGATTCACACTTCTCTTTTCACGCAATTCGTCACGAGGGCTTAACTATGTCGACCGATCTCCCCCGATACGGGAGTACGTAGGCAACCATATTCTATATGGCCCGGTTGCAATAAAAAAAAATAACAAAAACATTTCTACCCTTTCCCTACAAAAACAAAAACCACAAAAATACTTCTACACCCTTCTTCATCAATAAAGCTTCTATACCCATCTGCCTTTCACATTCAGCGTTTAACCTCTTACACCAGGTTCAAACTACGCAAACTTGATCTCCTCTTCAATAGGGGTACGTAGGCAGCCATTTATGGTTCAGTCTAACCCCCTACCAGAACAAAAATATTTGTCACACGGTATTGGGATCAAACTTCAATCCATTTCAGTTCATCGACTTCAGACCAAAGGGATGGAATTATCCAACCTCTCCTCACAAATAGGAGATTCGGTGACTGTAAGACCCCAACTTTTTAATAAAGATGATTTTTCTATAAATATTATGGAATGAATTTGATATAATGTTATAGTTGTGGGTAATATTTATAAATTTTGCAAAGTACGCAAGTTGTTATAAAATATTCGTTTGGTCAGGGAATATTCTTTTTGTCGGGGAATATTCGTACGACGACTCAATCATTGGTGGACCCCACAACGGAATTATTGTCGAAGTTAGAAAATGACAAAAATATTTTTATGAAAATAACGGCGGAAGTGTTACCGTTAACACTGTTGGAATACTTGGTGGTTAAAATACAGTAACACGTGTTGTTGAAAAATAGCACACAGTATTGCACAATATTTTTTTGAATTATTGATTCTTACGTAAGAAGACACTACTCAATAATTGTTACAGTAATTAATGTTTAATATTTTATTGATTCAATAATTGCTACGTTGATATTTTTGATTCAATAATTGTCATTACACAGTATTTCAAATTATCAAATCAATAATTCATTTAAATATATTATTATAATATTATATTATAGCAGTATGATGTGATTATATGATAGTATGTTTTTTTTTATAATTTGAATGGTAACATTAAATTCATGGTATAAAAGTAAAATGAGGTGGAGGAGAACAATTTGAATTTAAATTCTGATGATGTAAGCGATGATGTCATCAGAACAATGAGGTAAGCAATGATGTCATCAGAAGGATGATGTAAGCAATGATGTCATTTGATCGATGATGTAAGCAATGATGTCATATGATCGATGATGCAAGCGATGATGTCATAAATTATGATGAAAAGACTATTTTATCCTTACTCTACCAAGCTTATAAATAGAAGCTCATTCCTTCATTATTTTTCATGAATTCACTAAAGCTATAGAGCGAGAAAGAATAGAGAGAAAGAAGAAGAATCTTCTATTACTACAATATTGCGGTATCCAATTTCCTACTAAGGTAAGGGGTATTATTTCTTTCTTATTCATGAAGAGAACTTCTGTTATTCCATTCTTTATTATTCTGTTGGAATAACCTGTATACGTGGGCTACCCTATACTTGGTGAAATTCTTCTGTTATTCTAATCTTTATCATTATGTTGGAATAACCTGTCTATGCAAAGTACCGCATACATGATGAAATTCTTCTGTTATTCCATTTTTATTATTCATTGGAACATCTGGTTTGTCGGTGCATTACATGACACGGTTTCGTTATTTATTATTATGTTGGAACATCTGTTTTGTGCGTTTCGCATGACCTAGTTCCATTATTTATTATTTCGTTGGAATATCCCATCAAGACGCTTTCGCATGACCTGATTCCGTTATTTATTATTCTGTTGGAATAACCTGTCTGTGCGGTCTATCGCATGCCTGGTGATTTCTTTTGTTATCCCATTCTTTATTATACTTAGTTGGTTAAAGTTTTGACTTCTATACTCCATGAGATTAGTGGAATATTCTTGATATTTGCGCTTCATCCAATATCTTTTCATGGAAATATTCTTTTGAGCATTCTTGAGTTTTACTCTACAAAGAAGTATCATGTTGACAAATTGGACGTTATTAGTTCCTGGATAAATTAATTCTTGAACTTGTTTTATTGAATTCTTATATCATTGTCATCATCTTCATGTTTATATTATGTTGAAAGTCATCTGTGGCCTGTAGTGCATAGATGGAGTTGGTATGATTATGACCAGGGATTATTCAGTGTAATCATGACCGTAATGTTACAAATGATGTGGTAAAAGTCCTCATTGGCCCGTAGTGCATTAATGGACAGTTGTTAGCATGATTATGACCATTGATGAATACACGAATATCCTTGGCCGTAGTGCATGGATAATTTGTGGTTGTGATACTAATGAATATCCTTGGCCGTAGTGCAGGGATGATGTGGATTATTTATTAAGCTGAGTCTCAGCGATAAAATTGATGAAAAACCTTTTAAATCATAAAAGATTGTAGATTTTATTCTCTACTTGACTCTTTTAATGGATTTCTTGTTATGCTGCAGTTAAACTTGATGTTTGTTATATTTTATCAGTTTAACATTGTTGAAGGCTAATGATAATTTATTCTACATTATCTTAGTCATAATATTTCTTACTGGGCTAGTTGAGCTCACCCTTTCTTTCACTGTTCTCTTCAGGAAATGAGAACATAGCCGGGACTAGTCGGGGAATGGAGTGACGGTCCAGATGATAGTATTAGTAGTCCTCACTATTCTGTTAAATAGTGTGAAAATAAATGTAAAGAGGACTCTTTTGCGTGTGGATATTGTCTAGATGACAATATTCTTATTAAACTCTCAGTTTACGTTTTGTCGTATTTTACACGACAGTTGTATTATTAAGTTGTATTTGAATTTTGTACCATGTATTTGGCACTCAAGATGAGTGATGTATACCTATTTTGGGGCGTCACGGTTGGTATCAAAGCTTAGGATATGATCCCGGCTAAGATGTGAGACAAGAACTAGGAGGGAGAGGCAGGGGAATTCCTTCGCTAGTATGACCTACCTAAGTTTATTTGGTATTTAATTGGTCGGATCGAGTATAGGGATAATATGTGATATGTTAATTAACCCTTGTTTTGTGGCGAGATTTGAAAATGACATCCCAGAATGTTGAGAACATCAATAGAGCACGGGGAGACCATTGAGTCTCCACAGATCAATAATCAGGATAATGTGCATCAGGAAGGTGACAATCCTCAAGCAAACAACAACATGGACCAGATGATGAACGATGGAATGTTCAGAGGCTTTATGCAATTCATGCAACATCAGGCAAGAGCGGATCCTGTCTAAAATGCAGGTGAAAACACTGGAAACTCTCGAACGGTCACCGCTAGGCAGTTCAAGGAACTGGGACCACCGAAGTTTTTTGGAGAGCCAAAACCACTTAAGACGGAGACATGGATAAAGCAGATCAATAAGATATTTGATGTCATGGGATGCTTTAAGAAGCAAAAGGTTCCCTTTGCCACCTTCATGTAGCGAGGAGGACGATTCTTGGTGGGAATCGTGAAGCATACTCAACTCCGCCAGATGAAGATGTCTTGGGAGAAGTTCCAAGAACTGTTCAGTGACAAGTATTTTCCCGAAAGTATTCATCACATGAAAGAGGTAGAGTTCATCAAGCTGGAGAAAAACAACATGATCGTGTCGCAGTACGAAGCCAAGTTTACCGAGTTGTCCCGATTTGCGTCTCATTTGGTTGATAATGAGGAGAGAATGACGCGAATGTTTCTAAGAGGTTTGAAACTTGAGATACGTTAATATCTTATCTCTCATAAACCGTGTTTGTATTCAGATGTTGTTAATAGGGCTCAGTTATTGGAGCACGATAATGAGTCAACCCAACCAAAAGAGAGCAACCAGCAAAATGATAATACCAGTGATAACAGTCATCGAAGCGGTGACAATAAGCGTGGAGGGAATCAACATGCCAGAAATGGTAACCACTTCGGTGGTAATCATGGCCAAAATAATAAGAATGGACATTTCTAGAAGAGGAGATTCAACAATGATTGAAAGACATCAGCATCAACACCTGTCGTTAAGGAAGGAGAACGACCACCTATCATATGCTTCAAATGTGGAGGAGAGGGACACATCAATCCAAACTGCGCGATGCCATCCAAAGCATGTTACAATTGTGGAAGAGAAGGTCACCTGGCCCAATTTTGTCGTGCACCTAAGACAAGTCCAGCTGGGATGGAGGCATCAAAGGCCGTCCCAGACAAGACAAAATCGGTAGTTCATGGGAGAGCGTTTGTCGTGACCTCCCAGAAAGCAAGGAACCCAAACGAGGTCATCACGGGCAAGCTTATCATAAACTCTAGTGAAGTATATACCTTATTTGATACCGGTTCTACCCATTCTTTTATTTCTCCTACTTGCGCAAAATGTTTAAATTTGACTCTGGAGAAATTGGACCTTGACTTATCTGTTGAAATTCTATTGGGAGAAACCTTCATTACATCCACTATTTATAAGTCTTGTTTGGTTCAAATCGGTACCCACACATTACCTGTCGATCTTATTTCATTGAATATACTTGCATTTGACGTAATTCTAGGGATTGATTGGTTAACTACTTATCATGCAAAAATTGATTGTTTTCGTAAGGTTGTTAGCTTTCATATTCCTAACCAACCTATTATGCGAATTCAAGCAACCAAACCATTAAAATTAGTCACTGTCATCTCAAGCCATAAAGCTCTTCGTTTATTAAAAAATGGATGTCAAGCTTTCTTAGCTCATGTCACGGATCTAAACAAAAATATGTCAGTTTTGAATGATATTTTTATTGTTAATAAATTTCCTGACGTATTCCTTGAAGAACTTCCTGGCCTACCCCCATAGCGTGAAATTTAATTTTGTATCGACCTTGAACCCGATACAAAACCCATTTCCAAAGCCCCATATCGAATGGCTCCTATTGAACTTCAGGAGTTCAAGACCCAACTGCAGGAATTGTTAGACATTGGCTTTATTCATCCTAGTACTTCTCCTTGTGGTGCTCCTGTTCTATTCGTGAAAAAGAAATATGGGAGTATGCGACTTTGTATTGATTATCGAGAGTTGAATCATGTCACCATCAAAAATAGGTACCCATTGCAACGTATTGATGACCTGTTTGACCAGTTACAAGGAGCCAAATTCTTTTCAAAGATTGATCTTCGCTCTGGATATCACCAATTGAAGATTAGAACTGATGACATTCTAAAGACGGCTTTCAGAACTCGGTACGAGCATTATGAATTCCTAGTCATGTCTTTTGGATTAACTAATGCTCTTGCTGCTTTCATGGATATGATGAACTGGGTATTCAAGGAATATTTGGATCACTTTGTGGTCATCTTTATTGATGACATCCTTATTTATTCCAAAAGCCGTGAAGATCATGAGCAACACTTGAGGCTGATACTCCAAAAGCTTCGTGAATATAAGCTTTATGCTCAGTTAAAGAAATGCGAGTTCTGGCTTGAGGAAGTAGCATTCCTCGGGCACATAGTATGAAGCCATGGAATAACTGTTGACCCAAAAAAGATTGAAGCTATTCAAAGCTGGGAGCAACCTAAATCAGTGACCGAAGTACGTAGCTTTCTCGGCTTAGCTGGTTATTATCGGAGATTCATAGAAGGGTTTTCTCGAATTGCTACTCCATTAACTCAGCTGACTCGAAAAGATACAAAATTCGATTGGAACGAGGAATGTGAGAAGAGTTTTCAAGAACTCAAGAGGAGACTCATTTCAAAGATCTGCTCGACAATACCATCCGCTCGGAGGATTTGTCATCTACAAATGATGCTTGAGCAAAGGGTTAGGATGTGTTCTCATGCAACATGGGAAAGTCATAGCCTATGCCTCTCGACAACTCAAAGAATATGAGAGGAATTATCCTACTCATGATCTAGAGTTGGCATTTCGTTGTTTTCAGACTTAAAATTTGGAGGCATTACTTGTATGGGGAGAAAGTGGAGATCTTTACTGGATCATAAAAACCTCAAATATTTCTTCACTCAAAAGGAACTCAACATGCGACAACGATGTTGGCTTGAACGATTGAAAGATTATGATCATACCATCCAATACCATCCCTGAAAAGCGAGCGTGGTAGTTGATTTATTGAGTAGAAGATCATATGCGATTCTGAAAGCGATATTGACAATGCAAAGGCCCATTTTGTGTGACTTGCAAAGGATGGAGATAGAGTTAAAAACTCTAGGGACCCATGTGATGATGGCGAATATACGAGTAGAACTGACTTTAATTGATAAAGTTAAAGCTGCTCAAGTTACAGATCTGGAGCTGATGCGTATGAGGAAGAAAGTGTAAGAAGGTGCTATGCCAGAAGCAAGAATCGATGAAGAAGGAATACTTCGAGTCAACTCCAGACTTTGTGTTCCTAACGTACCGTGAATCATGATGGAGGCGCACAACACACCGTTTGCAATCCATCTTGGGAGTACCAAAATGTACCGTGATCTTCGTCATACATTTTGGTGGAGCAATATGATGAGAGAGATAACGCTATTTATCTCATGGTGTCTAACTTGTCAACGAGTCAAGGCGGAGCATTAAGTACCAAAAGGTCCATTGCAACCACTTGAAATTCCAGAATGGAAGTGGGAGCACATTACCATGGATTTTGTTACTGGTCTTCCCAAGGTTTCTCATGGCATATATGCAATTTGGGTCATTGTTGATAGATTGACCAAGTCTGCTCATTTCTTACCAATACGAGAAACTTATACACTTGAACATCTTGCTCGTATATACATAAACGAGATTGTAAGACTGCATGGTATGCCAATATCCATAGTTTCTGATCGAGACCCAAGATTCACTTCAAGATTTTGGGTTAGTTTGCAAAAAGCTATGGGGCACGGACTTAGATTTAGTTCGGCATATCATCCTCAGATGGACGGATAATCAGAGAGGACTATTCAAACTCTTGAAGATTTATTAAGACTTTGTGTCCTTGACTTCAAGGGAAGTTGGGACAAGTTCTTACCGTTGGTGGAGTTTTCATACAACAACAGTTATCAAGCAAGTATTGGCATGGCTCCATTCGAAGCGTTGTATGGAAGAAAGTGTCGTTCTCCAGTATGCTAGGATGAGGTGGGTGAAGCAACGCTGTTGGGACCAGCGTTGGTACGTATAACTACAGAGAAGATTCAAATGATCTGGCAACGTATAAAAACCTCACAAGATCGACAAAGAGTTATGCTGATCTTCATCGAAAGGACGTGGAATTTGATATTGAAGATCATGTGTTGTTACGTGTTGCTCCATGGAAAGGAGTTACGAGATTTAAAAAGAGAGGAAAGCTCAATCCTTGATTCATTGGCCCATTTTTAATCCTTGATCGAGTAGGAACTGTGGCGTATAGACTTGCTTTACCGCCAAGTATGTCTCGTGTTCATAACGTTTTTCACATATCCATGTTACGTAAATTTGTGGAAGACTCGAACCACATTATTTAGTTAGAACTGGACGAAATAGCGGACGATTTGACATATGAAGAGGTTCCTGTTCAAATCTTGGATAAGAAGGAACATATTCTACGCTCCAAGGTTATACCTCAAGTCAAAGTTTTGTGGAGAAACCACGATGTTGAGGAAATGACCTGGGAGTTATAATCTGAAATAAAATCAAGATATCCTTACCTTTTCGACATACCAGGTATGTACCCTAATTTCGAGGAAAAATTTCATAAGAAGGGGAGGTTGTAAGACCCTAACTTTTTAATAAAGATGATTTTTCTATAAATATTATTTTTAAATATTATGGAATGAATTTGATATAATGTTATAGTTGTGGGTAATATTTATAAATTTTGCAAAGTACGCAAGTTGTTATAAAATATTCGTTTGGTCGGGGAATATTAAGATACGACGACTCAATCATTCAGTGGACCCCACAATGATAATTATTGTCGGAAAGTTAGAAAGCGACAAAAATATTTTTTATGAAAATAACGGCGGAAATGTTACCGGTTAACATTGTTGGAATACAGTGGTTAAAATATAAAGAATATCGCGTTGTTACAAAGATAGCACACGGTATTACGTGCAAGATTTTTTTTGAATTATTGATTCTTACGTAAGAAGGCACTACTCAATAATTGTTACAAATAATTCTTTGTTTAATATTTTATTGATTCAATAATTGCTACATTGATATTTTTGATTCAATAATTGTCATTCTGACAAGATTTCAAATTATCAAATCAATAATTCATTTAAATATATTATTATAATATTATATTATAGTAGTATGATGTGATTATATGATAGTATGCTTTTTTTATAATTTGAATTGTAACATTAAATTCATGGTATAAAAGTAAAATGAGGTGGATGAGAACAATTTGAATTTGAATTCTGATGATGTAAGCGATGATGTCATCGAAACGATTAGGTAAGCAATGATGTCATCGGAAGGATGATGTAAGCAATGATGTCATTTGATCGATGATGTAAGCAATGATGTCATATGATCGATGATGTAAGCGATGATGTCATAAATTATGGCGAAAAGACTATTTTACCCTTACTACCAAGCTTATAAATAGAAGCTCATTCCTTCATTATTTTCACTTAATTCACTAAAGCTATAGAATGAGAAAGAATAGAGAGAATAAGAGAAAGAAGAAGAATCTTACATTACTACAATATTGCGGTATCCAATTTCCTACTAAGGTAAGGGGTATTATTTCTTTCTTATTCATGAAGAGAACTTCATTATTCCATTCTTTATTATTCTGCATTGGAATAACTCAGATAATGTGAGCTACCCTATACTTGGTGAAATTCTTACATTATTCCATTCTTTATCATTATGTTGGAATAACTTTTATATCAAATACCGCATACGTGGTGAAATTCTACATTATTCCATTTTATTATTCTGTTAGAACATCCCAGCCGGCATGCTACGCATGACTTTGGTTCCGTTATTTATTATTTTGTTGGAACATCCTGTTTGTGCGTTTACGCATGACCTGGTTCCATTATTTATTATTCTGTTGGAATATCATGTCTGTATACATGCGTTGGCGCATGGCCTAGTTACATTATTTATTATTCATTGGAATAACACATGCATGCGGTCTATCGCATGCCTGGTGATTTCTTTTATAATCCCATTCTTTATTATACCCAGTTGGTTAAAGTTTTGACTTCTATACTCCATGAAATTAGTGGAACATCCTTGATATTTGCGCTTCATCCAGTATCTTTTCATGGAAATATTCTTTTGAGCATTCTTGAGTTTTACTCTACAAAGAAGTATTATGTTGACAATTTGGACATTATTAGTTCCTGGATAAATTAATTCTTGAACTTGTTTTATTGAATTCTTATATCATTGTCATCATCCTCATGTTTATATTATGTTGAAAGTCATCTGTGGCCTGTAGTGTATAGATGGACTTGGTATGATTATGACCAGAGATTATTCTGTGTAATCATGACCGTAATGTTACAAATGATGTGGAATAAGTCCTCATTGGCCCGTAGTGCATTGATGGACAGTTGTTGGCATGATCATGACCATTGATGAATACACGAATATCCTTGGTCGTAGTGCATGGATAATTTGTGGTTGTGATACTAATGAATATCCTTGGTCGTAGAAAAGGGGATGATGTGGATTATTTATTAAGTCGAGTCTCGCCGATAAAAGTGATGAAAACCTTTTAAATCATAAAAGATAGTAGATTTTATTCTCTACTTGACTCTTTTAATGGATTGCTTGTTCATTTGTAGTTAAACTTGATGTTTGTTATATTTTATCGGTTTAACATTGTTGAAGGCTAATGATAATTTATTCTCGCATTATCTTAGTCATAATATTTCTTACTAGTCTAGTTGAGCTCACCCTTTCTTTCCTTTGTTCTCTCGTGAAATGAGAACGTAAATGGACTAGTCGGGGAAGCGGAGTGATCGGTCGGAGATGATAGTATTAGTAGTCCTCACTATTACATTAAATAGTGTGAAAATAAATGTAAAGAGGACTCTTTTGAGTGTGGATATTGTCTAGATGATAATATTCTTATTAAACTCTCAGTTTACGTTTTGTCGTATTTTACACGACAGCTGTATTGTTAAGTTATATTTGAATTTTGTACCATGTATTTGGCGACTCAAGATGGGTGATGTATACCTATTTTTTGGGGTGTCACAGTGACCATCTAAGCTGCGGTTGTGCCTCAAAGAGCAACACCAATCATTAAGAGATGGAATTAACTAGGCTTCTCACAAATAGAAGTACTGGCGACCATCTGTGGTGCGGTCAATCTTAGAGAGGAAAAGCCACACTCCTCTCCACATCTCCATACAGAAACCAGTCCCAAGACACCAAAGATGGTAGGGATACGTACAGATCAATGATCAGTTCTGAGAGATCCTGTGATGGCTCAATGTCTACATATCAAGGATAAGTTTAGAAGGCATCAAGATCACAAGCCCTGAAGAAACAGAAAATATCAAGCAAGTATCAAGGCATGACTGAAAGGGAAGTAAATCAAAATATATTTCTCTGCCATATATAATACTGTTTGATATATACAATATGTACTGTACATGACAAAATAGCTAAGCTAGTCTATGCAGGAAAATACAAAGCTATCTACGGATCTGTGTGTATGCGGACTATCAGATCTAACATAGCATCCCTCTCTGGAAGAAGGAGGTAAAGCTGCAAGCTCCTTCCCAATGGTATCTACACGAGCTAGCGGATCTGAGGCTAATGCATGGTGGCATGATGCTCATCAATGTATGCACTCATATCAGCAAGGATGCCAGTCGTGTGGGATCTAACTGAAGTACTGTGTGCGACGGCCACATCCTTAGCAGATAGGGCGGCATCCCGCTCCATAATCAATGCATCCCTGGCTGATCTAGCCTCATCCCTCTCTAATAGAGCGTTCTCTCTCCCATCAAGAGCTATCAACATTGTGGTCCTAGCCTGATCTCTCTCATAGGTCATCAGATATAGGCTCTGCTCCAAATACTGTGCTGGATACTGAGTAACAGTGGCACTCGAGGTGGGAGAATCCATCACAAATGCTGACAACCTAGCAGTCAAGTCCTCCTCGATGGGAATGTCAACCTCCTCCATAGGCTCCTCGTTGTCGGAATCAATATCCTGCACTATGGATACTACCATAGCCAATGCAGTCTCTGTCTCCATGCATGTTGAATACTCTGAAGAATAACCCGGATGACTAACAGAAAACTCAGCTAGCTCTCGCTGATCCCAACAGACATACAACCTGGATCGTCCGCTGATGATAAGTGGCGAGAAGCGAAGCGTTGACTTGATGCCCCCTCATACGGATGGAAATCCTGAAACTGATCAAACTGACACATCACGTCTAGTGGGTGGTAAGTGATCATGCCTCTCAAGCCAGCCAAAGGAAGATAATCCATGCCCGAAGCATGAGTAATGAAGCTGTAGGGTGAACTAAGCCCTGTACACGACAATATAGCAAATGGATCTCCAATCCCTACCAGGAAAGCTGATCAAGATGCAACATCTATACACTCCGCAGGCTGAAAGGAGTACGACATGGCTATATCATGGGTGAAACAATACCCATGCCGTCTGAATGTGCCAATTGGTCTCAAGTGTGACATAAACCACACATATAACATGACCGAGCTGCCTGTGAACACTCCTGCCGGATAAGTGTAGCAATATGTGGCTGACCTCAGAGTCTCTGCCATAATCATCAATATGATGGTGTGACCCACCCTGAGAGCTCTCACTACCATAATGACGCCAATGTCTAACTCATCCATGAACCGTGGCATGTAGACGTATGACAATACGCACAGTAGTAGTACATCCACTCTGGCCAAATGCTAATGATCCTCCGGCGTGGTAAAATCCCCGGAATACCGTACATAACTATCCTTAGAGCCAAATCTGTCAAACAAAAAACGCTGGGATATCACGTGGCCAGATGTAATCTAATCTTGCACCACTCTGTGCCTCAATCCGATGAGGGTCATGAATTGCCTACTCATGTCTTTGATCGCCGTGTGCATGCAAGGTCTGTCCAACGGTAACATCGTCAACCGTGCATACTCCTCTAAAGTAGGAGTCAACTCCTGGGTCCCAAATCGAAAAACTTGTCTCTCCCAGATGCATGATGCTCTAGCATACCCTCCACGAATCTGTATGTAACTCGAAACATCAATGGGGTCATAGTATCTTTGCAAGAAATCATCTCTGATCACCACCCGTCTGGTGGTGACATGCTATCATACCATGAGCGCATACCAGATGCCACCAAAAATGGTGGGGTATGATCAATATGGCTAACTGTCGAAGAAGACATCTGTACGGGCCGTGTCATAAGACCATCCAGGGGTCAATGCTGAGTATCTCTAGACATACATACATATACATAACATAATAACATGCATGATACAATAGATGGTAATATGATATAGGGAATGGAAAACTATACATACATTTCTAAGTATATCATCATCTAATACATCTCTGTACAGCTAAAATATAGGGAAATGGGGCGAAGCTACCCAACATCTAACAGATGCCTATCAAAAGATATAGCGAGAATGGGGCGAAGCTACCCAGCATCTAACAGAGGTCTAACAAAAGAGATAACGAGAAATATACATCAGAAGAAGTCAATGGTATCGATGTCTACATCGTCAATCCTGTCCACCTGATGTAACTCCTCCTGAGTCTTTGGATCTCTATCTACGGGGATGTCAAGCCTATACAAGGGAGGATCTGCACCGACAAAGCCATATGGGTCACCTGAGGGGCCAGCGCTAGAGCTGGAAGGATCAAAAGTATTTGCCTCTGAAGGATCCCTACCCAAATGCCGGATAAAGAAATGTGCTCGGTCCAACTAAAGGGTCAAACTATCAATCAGTATCACATGAGTCGGGACCGACACAAAGCTAGCTAATCCATCATCATCATGGATCCACGAAACCATATCCCCATAAACCGTGTGTGGCGCGGTGCGAGCTCCGATGGTACTGAGGAACCACCAATCTTTGGAACATTTCACGAGTGCGGGGGACCTCGATAATGTAAAACCGTCAACCCCCAGCAATGGGATATCAATGACGGGTCACTATGAAACAGGCCAATAACGCCTGCCAGGAGGCAAGATTGGCATGCGAATCTCTCCTGTAGTGCTCCTGATAGCACGCTCTCCTAAATAGAGCTCCCATCCTCCATCTGTGAAGAAAGGAATCCTACGGGTGGAAATAACGTACTCAACTCCAGTTGGGTACCCATCCTCAAATCCAACACTCAAATGCTCCCCAGAATAGGGAACCCATGTGATGACATCCGCTATCAACAACTCCAGCTGTAGGCGGCAATGAGTGAAACCCTCAGCAACAGGGACCTCTATCAGTATGGAATGATGCTATCTCCGTCCTCGTGGATAGGTTTCTAAACCTAACACGCTCACAGGACGTAGACATGGAAGCCTCTCATAGGCCCAAAACTGCCAACACAAAGGTAAACATCTGCTATCAGTCAATGCTCTTAACCTGTACATGGGAAAAGTCAAGAGAAATACTCACCAGTAGAAACGGGTAGAATCCTAACCAAGCCTCAGTCAAACCCTACGATCGCATTCGCATTCCCCTAAGGAAGTAGGCAAAGGTGTAGGAACCCCAATCATAGTCTCCTATACGATCCACGTGTCAAGTGGTGCTAATCAAAGCGAAGGACACCGTAGAAGAATTATCTGCTTTGAAGAAGCCCCTAATGATCATCAGGAACAATCGCCGAAGAATGCTATCCCTGTCTCTCACATCATCGAGTATAGGCTCACTCAACAGCCCGCTCATAGCATCTACGCTCAAAGGACACAATACGAGCAGTCCACCCCGCCTTTGAGCACCTCGCTCATGAGAACTCCCAACAAGGATCTAACGGTAGTAGGGGTAATATCCGCCGTACAAGGCACTGGATCCCCTCCAAACTCCATACCTGTGATAAATTGCCAATCCATCGGCGTCATCATCACCTCACAGTCCAACAAATGGAGTGACTGAGTCTGGTGAAACCACCGCTCAGACAATGCCCTAAGGTAACCCCAAGGGCAACGACAGGGAATAATGGAAAAGAACATCCCTAATCCCCAGCCATGTACAATCTCTCTATAGTCATCGTGCAAAGCCTGATACATAGAGTGGATGCTGAACCAGTTCCCTCGAGGCTGTGTAAAGTCGAGAACCTACATCAAATGCAGATCAACATCAGAACCCTTTACTCCTCATCAATAGGAAACAAGGAAGATTAAGATCTAACTTCATACCTCGTTTGCATACAGGTAGACTGAAGGATGCCGACTGAAGTTACCCAAAAGATCCGGGTTCACCACTTGAATACCTGGAAAATCCCTACGGGGAACACGTACAGTAGGAGCAGGAACCTCAACCGGTACATCCTCTTCCTCGTCCTCGACATCTGGTATTTCAACCCGGATAGGACGTATCACCGCCTCCACCAAACGACGAGGTTGTCTAACAGAACGGGGTCGAGGTACTTCAGAAGCCCTCCTCCGCACACCAGAAGTTGTCCTACGGGAACATCTCGGCTGATCTGGATCTATAATATCTGGACAATAAGTCTCCAAATCACCTCAGAAAGGGTGGGGTAAATTCTTACCTGGAGCTTTTCAAAAATGCATTTTTATGATTACATGCATGCATGCATTGTTTTAACATACATCTACAGTAGAGTTAAAAATGCATGACTACCCAATGCCTACGTTTTGGAAAAATTTGCCATAGCCCCTTTGTAAATGGGACTATCCACATGCACATAGGCATGACTAGGTGGCCATTCAGTAGCACACCTACCAACAGTCATATACATCCTACATGCATTAATACATCACAGTAAAAAAATCCGTAAGTGTAGTCTAATTACCAGGGTTATTTTACTTTTCCACCTTTACTCATTTGTCCTCAAAATAAGATAAGAAATGACAATAAAAGGTGCCAATTTGACTGTTTTAAAAGTCAAATTTTTTTACATCATTATGTTCTGCATGGTTTAATACTTACATTTACTGTGTTGAATATTTTTTATAAAGTCATATCAGCATGCATAGTCACTACTATGTGTCTAAGTGCATTTCATGTGATAAGTCATTTTCCAACGGATAGAAACTGGAAAAAATACATGTATATGTTATCAGGACAGTGAAGAACACTTGTATGGTGGCATAATATGCAGAAAGTTGCTCGAATTCAGCAGGTCTGAAGAAGAGCTCTCAGATTTCCTTCGTTGCGCAGCTTGAAAATGACTTATGAAAGCAACCTGCAGGCTTTACATAGCCACGGTTGGCCGTAGGTCCACCTGCGGCTGCTGCAAGTGTACCTATGGCACCCTTACATGGATCCCACACCTCTGGCTCGATCTAGTTCGAGTTGCAAAGGAGGTTTCGCAAGCTAAAAAGGCCACATTAGGAATAAAAATGCTACGCGATTGAGCGGAATAGCCTGAAATCCTGGTTTTCATGGACCAAACTTTGGCTCCACATCTAACTCATTGGTATTCGCCTGCATACAAGGTATACTATACCAGTGGCCTCAACTTTTACAAATCATACTCGGCAATACCTCACAAAGTTCTGATGCCGTCAGTGCGGGGGTTACAACGCCGAAGTTATGAATTAAAGACGTATCCCCGGTGAAGGTTATAATGCCGAAGTTATGAATTAAAGACGTATCCCCGGCGGGGGTTACAACACTGAAGTTATGAATTAATGACGTATCCCTGGCGGGGGTTACAACGCCGAAGTTGAAAACTAATGACGTATCCCTGACGGGGGTTACAACTCAACAATTTCAAACATCCACGTATCCCCGGCGGGGGTTACAGTGCATTCTCAACCATTGATATAAACATCAATGAAGGTCAAGCAACCTTGACGTTATCTCAATCGGTGGTAGGTATACCCATCGAAGTCAAACTTATCCAACCTTCCCCAGCAAGGGTTATAATGCGATGCAACCATTAATACACACATTAATAAAGGTCAAGCAGCCTTTACAGTTTGCCCAACAGGGATCTATCTGGTGATACACATCAGCGAGGGTCAGGCAACCCTGACAATACATACTGTTAGCATTAAATCCAACAAGACCATGGTATATGCTGGTGATACAAGCCAGAGAAGACCATCCTCATCGAAGATGACCGATGATGGAATATGTTATACACATCCTCAAACAGACAAAGCTTTATCCCCATAGATCTCTTGTACACAAGAGGCACATCTATGGAATAGGAGTCTGTGTCTAGGATTCAAGACTTTGGTGATAGCCCCAACGTCAACATCCTTGAAGACTTGGATCGCATGTTGAAGACATTATTGATTGCCATCCCAACAGGATTAATCAGTAATCATTCCATCATGCATCATACATTTGCATCATGTTGCTGCACATAACATCATGTTTATCTTGTTGCATTTCAAGTGTCTATGATTCTTTATCCTATCCATGCCTTGCATTGCATGAATATGATAAAGAGGGGCATCTGTAGATACTCGAAATTTTCTGTACACCTCTTACTAACATTGTAGGAGGGCAGATTTGTATTTCGGAGATAACCCTAGAAGACATCTCACATCCATTCTGGATACTACCGAAAGTTCAGTATCAACCCAGGAACACACACCGGGAACATAATTTCCAACCTCGGAGATAACTCCGAGTTTCACCCTTGGAGATAACCCCAAGGAATGCCGTTGCAGTTCTGTCGATAACTCCAGAAATGCTTGTTTCAAATGCATGTTATCAGCTTCAATCTCAGACCTCCTGTCGAGGCACTCATACCTCAGACCCGAAGCTAGCACCGGGCAGACAGGCACACTTATAAATGATTCAAACACCTGCAGCAGTCCAATCTTAGATGTAACCCTGAGCAACATCTGCTTTTAACTCAAGCCGGAGATAACCCCAGTGAGGACTCAAACGTCATCTTACCACCTCAACACCTGCGCGTCGTCTCAACACTTCATACATATATACATACATACATACATACATACATACAATAATGTTCTTCAAGAACGAAGGATTTCCAATCCCGAGTGACTATTACGCGTGGCAGCACACCAGATAGAATTTGAAGCTTGAAGACCATGGGCATGGTCCCCTCTTCCTGACTTCGTACAACCTCTAATCCCATGTCATTGCATAACTCTCAACACAAGAGATCCGTAGAAGGTCTTATATACCTCGTTCGGATGCTCGGATTGAAGTTCTGCAAGTTCGAGCAGACATTACAGTGCACGAGTGCACATACTTTGAGATGACGGGACGCGCAGAACCCGGGGCACCCCGGGCAACCGCAGGTGCATCTGTGGCTACCGCAGGTACACCTGCGGCTCCCCCCCTCTATAAATAGAGGGCTTGGGGTGGCCATTTAAAAAAAAAGAGAGGCTAGGAAGCCTTGTCCAATTTTCTCTGTACACACCCTAAATTGAGTGTTTCCTCATTTTAAATATCTGTTAGCTCACATATAGCAACATTTTTACCAGTGGGAGCTGAGTGTTTATCCATATAGAGTCATAGAAGCCTGCATTGGCGTGACAACGTAAGCCTTCTCTCACACTCTATAAAGCCTTTCTCTTCATCTTTTACACTATTCTACACATTGAGAGTCGTGTTGTGCGTATGCTTCTGGACTTCTATCTGTGGTTTTTCATTTTAGAATCATATATATATACTTATATATGTATATATTTATATATGGACTAACATTATCGAAGTTATGCCTCGATTGAGCCTAGACTTATGCCTAGGCGTTTACTATATATATATATATATATATATATATATATATATATATATATATATATATAAAGCTGTTGTGGGACATAGTCGATGAGCACAGATTTTACATCCGGAGCATTTACACGCTTTTATATATATATATACTTATATATATAAAGCTGTTGTCGACTCATTCGATGAGCACAGATTTTACATCCGGAGCGTTTACCTGCTTTTATATATATATATATAATTGTTGTCGGACATATCCGATGAGCCTGGGTTTTATATCCGGTGCATTTACTGCTTATATATATATATATTTATATTTCTGTCAGGCCTGGAGTTTACTTCAAGGCCTTTTACTGCTTTATTTACATTTAGTCCCGCTTGGAGTTTACTTCATGGCGGTTGATCGTCTTTATTACTTTATTTACATTTAGTCCCGCCTGGAGTTTACTTCGTGGCGGTTGATCGCATTTACTGCTTTATTTACTTTTATGATCCCCCATGAAGTTTCTTCATGGTGGTTGATCATGTCCATATATATATTTACCGCTTTTATATATTTACATTTTCGATCCCCCATGGAGTTTCTTCGTGTGGTGGTTGATCATGTCTCGTATATATATATTTCTGATTTTTTATATATATAACTCGCTATCGCTTTTCATATAAACTGTGGTATCATGTGAGCCTAGGAATCATGTGATCACAGATTCAAGATCTTGAATCTAGATTCGATTCCGTGATGGACATTTTCAAATTGTATAGCGGCTTGTACATTATTTCTGGTGTATGAATTTCCTTAGATGGTCAGTTATGCCCATGAGGAGTTCAACACTGCTGTATATTATTTTCTCGAAGATGCCTCATATCTCGAAAATAAAAGCAAACAAGCCGAACATTTAATAATAAAATGGAAGTATCAAAGGCCTAAATTACTATTGAGCACAGGGTTTGAAAAACCTCTTTTACAAAACTTCATTGCTATATCTTGTTTAAAACTGAATTTTTATATAAATTCAAATCCTGTGTATATAGGTACGAACGAGGCATAACACTACTTCCAAATAAATTGCACATTGATCCACACACACACACACACACATTCATATAACAGTTTCTTAAAAAGTGGCGGTCATCATGGCAACACGGATGTCGGGGGGGGGGGGGTGCCTAACACTTTCCCTCTGCATGATCAAGCCCCCGAACCCAAATAAATCCCGGTTTCACAGACCCGTTTAGCAGTGTCACATAACTAGGTCAATGTGCAAACCTTTTTCGGTTACATTTGTGCAACCAGTTAAAAACACCAACTGGTGACTCTTAAAGTCAAATTGTCGACATTACACATGTCAGACCTTTTTCACTTATTTTTTCAAACAAATCTCACATTAACATGAGAACACCAAAGAACTTGTAACAAAAAGGGACAACTAAAAATCCCGATGTCTACATACCCTACTACCCAATACCCCAAAACTTAATATATTCATTGTGCCAATGAATGAAGGTATAGGGTTAGAAGAACCCCCTACTGATCAGCTGCACCACCCTCTGTGGGTGGGGAATCCGGTGGTGGAAATGGCATGGCTGTCCCAAATTGTGTCCACTTGAGCATAGTCCCCTGCTGCGCAAATGCCTCCGCTAGCGACCTCATCAAACCCGTAGAAAACGCTGTAAAATTGTCATACATGGAGTCGACCTTCTGCTCCAACCTTCAGAGCTATCGATCCTCAGTAGCAGCAGTGGCTTGAGTTAACGTTCCTGCTTCATTCGTCTTGGAGGGTTGCGATGATGGCGTAGATGATGAGGGATGAGGGATGAAACCCTTTCCTCTTGGGTGCGGAGTACCCCCTTGCCAATCTTCGAATCTCGCTATTGTGGAATGAGTAATGTCCTGGCTTGGGTACTGCAATTGTTCATCCGCCCACCTAACACCTGCTTTAGCACATAAATGAGTCACGATTGATGCATGTGGAATACTTCCCGTAGTACTTCCCCACATGTATCTCATCATATTCTGATTAATTAGGTGACCTACGTTGATATCTTTTCCCTCAATAATCCCCTATAATATGATTGCTCGTTCAACTATAACGTCATGCTGATGAGATGATGGCATGAGTTTGGCACACACAAAGAGATTCCAAGCCTTTGCATAGTGGTTAAGAGTTGAAGCCAGAAAGGTCTTGGGTTGATTAGTGCCAGGAGTGCATGTCCACTGAGTCCCTGGAATACATAAATCAGTAATAACAACATCCAAGTTTGTCTCTATGAGTTCTGCCTCTACCCAATTCGTTCGTCCAGCCTGAGGGTCGGGTAAATTCAATACTCCATGAATCGATCTCGGTCTATAATCCACTTGAATCCCCTGAATGAAAGAAAAACCATTCATCGTCTCCCGTGCATTTGCATAAAACTCCCGCACAATGGCCATAGGTGCAGCCAGTGGTGTAGAGGACACACCATGCCAACACTTTTCCTTGATCATCTGCACTAACTGCCCATCTTGCACATCTGGCTTGAATCCTCGCTCTCGAACAAATGATTTTTCCACAATGCGATAGTACTCTATCTGTGCATCCAAGTTGACAAACTTAGAGAAATCAACATTATCACCACTTTGGCTACTGTTAGAGGATGATTCAGGAGTGCGAGAGCGAGCACGCTTTGGTCCCATTTATTTTGTTGAAGAAGAAGAAAAACCTGATTGATGGAATTGTGGATGTAATATCTGATGAACAGAGAACCCCCAAACTTGTATTTCACACACCCACCGAAAAACCCTAGCTTTATCAGTGAAGGCTTTGAACGTGGGTAAGGAACATATGCGATAAACACGTAGTGGGATGAGACGTGACAACTTTTGAATTGGAACGGTTTGGGAAAGAAGAGTCATGCGTGTTGTGGAGAGGAATGAGATACGCAATCTGCTATTTCAAATGATACGAGAGATGGGGCAAGTCACGTCTTTAAAATCTTAAAAAATTTTCAAAACCCGGTCTCAGGCGTGGCCGCGCGTGTTCTGAATGGGAACATGGCATAGGCGCACAATTACTCTTACTGCACAGACTTATAGCGCGGGCGCACAATTTTGTATAGCTATCATGGCACAGCCGCGCGACCCTACATTCTGCAATACCAATCTGCATCTCTAATTTACCAGAATAGTAACGAATCAACTCCAATACACCTGCACAAACAACATTTATCAATATTAAAGCATAAACTATTGAATTAACAAGAATGACTATCTCAAAACCAGACTCTCTATGCTATGCTCAAACATTATCATATGCAAATTCAGCTCCCATAATACTTATGTAACACTCAACAAGCTATGACACTAAGCATGGAAATGAACTTACAAATATAATTTAAATAGAATAAACAAAAGATAAAGATAGAAATAATGGGTTGCCTCCCATCAAGCGCTAAGTTATAGTCAATTAGCTTGACTATCTCTGACACTTCACGTTGAAGAAAGAATGGAGGTTACTTTCTGTCTGTCAACCTCGCCACCAAAATAATACTTTAGCCGCTGTCCATTCACTTTGAACGGCTTGTCCGGGAACTTGTCGAACACTTCTACTGCACCATGTGGAAAAACTGTCTTCACAATGAATGGCCCTGACCACCTTGATTTGAGCTTTCCAGGAAAAAGTTTAAGTCTTGAATTAAACAGCAGAACTCTTTATCCCGGCTCAAATACTCTCTCTATAATCTTGCGATCATGCCATTTCTTCACCTTTTCCTTATACAACTTAGAGTTTCCATACGCCTATAATCTGAATTCGTCCAACTCATTGAGTTGGAGTAGGCATTTTTCTCCTGTACCTTTCAAATCAAAATTGAGATTCCGAATTGCCCAATATGCCTTATGCTCAAGCTCCATAGGAAGGTGACAAGCCTTCCCATAAACCAACTGAAAAGGTGACATGCCCAACAGAGTCTTATAAGCAGTCCAATATGCCCATACAACATCATCAAGCTTTAATGACCAATCCTTTCTTATGGGGTTCACAACTTTCTCAAAAATTCTCTTGACTTCATGATTTGAAACTTCTGCTTGACCATTAGTTTGAGGATGATAAGCTGTAGCAATGCGATGATTTACCCCATACTTAGCCAACAGAGAGTCATGGAAGCGCCTATTACAAAAATGACTGCCTTCATCACTAATGATAGCCCTTGGAGTCCCAAACCTCATGAAAATACTCCTCTGTAAAAATCTTAGGACCACTTTGGCATCATTCGTTGGAAGAGCTGCCACTTCCACCCACTTTAAAACATAGTCAACTGCTAACAAGATGTATAGATTTCCACAAGAAGAAATGAAAGGACCCATGAAATCTATCCCCCAAACATAAAAAATTTCCACCTCTAGGATCGTGTTCAATGGCATTTCATTCCTTTTCGAAATATTCCAAACTCTTTGACATCTGTCACATCTCTGGACAAAAATGTAAGCATCCTTGAAAATCGTCGGCCAGTAGAACCTGCTTGTAGCACTCTAGCCGTTGTTCGCTCTCCACCATAGTGACCACCATATAATGAAGCATGACAATCCTGCAAAATCCCCTCTGTCTCACTAAATATGATACATCTCCTTATCATCTGATCAACACATTGTTTGAACAAATAAGGTTCATCCCATATAAACCACTTCACATGATGCAAAAATTTCTTCTTTTAATGACCAATTAAGTCAGAAGGGACCATCCTACTCACCAAGTAGTTTGCATAGTCTGCAAACCATGGCACTTCCCCTTTTACCACAAACAACTGTTCATCTGGAAAGGACTCATTAATCACAGTTTTGTCATCTATCTCCCTTCCTGGATTTTTCAATCGAGATAAGTGGTCTGCCACTTGGTTCTTAGTTCTCTTTCTGTCCTTAATCTCTAAATCAAATTCTTGCAACAGAAGTATCCACCTGATCAAATGAGGCTTTGCATCCTTCTTTGCCACTAAGTGTCGAATTACCGCATGATCCATGTATACTATCACCCTTATACCAATCAGATACACTCAGAACTTGTCAAAAGCATACACAACTGCCAGTAATTCCTTCTCCGTGGTGGTATAGTTCAACTGCGCATTAGTAAGGGTATTGCTTGCATAATATATCACATGAAAAATCTTTTCCTTTCTTTGACCCAAAACAGCCCCCACAACATAATCACTGGCATCACACATCAACTCGAATGGCAGGTCCCAATCTGGTGGTGTAATGACTGGTGCTGAAGTTAGCCTTCTCTTCAAATGCTCAAATGCAGACACGTAATCCTCATCAAACTTGAACTGTGCCTCTTTCTCCAAGAAACTGCAAAGTGGTTTTGTTATTTTGGAGAAGTCTTTAATGAATTTGCGGTAAAAGCTTGTATGTCCTAGAAAACTTCGAACACCTTTTACTGAAGTTGGTGGCGGCAAATTCTCAATAGTCTCTAATTTAGCTCTGTCCATCTCAAGTCCCTTCTTCAACACCTTATGTCCTAGAATTATGCCTTCTTGTACCATAAAATGGCACTTTTGCCAATTCAATACCAAGTTCATCTCAACACATCTTCTTAAGACCATCACTAAATTTTCCAGACATAAATCAAAGGAATCCCCAAATACTGAAAAATCATCCATTAATACCTCCACATTTTGCTCCACCATATCCGAAAAGATATCCATCATACATCTCTAAAAAGTGGTTGGGACATTGCATAACCCAAAAGACATCCTTCTGAAAGCAAAAGTACCATACGGACATGTAAAGGTTATCTTTTCTTGGTCTTCTGGAGCTATAACAATCTGATTGTAGCCTGAATATCCGTCCAGAAGGCAATAAAACTCATGACCCGCTAGTCTATCCAACATCTGATCGATAAATGGTAGTGGGAAGTGATCTTTCCTTGTAGCTTTGTTAAACCTGCGGTAGTCCATGCAGACTCTCCACCTCGTTACTATTCTTGTCGGAATCAACTCATTTTTCTCATTAGAGACGACAGTCATACCACCCTTCTTCGGTACACATTGTACCGGACTCACCCATGAACTATCTGAAATTGGATATATAATGCTTGCATCCAGCCATTTCAATACTTCCTTCTTGACCACTTCCTTCATGATTGGATTAAGTCTTCTTTGTTGTTCCACCAAAGGCTTGCTATCATCTTCCAATAGGATCTTGTGCATATAGAAAGATGGGCTGATCCCTTTTATATCTGCTATAGTCCATCCAATAGCTGACTTGAACTCTCTGAGAACTCTTAGTAGTTTTTCTTCCTGAAAGATGTTAGTGCAGAAGAAATAATCACAGGTAACTTTGAATTTTCATTTAAAAATGCATACATCAAATGATCTGGAAGTGGTTTCAATTCAAGTTCTAGAGGTATCTCAAGAGATGGCTTCAATTTCACTGATGACTCTCCAGCTTCCTTTAATGGCACAACAAGAGTTTTGAATTTCCTGAACTGTGGAGTTGTGTCTAGTAAATGCACAAGCTCTTTAGTCTCCTCATCAACTATATCTTAATTTCCCACAATAGCATTCCTCAATGGTTCTTGATTCACCAAGCTCTCTACGTCATCATTTATAATCTTTTCCACCAAATCAACCTTGAAGCATTCCTCATCTTCTATCGGAAATTTCATTGCCTTGAATTTGTTGAAAGTAACTTCTTGATCTTGTACTCGCATTGTTAGTTCCCCTTTCTGAACGTCTATCAAGTTTCTTCCTGTAGCTAGGAATGGTCTTCCAAGAATGATCGGTATACTTCTGTCTTCTTCATAGTCTAAAATGATGAAATCAGCCGGAAAGATGAATTTATCCACTTTAACCATTACATCTTCAATAATTCCCCGTGGATAAGTGATAGACCTATCAGCTAGTTGTAAAGAAATATTTTTTGGCCTTGGAGCCGGCAATCCCAACTGATTGAATACTGACAAGAGCATCAAATTGATACTTGCCCCAAGATCACACAAACATTGCTGAAACTCATCTTTCCAATTGTGCATAGTATCGTGAAACTGCTCGGATCTTTTAGCTTTGGAGGTAATTTGCGTTGAAGCATTACACTGCATTCTTTCGTCAAGGCTACTGTTTCAAAGTCTTCTAACCTCTTCTTCCTTGACAAGATACCCTTCATAAACTTTGCATAACTAGGCATCTGTTCCAATGCCTTAGCGAAGTGTATGTTAATCTGCAGCTTTTTAAATACCTCCAAAAACTTACTAAATTGCTTGTCTTCCCTCTACTTATGTAATCTCTGTGGATAAGGAACATGAGGGTGAACTATTGGTAATTTATTCACGGGCTTCTCAAAAGAATCTTCTTTATTCTTCTCTTTTTGTTGTTGTTCAGACTCTTTATTATTCAAATTCCCCTCAGACAAAATTTCATGACCGCGCGGCCGCGCGTCTTCCCTTTGCAAAAGTGGCACGGGCGCACCATGTTGATTTCTTGCAACTTGTTTCCCAGACCTAAGTGTAATTTCTTGACATTTTTCCTTCCTTTCTCTTATTGGATTGGCCTCTGTGGTACTTGGCAATGAACCCTGTGGTCTGTCGTTAAGCATGCTAGCCATCTGACCCATTTGAATTTCCAGATTTTTGATAGCCACTGCTTGGCTTTTAATCATCACTTCTGTATTTTCCATGTACTTCATCATCATCTCCTCCATCTCTGGCTTCTTTTCTTGCTAAGGTGCATGTGGTGTATGATGTTGTTGCTGAGAAAATCCAGGTGGATAGGGTGGTCTTGGTGCAAACTGTTGCTGAGATGATTGTGAATGAAATTGATTTTGTGGTTGAAACTGACTTTGTTGATTACTTTGGTTATTCGACCAACTAAAATTTGGATGGTTGCGGTTGTAGGAGTTGTATGTGTTCTGAAATTGACCTTGATCCTTTCGATAGTTGCTCACATATTGTACAGACTCCGAACTGATAGCACATTGGTCAGTTGAATGTGACCTTGCACATATCTCACACACAAAAGCAACTATCTTCGCCTTAGTCTCTGCCAAAGAATTAATCTTCTTCGCCATGGATGCCATCTGTGCTGACAATTGAGTGACAGCATCCACCTCTAACAAACCTGTAACTTTGGGCTGTTGTATCTTGGCTATAGGATTTTGAAAATCATTTGCTGCCATTGTCTCAATAAGATTATAAGCCTCTTCATTGCTTTTCGCCCATAAAGCTCCTTCTGCAGCTGCATCTAAAATAGGCCTGGACTGCCATCCCAATCCATTATAAAATGTATTAATCACCATCCAATCCGGCATGCCATGGTGTGGACACTTCCTTAGCATCTCCTTTTATCTCTCCCAGGCTTCATATAAAGATTCACCCTGTTGCTGCTTAAACTGGGAAATTGTTGTCCTTATTTTCGCAGTCTTATCCATGGGCAAAAATTTGGCTAAAAATTTCTGTGCTAGGTCCTTACATGTTGTGATAGATCATGAAGGTAAAGAGTGAAGCCAAATTCTTGCTTTATCCCGTAATGAAAATGGAAATAGTCTAAGTCTGATTGCATCTTCTATCACCCCGTTGTATCTTAAGGTGTCACATATTTCAATGAAGCTCAATAGATGCTCATTAGGATCATCTGTAGCAGCACCCCCAAACTGTACCGAATTCTGCACCATTTGAATAGTGCCCGACTTTATCTCGAAGGTGTTGGTTGCTATAGCTGGCCTGACTATACTTGACTGCAATCCATTAATATTTGGCATCGAATAATCTCTCAAAGTCCTATGCTCCTCTCTTTGCTCTTCAGTCGCCATGTTGGATGTTGTGGTCTCTAAAGCTGCTTGTAAATTTCTACTCACTCTTGTTTTCCAACCTCTTCCGTTAATGTTATCTTGAGCAGGTGTCAACTCGGAATTGGATGACCGCGTGTGCATAATATATATATGCAAGTACCTGAAACACAAACAAAAACAAAAATAGAAATAAGATAAGATTAGATTTGTTTAAGTCATACAAATTTAGCTTAAAATTGATGATAATAATAAAAAAAAATTAAATGCCTTTCCTCGACAACGGCGTCAAAAACATGTTGCCTCCTTTTTAGTCTTAACAAAAGGACTCTAACTCATGCAAGCATACACGGGCCAACAAGTAGTATATAGTAAGAAAAGTATCGATCCACAGAGAAAGGTTTTAAATTTAAATTATCATACACCAATTGTATCACTACTTTTATATGCTTAAACGAATAATTCACAATTGTAATTAATTCTAAACTTAATTAATAATTAAAAACACAATACTAATTTAATGTAATCAAAATTGGAAAGAATGAGATTCTAACTTCATTTCATACTTCATCTAAATATTACCATCATGCAAGATTATACATTTATCATGGAGAATTAGCCAAGAGCACAAAAGTAGACATAACCATTTTTCAATGAATTATGACCTATTTACATAACCTCCACATGTGATAGAAATCATGTAATCGACAATATTACCAAAATCACTATATTTCTATGTGAAATTGCAGCAATAATGAATTAAACCACATGCTCTTATATTACTACACACGGTGAAACAGTATATTTCTATCTGGTTCATGAAATATAAAGCTAAACATCTCAGCCTCATAAATGCATGCTATTATGATTATAACCATACTCATATTTAATTTTTCAATTCCATATAAGTATACAAGGTGAATGGTGATCAAACATTCATTCAATACACTCAATCATAATAGAGAATCCTATGATAAACATACAATCAAACAATCAGGCAAATAATTATAGACTACATATCAAAATCCGTTAGAATCCCATAATGGTGTTTAGTTCATTTCTGAACAGAAAACCATTATGGGATTGTAGTAACACATGGTAATTAAATAGCACAATTGAGAGAGAAGAGAGAATTGATTAAACCCAATTAAAGAATTTGTTCTAAAGTGCTGTTCCAAACCACCACTAATCTCCAGGAAAATAAAATGATTAATTATTCAATAACTAAATGCAAGAGAAGATATAGAATAATCTCAAGTTTTATCAAAATCTCTCTAGCACTAATTCCCAAGATAAGAGCCCTAATTACTTAGATAAAAACTGATAAAAACAACCATAATCCACGTCTGGTGCCAACGAGAATAGTTTAGATAAGCTCAAGCACTCAAATTTCAAATTTAAAAATTAAGTCAACAAACAATATCAGATGACTCGCGCGGGCACGCGTGATCCTAGTATAAAACAGGCGCGGGCGTGCGATGTAAATGTCTGCCGAGTCTCTAGCGCGGGCGCGAGATGTGCCTTCTTATTTTTTTTGTAATTTAGCAGCGTGTTTGGGATTTTAGCTTTACTATGTACCAACGGCAAGCATTTAGAATTAACTTGTTTAGCGATGCGTGCCCGTGACTCGATGTCCTGCTGCTGCTACTTGTTGTTTTGTTGTTTGTCCTTAATCTTGACTTTTTGCATAACGCTCATCCACTGCTTTAGTTCATCTTCTCTCTGTGTCCATCGTGCATCATCCTCGTTAGCTCGTGTCACCATGCCACTCCACATCTTTCCTTGGTTTAGGAGTTCAACTACAAGAAATGCTAAACAAACATAAAAATGTATAAAAACATAATAAAATATACTTGAGATGAGCATAATTCTCGTGAATTGATATCCAATAAGTAGATATAAAACCTACTTATTAACCACACGTATTACTGTACTTTTATCACCGGGTATTTCAACAGTTAACGGTAAAACTCTTGCCGTTATTTTTACAAAAATTATTTATGTCATTTTCTAACTCCAACAGTAATTCCGTAGCGCGGTCCATTAATGATTGTGCAGTCGTATGAATATTCCCCGACAAAAAGAATATTTTCCGACCAAACGAATATTTTATGACAACTTGCTTACTTTGTAAAATTTATAAATACTACCGACAACTATAACATTATATCAAATTCACACCTTATTAATAAAAATAACATTTAGAGAAAATTAATCTTTATTCATAAAAGCAGGGGTCTTACAGATTACATCTTAATCCATTTTAACAGTCTACCTTTTAATGCCTCTTAAGAGCCCACATATTTGTATTAAGTGGTCCTTTGAATAGTTAAGATATAAATATGAGTCTAAATTATTCAGAAGCCTTGTTAATACAAAAATGTGGGTTGTTAAAATGCATTAAGAGGTGGAATGTTAAGATGCATTAATATGCAATACTTTAGATAGGGGTGTAAACAGATATATACGAATCTGGATATAGTGGTATCTATATCCATATCCAAAAAATTTATTTGCTATCCGTATCCAGTATCTAGTATCCGACGGATTTTAAGAATAATATATGTATCCGTTATTCAGAATAATATCTGAATACTGATAATATCTATTTCCGTTCATTTATCCGAATAAATAAATTATTCGAATATCCGAATATCCAAATTCATTTATCGGTCACCAAATATAAAATTTATTCAAAATATTTCAATAATAATTAATCATCCCCGACCACAATTTAAAGATTAAACCTTACATATTAATTAAACATCCTAATTATAACACATCATTATACATACATCATTGATCATAAAAATTAATATTTAAACATCTTAGAGAAATTAAGAAATTAACATCATGGAAAAATGGTAAAACTCTTTAGACATGTTTTTTAGGACAATTCTTTTTATTACCTCGGTTATTCTTTTGGAATAGAGGAGTGCTCTATTATAGTTGACACATTTTATTTATCAACTCACTTAATTTTTTTTAAATATAATTATACGGTTTTACTGATTAAAATTTTATAATTGTATTATTCTCATTCTGTTAAAAATTGGATGGACGTTAAAATTTTAAGTGACCTAGCAAATTAAAAAAAAATAACAAGCCAATATTAATGACTAGAAAAAAACTAAGTTACCATCAAAACAAAGATATAACTTCATAAAAACAAGTCATTTTCGTTGATTTCGAGACGAATCAATAATTTAAGATTTTTTTTGTCAACTAAGTAGTTAAAGGGTTTTACAAGTGGGGTCGTGGGTAGCATTTTTGTAAATAAAAGGAAAGCAAGTGGGACCACTCTCTTTAAAAGACTCCAAAACGACGTAGTTTTAATAACGGAATGCTATTTAAGAAAGAATGTTATTTAAGGGGAATGCTCTTGATCCTTCCTATATATATATATATATATATATAAACAAATAAACGCTCCAGACATAAGTCTAGGCTCAATCGAGGCATAACTCGATAATGTTAGTCCATATAAAAATATATACATATATATAAGTATATATATACAGACAGAAATGAAAACCACGGACCAAAGTCCGAGCATACGTACACAACACGACTCTCAATGTGTAGAATAATGTGTACATTTATGAAGAGAAAGGCTTTATAGAGTATGAGAAGGCTTACAATGGGCTGCCAATGCAGGCTTCTATGACTCTAAATGGATAAACACTCAGCTCCCGCCGGTAAATTTATAACTGTATGTGGGCTAACAGGTGTTTAAAAAGAGCAAGTACTCAATATAGGGTGTGTACAAAGCAAATTGGACAGGGCTTCCTCGCCTTTTCTTTTTTTCAAAATGGCTAGCCCAAGCTCTATATTTATAGATTGCTAGCCATGAGTTTACTTACTGGCACCGTAAGTTGCACCTGTGGTGCTTTCGAAATTTGCCGGGGTTTTGTGGGTCCCGTAGTCTCAAAGTAGGTGCACTCGTGCACTATAATGTCCGCTCGGACTTGCAGAACTTCAATCCGAGCATCCAAATGAGATATATACGACCTTCTTCAGACTGCTTGTGTCGAGAGTTATGCAATGACATGGAATAGAGGTTGTACGAAGTCAGGAAGAGGGGACCATGCCCATGGTCTTCAAGTTTCAAATTCTATCCGGTGTGCTGCCACGCGTAATAGTCACTCGGGATTGGAACTCCTGGTTCTTGAAGGACATTGTTGTTTGTATGTACGTATGAAGCGTTGAGATGACGCACAGGTGTTGAGGTAGCAAGATAACGTATGACTCCTCATCGGGGTTATCGTCGATTTGAGTTGAAAGTAGACGTTGCTCAGGGTTATATCTGAGATTGGACTGTTGCAAGTGTTGAATGCCGTAATGTCATCTTATGGATGCTTATCTTCGCAGTGTTAGCTCTAGGTCTGAGGTATGAGTGCCTCGACAGGAGGTCTGAGCTTGAAGCTGATAGCATGCATTTAAAACAAGCATTTATGGGATTATCACCGGAACTGCAACAACATTGCTTGGGGTTATCGCTAAGGATGAAACTCGGGGTTATCTCTGAGGTTGGAAATGATGTTCCCAGTGTGTGTTCCAGGGTTTGAGACTGATACTCCCGATGTATGGTCCGGGGTTGAGATTAAACTTCCGTTAGTATCCGGAATGGATGTGAACTGTCTTCCAGGGTTATCTCCAAAAGACGATTCTGCCCTCCTACAATGTTAGTAACAGTTGTGCAAAAAATTTCGAGTGTCTACAGATGCCCCTCTTTATCATATTCAGGCAACGCGAGGCATGGATAGGATAAAGAATCCTAGACACTTGAAATGCAAGTGAGATAAACATGTTGCTATGTGCAACAACATGATGCAAATGTATGATGCATGATTGTCAGTTAATCTTGTTGTGATGACAATCACCGATGCCTTTGACATGCGATCCAAATCTTCAAGGATGTTGACATTGGGGCTATCACCAAAGTCGTGAATCCTAGACATAGACTTCATTCTCCATAGAGGTACCTCTTGTGTATAAGAGATCTATGGGAATAAAGCTTTGTCTATTTGAGGATGCGTATAACAAATCCCACCATCCTATCGGAGTTACTGCCAACAGTATGAACTTGTCAGGGTTTCCTGACCTTTGTTGATGTGTGTATCACCGGATAGATCCCTGTTAGGTGCATTGTCAAGGCTGCTTGACGTTCATTGATGTGTGTATCAATGATTTCATCGCATTGTGACCATAGCTGGGGAAGGTTGCTTCGATGGGTTTACTTTCCATCGGCTAAGATAATGTCAAGGTTGCTTGACCTTCATTGATTTGTGTATCAATGGTTAAGAATGCGTTGTAACCCCCGTCGGAGTTACGTGGATGTTTAAAACTGTTGCGTTGTGGCCCCCGCTGGGGATATGCCATCGGTTCGTGACTTTAGCATTGTAACCCCCGCCGGGGATACGTCTTTAATTTATAACTTCGGCGTTATAACCCCCGCCGGGATAACGCTCTTTAATTTGTAACCGGCATTGCCTGTAACCCCCAAGGGGATACGCGTGTATCGCTTGAGCGTTCATTTTACGCATCAGACCTTTGTAAGGTATGGTTGAGCATGATTTATGAAAGCTGAGGCCACTGGTATGGTATACCTTGTGTGCACATGGCTATCGGAGACATGACTAGACAGTTCATGACCCTCACCAGATTAAGACATAGAGTGGTACAGACCCTCACTAGATTAAGACATAGAGTGGTACAGGATGAGATTACATCCGGCCAAGTGATATCCCAGAGTTTTTTGTTTGAAAGATTTGGCTTTGAGGATAGTTATGCAATGCATTCCGGGGATTTCACCACACCGGAGGATCATTGGCGTTCAGCCAGAGTGGATGTACTACTGTTGTGCATATTATTATACGTCTACATGCCATGGTATATGGATGAGTTGGACATTGACGTCATTATGGCACTGAGAGCTCTCAGGGAGGGTCACACCATCCTACCGATGATTGTGGCAGAGACTCTGAGGTCGGCCACATATTGTTGCACTTAACTGGCAAGAGTGTTCATAGGCAGCTCGGTCATGCTGTACGTGTGGTTTATGTCACACTTGGGACCGGTTGACACATTCAGACGGCATGGATATTGTTTCACCCATGATATAGCGATGTCGTGCTCCTTTCAGCCTGCGGAGTGTACAAATGCTGCATCTTGGTCAGCTTTCCTGGCAGGGATTGGAGATCTATTTGCCATATTGCCTTGTACAGGGCTTAACTCACCCTACAACTTCATTACTCATGCTCCGAGCATGGATTATCTACCTCTAGCAGGTTTGAGAGGGATGATCACCTACCACCCACCGGGCCGCGTGATGTGTCGGGTTTCACCGATTTTAGGATTTCCACCTATATAGGGGGGGTGTTGATTCACGTTTAAGCTTCTCGCCATTTATCATCAGCGGACAGATCCAGGTTGTATGCTTGTTGGGATCAGTGAGAGCGAGATGATTTTTCTATCAGTCATCCTGGTTATTCTTGAGAGTATTCAGCATGGATAGAGATAGAGACTGCATCGGCTGCGGTAGTATCCATAATGCAGGGTTTTGATTCTGACGATGAGGAGCCTATGGAGGAGGCTGACATTCCCATTGATGGGGACTTGGATCGGCTGGTGGCGCCAAAGATTTGTGATTGATTCTCCTACCCCGGAAAGTGCCACTGTTGTTCTCAAGATTCGACACAACATTTGGAGCAAGAGCTTACATCCGATGACCTATGATAGAGATCAAAGCTAGAATTTGCGATGTTGATGACTCTTGATGGGAGAGAGCGTCGCTATGTTAGAGAGGGATGAGGCTAGATCAGCCAGGGATGCATTTATCATGGAGCGGGATGCCGCCCAATTTGCTAGGGATGTGGCCATTGCAGACAGTACCTCAGTGAGATCCCATACGACTGGCATTTTTGCTGATATGAGTGCATACATTGATGAGAATCAGGCCATCATGTAGTTAGCCTCAGATCTGCTAGCTCGTGTAGATACCATTGGGCAGGAGCTTGCAGCTTTACCTCCGTCTTCAGAGAGGGATGCTATGTTAGATCTGATAGTCCGTATACACAGATCCGTAGATAGCTTTGTATTTTCCTGCATAGACTAGCTTATCCATTTTGTCGTGTACAACACAGATGTATATATCAAACAGTAGTATATATGGCAGAGAAATATATTTTGATTTACTTCCCTTTCAGTTATGTCTTGATACTTGCTTAATATTTGCCTGTTTCTTCAGGGCCTTGTGATCTTGATGCATTCTAAACTTATCCTTTATATGTGGACATTGAGCCATCACAGGATCTCTCAGAACGAATCATTGATCTGTATGAATCCTTACCATCTTTGGTGTCTTGGGACCGGTACTTGTATGGAATGTGGAGAGGAATATGGCTTTTCTTCTCTGAGATTGACCGCACCACAGATGGTCGCCAGTACTTCTATTTGTAAGAAGCCTAGGTAATTCCATCTCTTAAGGATTGGTATTGCTCTTTAAGGCACAACCGCAACTTAGATGGTCACCGAATCTTCTATTTGTGAGAAGAGGTTGGGTAATTCCATCCCTTGGGTCTGAAGCCGATGAAATGTGGTGGATTGAAGGTTAATCCTAGTACCGTGTGACAAATATTTTTGTTCTGGTAGGGGTTAGACTGAACCATAAATGGCTGCCTACGTACTCCTATTGAAGAGGAGATCAAGTCTGCATAGTTCAAACCTGGTGTAGGAGGTTCAACGCTGAATGTGAAAAGGTAGAGAGGTGTAGAAATGTTTTTGTTATTTTTGTTTTTGTAGAGGAAGGGCATAAATGTTTTTGTTTTTTTTTTGTTGTGACCAGGCCATATAGAATATGGTTTCCTACATACTCCCATGTGTCAGGGAGATCAGGTCAACGTAGTTCGCCCCTCAAGACGAATTGCAGCCAAAGAGAAGTGTGAATCCCATGTGCAGGCTATACTGCGGGGAGAAGAAAGTTTGATCGCATAATGGGGATAAACTGCAAATGTGGAAAAAGTTTGATCCTGTCTTCAGGACAAACTGCAATCGTAGAAAAGTTTAATCCCGTCCTCAGGATATACTGCAGGTATGAAAAGTTTAATCCCGTCTTCAGGATAAACTGCAGGTATGAAAAATTTAATCCCGTCTTCAGGATAAACTACAGGTATGAAAAGTTTGATATAAAGTGAAACCAGGCTGCTGGTTTGAATTGTAGGTTTCCTTGAGGGACAGAAGAGTTTATAAAAAGATAGGGTTCAAATCCGGAATGACTGGTGATTGGATGATCAATACCAGGATATTTGTTTGATGGTAACTTCAGACATAGTACAATTTCATGGTGTCCGAGTTGATAAGCTGTGGAAATTCATCGCCATCCATTTCCTGTAGTCTGAGAGCACCTCCTGTCAAATACCTCTTTGACAACAAATGGGCCTTCCCAGTTAGGAGCGAATTTTCCCTTAGATTGATCTTGGTTGTCAATGATCTTCTTCAAAACCAAGTTATGTTGTTTGAATTGTCGTAGCCGAATTTTTTTGTTGTAGGACCTGGAGATCCTTAGTTGATATAACTGACTATGGAAGATTGTCGCGGTTCGCCTTTCGTCTATCAGAGATAATTGGTGATACCTATCTTGTACCCATTGGTCTTCGTCCAACTGAGCATCCATCAATACCTTGAGGGATTCCATTTCTACTTCTATGGGGAGCACTGCTTCCATCCCATAGGCTAACGAGTAGGGGGTTGCCCCAGTGGAAGTACGCATAGAAGTTCTATAGGCTAATAATGTCAGAGGCAAGAGGTCAGGCCACCCTTTGTGATTGTCATACATTTTCTGCATGATCTTCTTGATATTTTTATTAACCGCTTCAACAGCACCATTCATCTTTGGACGGTAGATGATGGAGTTAAGGTGTTCGATGTGGAATTTATTGCATAACTCCTCCATCATCTTGTTGTTGAGGTTCTTAGTATTGTCTGACACAATGACCTCTGGTTGTCCATATCGACAGACGACATTGTTTCTGATGAAAGCAATGATGACTTCTTTAGTAACCCTATGGAAGGAGGCTGCTTCTACCCATTTGGTGAAGTAGTCAATCATGGTGAATATGAATCGATGTCCATTACTGGCTTTGGGCTCGATGGGCCTGATCACGTCCATCCCCCACATTGAGAAGGGCCAGTACGAACTCATAGTGTGGAGTTACCTTGGAGGGGCGTGGATGGCATTCCCATGAATTTGGTATTGATAGCATCTCTTGACGTGATCATCACAGTCAGCTTTGAGCGTAAGCCAATAATGCCCTATTTTGAGAAATTTCTTGATAAGTAAGGGGCCGCTCATGTGTGGGCCACATACTCCACCATGGATCTCATCCATGAGCCTCTGAGCTTGGTCTTTGTCTAGACATCTGAGAAGACCTAATCCTGCATCTCTCTTATAGAGTGTATCTCCGCTCAGGTAGAATTTCATAGCAAGTCGATGGATCCACCTCTTCTCAGTTAGGCTCGCTTCAGCGGGCGTAGATCTATCTCGCAGATACTCCTTGATATGCTGATACCAAGGGTTGTGGATGGGAGGTAGCTCATCTGATACTTCTCCAACATATTTCCCATAAACTGGGGCCTTTTTCATAGCAAATGTGATGCTTGACATGTTTTCCTTGTCAAGTATGTGAACCAAGGAGGCCAACGTTGCTAATGCATCCGCAAAATCATTCCTATTACGAGGAATGTATAGAAAGGAGATTTCTTCGAACTCCAAAGCCATCTATAAAACTTGCCGATGTTAAGGCAGCAAATGTAATTCTTTGGTTTGATAGATTATCGTGGATTATTTGATCACCAATTTGGAATCCCCAAAGACAGTTAACCGCCTGATGCCCATTGAACGGGCAAGTTTTAGCCCCATGATACAGCCTTCATACTCAATTTGTGTTATTGGTGTCGATAAATTGTAATTTGGATTTGACTATGACGGATATCGCACCCCGTCACGGACATTAAAACTACTCCGGCTCTAGAGCCTTCTGCATCAGTTCCATTAAAATACATTTTCCCTGTGTGGCATGCTTCGTACTAATGTTGTTGCTAAACTGTCATTACCCCTTCATCGGGGAAATATACTTTTAATGGTTTGTAGTCCCCTATAGGTGCAGCTGCCAGTTGATCCGCAATTCCTTGACCTTTGACAGACTTTTGCATCACGTAGACGATGTCAATTTGTTGTAGGATCAACTGCCATCTGGACAGTCGATAATTCAACATGGGCTTACTGAACACATATTTGAGAAGATCCACGCGGGATATAAGATGGGTTATGTGACCATGGAGATAATGTTGTAATCTCATGGAAGCCCATGCCAAAACACAACAAGTGTTCTCAATTAAAGTGTACTTGTGTTCATTGGTGCTGAATCTTTTACCGAGGTAATAGATAGCTCGTTCTTGGCCTCTATCATCTTTTTGCCCCAGCATTAAGCCCATGGCATTGTCATTAATGGACAGGTACATAAATAGGGGAACATCATCCCTGGGAGATACCAAAACAGGAGCATTAACCAATTTCTCTTTAATAGCAAGGAAGGCTTTCTGGCACTCATCATTCCATTTCATGGAGGAGTTCTTCCTTAACAGCTTGAAGATGGGCTCACAGGTTGCTGTGAGTTGAGAGATAAATCTACTAATGAAGTTGATTCTTCCCAAAAATCCACGTATTTCCTTCACTGTCTGAGGAATGGGCATTTCCTTGATGGCTTGGATCTTGGTAGGGACTAGTTCAATCCCTTTGTGGCTGACTAGGAAACCTAGGACCTTGCCTGATTTAACACCAAAGGCATACTTGACTGGATTCAACTTTAAGTTGTACTTACGCAACCTGTTGAATAGCTTTTTTAGATGGTCTAAGTGGTCTTCCTCCTTATGGGATTTGACAATGATGTCATCCACGTAGATCTCTATCTCTTTATGCATTAAATCGTGGAAAAGAGCCATCATAGCTCGCTGGTAGGTTGCCCCGGCATGGATGAGGCCGAATGACAACCATCTGTAACAAAAGGTTCCCCAAGGCGTGATGAAAGCAGTTTTCTCATGGTCTTCCTCAGCGACCATAATTTGATGATACCCCGCAAAGCAATTCGTAAAGGAGTACATGTCATATTGTGCAGTATTGTCAATGAGGATGTGGATAAAGGGCACGGGAAAGCTATCTTTAAGGCAAGCTTTAATCAAATCCAGGTAATCCATGCAAACTCGCACCTTTCCTCCAGGTTTAGGCATGGGAATAATGTTGGATATTCACTCTAGATATGTAGACACCATGATAATGCCAGCTTGAAATTGTTTCACAATTTCTTCTTTGACTTTTAAACTCCACTCAGGTTTTAATCGCCTGAGCTTCTGCCTAACTGGCTTGAATCCTTCTTTAATGGGAAGGCGATGAAGAACAATGTAAGTGGACAAAACCACCATGTCTTCATGAAACCATACAAACACATCCTGGAATTGGGTTAATAGAGCAACCATGTCATTCCGTTGGTTTGGAGTGAGGTCTGAACCAATCTGGATTAGCTTTGGGTTTTCTAAGGTACCAAGATTGAAAGAAGTGGTTTGGTCAAGGTTGGTTTTAGGCTTATCTGTGACCCATTCCTTAATCTCGGGAGGTGTCTCAATGTCCTCTTGTATGTCCATCAAGTCTGAGTCCAACTTTGCATCAAAGTTACAGCCCTTGTGGAGAGAAGGCATATCACCAGCAAGTACATGAACCTCTATATTCAGAGTCTTGAAATAAAAAGATGCTTTCACTTAATATATGAAACTATTTAATCATACAAAGTGTTAGCATGTATTGATAAAATAACTGCTAATATTGCATAGAAAATTAAGCAATTAAAGTTATCAACAGGGCAGAGGGATTTTCTGCCCGTTTTACCCTTGTCGACCAATGCGTGGAGTGCTGCTCCAATTGTTAAGGGCAAAGTCCTGATGGACTACAGTGATAGAGGGGTCGTCATTGCCCTCCTTCTCCCGAATGATAACTATGATATCTGGGCAATCATCGTCTGGGACATATCGGTTTGTATGTTCATCATGAACAATTATGCGTATACCGGACATCATCAAAGCAATGTCATGTTTGCGTTTTTGTTCCCTTTCTTCCACTTCGGGATCAGGAATCAGCACCTCTTTTGCTTTGAATGGTACTGGTTTGGGAAACAGCATAGTCATAACATGTGCTGGCACCTTAACTGGGGACTGTATCAGCTCATGAGGTGAAGATGGAAAACATCGCCCTATGGCAGAAGTTTGAGGAACTGGCCTGTGTTTATGTGGATTCCTTTGACTGGAACTGGCAGAATAGCCTAGTCCGGCTGTCCTAGTTTGACTGGACACTTGAATAGGATGCTTAATACCCTGCTGATTTTTTTCAAACCCTTTTCCAGGTTAATGACCCAATGACATCATTTCTTGAGTGGCCGACATAACCTCGGCATAAATCTTGGGTACGGGAAGTGGTGCTCCAATATGTCGATATTGAATCTTACTCACTTCCAAGGAATGAAAACTGGCCGACTCAACTTCAGAGTTGAAACTGATAATTGGCAAATCTCCTTGTTCAGGATACTCCGACTTAGCATTGACAGTGACTAAACTGTTGTTGACAATGTATTTGAGTTGTTGATGTAATGTGGAGGGAAAAGCTCTAGCTATGTGTATCCATGGTCTTCTCAATAGCAGGTTGTATCCTGAATCTATTTTGAAGACGTGGAAGGATACATTGAATGTATTTGCACCAATCTCAATTGGTAGCTCAATCTTTCCGTCGAAATTTCGCCGGGATCCATCGAAAGCTTTGATCATCGTATGGCTACTTTGGATCCGTTTGAGATTGACATTCATCTTCACCAAGGTGGCATAAGGACAGATATTCAGAGATGAACCTCCATCTATCAACACTTCAGCTAACATATACCCGGAGGGTAACACTGCGATGTGCATTGGCTTGCAATGACTAGTCCCTTCGGGAGGTATATAGTCACCAGTGAAGGATATCACATTGTTGTTGAAAATGTGATCAACCATATGTTGAAATTTTTCCACATCCACTGATTTTGGTAGGTAGGCTTCTTCCAAAAGCTTGAGTAAAATCTTCTGGTGATCTTCAGAAGAGAAAACCAAGTCCAGGATTGATATCTGATGTGGAGCTTCTCTTAAGCTTAGAACCACCTTGGCTTCATTATGACCCATAGTGCGGAGAAATTTTTCAATCTTCTCCATGGAAATCTTCCCCTTTGCTTTAAGGGTAGACTTGATAACCCTTTAAGGAAGATACAGTGGATTATCCTTCGACATTGTAGCAGTAGTATGACACGTGGATCCTTCAGCTTCTCCATAATTTCATGGAACTTTGTGTGTCGACAATGAGGATATTGTGGTCCTCGAAGGTAAAGAAATTGGCTCAAAAAGTACCACTTTCAAAGGATTGTCAGCTCCTTTGAGTTAAATTGCTTGAATGGGAAATGCTTTGATAGTCTTATCATCCTCGTCAGATATAACTGCTACTAATCCCTTCCACTTAGTAGGACATGCACTCCCACATTCAAGTTGCATAGTGTCATCATCTGCCATTTGCAGGACACCGCTATTAATAAGATTTTGAATGAGGTGGCGGAGTGCACAACATTCGTCTGTGCTGTGACCACGAGAATTGGAATGATATTGACACACTCCATCGGAGTTAAACCGTCCTGCACGGGGATTTATTGGAGGTAGAAGGGATGTAATTCTTCCTTCATTGATCAGCATTTGAAATATTTCCTCCATAGGTTGGCACAGATAGGTGAACTCCCTCTGATTGGTAAAATCCAGACGGGCTTTAGCATTTGCTCTCTTTGCAACCTTATCCTCCATAGCTTCGCTTTCTGAAGGTGAGGGTGGAGCATTCATAACAAATGGAAGGAGATAGGCATTCTCCTACCTGATTAATTGGCATGTGACTTGATGCTGATGGGTCACTAGTTCTGTTAATTGCTCAATTTGTTTGCAAAGAGCTTTCATCTTTCATTCCATAGTAAACTGGAAATTTGCATAATCCCATCTATCAACACCGTCTTTGATGATCTGAGATGGCTTGCCATTAAAACTATAATTTTTCCCAGTGGTCCAACTGATCATGTTGACCTCTTCTTCTTTATGTTGAGGAAGAGGGTTGTCTTGCACATGAGGTTGATCTGGTTTGGTGACCATGATATCACCGTTGTCTATTAAATCTTAGATCTTGTGTTTTAAGGCCCAACAATCTTGAGTATCATGTCCAGGTGCTCAGGCATGATAAGTACACTTCCGAATAGCATTAAAACCCATCCCATTAGGGTTGGCTGGTGGAAGAAGACGTGTGATTTTTTTCTGAGTAGTCAGAAGAGTAAGAATATTCTCGAGTGAGTCCCCTAAGGGTGTGAACGTTCGAGGTCGCTTTTCTTCTCCACTTTTAGGCAATGGAGGGTTTGAAGACTATGCTTGGAAAGGGGAGTAGTTTTTCCTCTGTATAGGCATGTTTTGACTGCCTTTATGAACATGTAGTATCAAGGAAACATCCTCCTCTTTCTTTTTATGGACCCTCTGGGGGTTGTTTCCATAAGATCCGGATTGGATGTGCTCAGCAACAGCTTTAAGAGCAGCTAGGTCTTGAATCTTACCAGACTTCAATCCCATCTCAGCCATCTCTCCGTGTTTGATCATTTCAGAAAATGGTTTGCCAATACCAGCTAGAACTCTCTTATAGAAAGGAGCTTCCTGTACATCTATGAAAGTCATGACCATTTCTAATTCTGTCATGGAAGGAATAACTTGAGCAGCAAGGCGCCTCCACCTTTGAGCATACTCTCTAAATGACTCATTAGACTGTTTCTTGACCTTGGTAATTTGGTATCGGTCAGGAGCCATTTGAGATTGAAAACTATATTGAGTGAGGAAGGCGTGAGCTAGCTCTTCCCAGCTATGGATCTTGGAGTTGTCTAATCTGGTATACCATGAACGGGCTTCTCCAGTCAGACTCTTCTAGAACAACTGCATTCTGAGCTTTTCATTTTCAGCATAAGATCCAAGTTCTCCAATGAAAACTTTCAAATGTGTATAAGGATCCCCTAATCCGTCATACTTTTCAGAATTAGGGGTTTTGAATTTCTCTGGATAATGAACACCAAGGAATATGCAAAGGTCAGTATGTGAGACACTTCCATGTGTTCCAATCCCTTTGAGAACATGGATAGTTTCCTCCATTTGAAGGACCTTCTTCCTGATATCATCGGTGTCTGGATCTACTTTGAGATGGGTGTTTTCAGGGTCTTTATTGGTCGTATCCAACTGAGGTTCTGGAATTTTTTTTCCTAAACCTTGGGATCCCCATTGTGTAGAGGATTCTGTATATGTAAGTATCTTTGTACCCTGAGTAGACTGATGCAGTTCTTTTAGCAGAACAACCAAGTCTGTGATTTGTTTACTCAATCCGTCAAATTCTTTCTCGAAAGCAGATTAGATCGGTCGAGAAGAAGACATGATTGGTTTGTAGGCTCGTGGTGGCCTTTTTGATTTCGAAGTAGATGTGAGCCCAATTGCTTCCCTACAAAAGACTTATGTAGTTTAGTCTTAGGGATAATGTAAATGTTATCATGATGTGTCCGTTTTAGGAATATGGTCCTTAAAAAATGGTTGTTAATTGATAACATGTCATGTATGCACATATATTCTTCATATTTTCCATTACATATAAATGATCATGGAATGAAATTACAAGTAAATGCTTTTACAAGTAATTGAAAATGAAAAGCATGAAGAGACTTTCCTTCACGTTTTGGTTTATCAGAGGTTGACCTATCTTAGGTTACTCTCGCTCCTTTTTGGCATGAAGGTTCCCAGATCATCACAATCTACTTGACGGGAAGTTAATCCGGTCTTTCAACTGGAGCGAATCTGGGTGGTGCCTTTCCTGAGCCTCGTTGGAATTAGTCTTCCTACGAGTCCAGTAATCAAACACCGACAAGATAGCCTCCTGGTGGAGGAACCACACAACATACATTCACATACAACGTGTCTCACCGTTTATGCAAAATGATGACATATGCTGTTAACTAATATATCCTGAATAGATATTTAGCAAGATAAAGTAAGTAAGATGAATTAGTACACATTCATCATAAATGTAAATGTAACATTCACACACAAGCATATAACAGTTTTGAAAAGCTTGTAATAGCGGCTTAAGCCCTCTTACTGGATTCCCTAGTAGAGTCGCCACCTGTCGATGTCGGGATTTTTAGTGTCCCTTTTCGTTACTTTATCTTTGGTGTTCTCATGTTAATGTGAGATTTGTTTGAAAAAACAAGTGAAAAAGGTCTGACATGTGTAATATCGATGATTTGACTTTAAGAGTCGCCAGTTGGTATTTTTAATTGGTTGCACCAACACAACCGAAAAGGTTTGCACATTGTCCTAAAGATGTGACACTACTAAACGCGTCTGTGAAGCCGAGATTCATTAGGGTTCGAGGGCTTGATTATGCAGAGGGAAGGTGTTAGGCACCCCCCGACATCCGTGTTGCCACGGTGACTGTCACTTCTCAAATAAACTATTATATGAATGTGTGTGTGTGTGGATAAATGTGCAATTATTTGAAAGTAGTGCGAGGCCTCGTTCGCACCTATATACACAAGGTTTGAATTTATAGAAAAATTCAGTTTTAACCAAGATATAGCAATGAAGTTTTGTAAAAGAGGTTTTTCAAACCCTGTGCTCAATAGGAATTGAGACCTTTTCATACTTCTATTTTATTGTTAAATGTTCGGCTTGTTTTCTTTTATTTTTGAGATGCGAGGCATCTTCAAGAAAAATATTTTTGAGATGTGAGGCATCTTCAAGAAAAAAATATACCGCAGCGCCGAACTCCTTATGGGCATGACAGCCATCCAAGGAAATTCGTACTCTGTAAATAATGTATAAGCTTCTTACAGCTGGAAAAAGTCCATCACGGGAACCGAATCTAGATTTAGTAGATTGAATCTGTGATCACATGATTCTAGGCTCACATAATCACCGCAATTTGTATAGAAAGCGATAGCAGTTATATATATATAAATTTGTAAATATATATATATATATATATATATATATATATATATATATATATATATATATATATATATATATATATATATGATCAACCACCATGAAGCAACTCCATGGGGATCAAAAATATAAATAAAGCAGTAAATGCTATCAACCGCCATAAAGTAAACTCCAGGCGGGACTTGAATATAAATAAAACTGTAAAAGCTATCAACTGCCACGAAGTAAGCTCCAGGCAGGACGAAATATAAAGAAAGCTGTAAAAGGCCACGAAGTAAACTTCAGGCCTGACAAAAATATAAATATATATATAAGCAGTAAATGCACCGGATATAAAATCCAGGCTCATCGGATATGTCCGAAAACAATTATATATATATATATAAGTATATATATAAAAGCAATTAAACGTACCGGATATAAAATCCAGGCTCATCGATGCAGTCTCGACAGATTTTTATATATATAGTATATATATATATATATATATAAGCAAATAAACGCTCCAGACATAAGTCTAGGCTCAATCGAGGCATAACTCGATAATGTTAGTCCATATAGAAATATATACATATATATATGTATATATATACAGACAGAAACAAAAACCACGGACCAAAGTACGGGCATACACACACAACATTACTCTCAATGTGTAGAATAGTGTGTGCAAATATTAAGAGAAAGGCTTTATAGAGTATGAGAAGGCTTACAGTGGGCTACCAATGCAAGCTTCTATGACTCTAAATGGATAAATACTCAGCTCCATGGAAATAAATTTATAACTCGTATGTGGGCTATGTGTGTTTAAAAAGAGCAAGCACTCAATATAGGGTGTGTATAAAGCAAATTGGATGGGGCTTTTCACTGCATGTAATGCCAGGAGTTCAAGGGTCGTCCGTCATTTAAGCACGTGCACTTGTGCACTATAATGTCCGCTTAAACTTGCAAAACTTCAATCCGAGCATCCGAACGAGGTATATACGACCTTCTTCGGACTTCTTGTGTCGAGAGTTACGCAATGACATGGAATAGAGGTTGTACGAAATCAGGAAGAGGGGACCATGCCCATGGTCTTCAAGCTTCAAATTTTATCCAGTGTGCTGCCATGGGTAATAGTCACTCGGGATTGGAACTCCTGATTCTTGAAGGACATTATTGTTTGTATGTACGTATGAAGCATTGAGACGAAGCGCAGGTGTTGAGGTAGCAAGATGACGTATGACTCCTCATCGGGGTTATCGTCGATTTGAGTTGAAAGTAGACGTTGCTCAGGGTTACATCTGAGATTGGAGTGCTGCAATTGTTGAATGCCGCAATATCATCTTGTGGATGCATGTCTGCCTGGTGTTAGCTCTGGGTCTGAGGTATGAGTGCCTCGGCAGGAGGTCTAAGCTTGAAGCTGATAGCATGCATTTGAAACAAGCATTTCCGGGGTTATCGCCGGAACTACAACAACATTCCTTGGGGTTATCGCCAAGGACGAAACTCGGGGTTATCTCCGAGGTTGGAAATAATGTTCCTGGTGTGTGTTCCGGGATTTGAGACTGATACTCCTGGTGTATGGTCCGGGGTTGAGATTGAACTTCCGGTAGTATCCGGAATGGATGTGAACTGTCTTCCAAGGTTATCTCCGAAAGACGATTCGGCCCTCCTACAATGTTAGTAACAGTTGTACAGAAAATTTCGAGTGTCTACAGCGCAATTAGGTGACCAAACTCCTTTTCTCGACATAACATTCTAGACATTGTCAATAATGCAAATAATAATATGAATAACTTGTCATCTCAATTATTGATTTAATAATATAAAATATTATGACAATAATTAAATCAATAATGTGAGATACTATGCAATAATTACTGTAGCAATAATTTAGAATAACTGTGTGACTTCTCACGTAAGCATCAATAATCAATATCATGTGCTACTATGCAACCACACGTATTATTGTACTTTTATCACCGGGTAGTTCAACAGTTAACGGTAAAACTTTCGTCGTTATTATTATAAAAGATATTTACGCCGTTTTTCTAACTCGCATGATGAATTCCGTTCATGAGGTCCACTAATGATTGTGCCGTCGTACGAATATTTCCTGTTAAAACGAATATTCTTTGACCAATCAAATATTTTATAACAACTTTCTTACTTTGCAAAATTTATATATATTACCCACAACTATACCATTATATCAAATTCACACCACAATATTTAAAAATATATTTCGATACAAATTAATCTTTATTCATGAAAGTTGGGGTCTTACAAAAATGTCTAAGAACAAAATATTTGAATAAAAATATAAATAAAATCCTATATATTATATTTGATGTTATATTAAATACTCCTTTAAATCACGAAATTTATCGTAAATTAAATACTTAATAAAAATAATTTATTTTTGATGTATAACATCAAAGAGTAATAAGATCTTTTATACATAACTTTTGTAAAATTCAAAAAAAATATTTTTCATTTATATGTTATATCTTTAAAAAGTAAGAAATGTCAAATTTATAACTATAGGAAAACTCATTCAATTATAAGCTCACCCATGTTATATCTTTAACTTTTAGGATTATTTTGATAATAATAGTAATTAGTAAATATGTTAAGTAAATATTAGAATTCTAACCATATGATTTATATTATAATTTATTTTAATTAATTTATTTACTTTTACTAAAAATATTTTTAAATGTTATTAAATTAATATATTTTGACTTTAATAATTTCATATCAAGTGCTAAGGAGATTAGTTAATAAAGTAACATTTTCTAAGGTAAGAAAACTTCTATTCTTCCTTTTATACACTAAAACTTTCAAAATACTATATTATATATTAAAACTATTTTGACAAAATATAAAGGGCAAAAAGAAATTGCAAACTTAGAAGGAATATAAGATCAAAGCCTTTTACTCCACATGGTCGGGTATAAGCTTTCAAGATTACACAACTTAAATCTCACATGGTCATTTAATTCCTTTTAAGAATAACATGTGCAAAAATTAAAGTATCATCCAAAAAGTAAAAGGATAAATCCTTTTACTTCATTCATCCAAAAATTGCTAGCATGTGCTTGGAATAGTTTGCAAATGGAAGTTTGGAAACTTAAAAGACATTTTTGTTTAAAGGCTAAAATTTTAAAATTTAAAATTCAAATAAAAACTTAAGTTTGCTTTCTTTAAATATCAATCTACGTGACTACTTTTTAATCCATCTTAGTCTTTGATTTTAAAATCAAAAACCTTTATTTTTTCAAATGAACTTCCAAAAAACATTTATGCCTTAAGCTTGAAAAATCTATAAATATGAGGTCTTTTCATTCATTTCAACTTGTCAATTTCAAAAGAAAGAAAAGCAAATACTCCTTACCTACATTATCTCTCTAATCTTTCAAGAAAATTTCTCTCTCTTCTACTCAAATTTTGTATCTTTTGTCGAAGAGAAAATTGTCAAAGTATTTGAGATAAGGTCTTAAATTGATTTATTTGAATTATCTTATACCTGTTTATATTTTTGGATATATACAAATAAAATTTTGTATACATATATATATATATATATATATGTAACAATCCAAGATTTTATTATTTGTAATATAAAATATTTATTAAATGAAATAAATATTTTATTTATGCGATTGTTGTTATTAAATATTTATGATTTAAATTTACTACATAATATTCTAAAATAATTTAATTTATAATTTAAAAAGTTGTAAGATAACATGAGATGTTATATTATTGTTTTAATTTATTAATTTAAGAATGGTATGTTAAATTATTAAATGAAATTATAATGAGATTATAGTGTTGGTGATTTTTGTTAAGTGGAAAATTTATTTAAAAATATAGTATGTGCAATTAATTTATTTGATTAATGTTGGATATGGAAATCCAAATAAAAAAATACGTGATTATAAATTATAAACTAAATTATTTATTAAATAAATTAAAGGAGTTTTAAATTGGTTACCAAACAAGGCTTAAAGATATTAAGTCTTTATTTTAATTAATATTTGCCAAACATAGCTTTATAGCATTTAAATTTTGAATTATAATTATAATATAAATAAAATAAATAAAATATAAATAATATATATTAAATTAAGGTAACTGATGATTTAATAGGATCATTAGTAGAACGTCGATTTTTAAACGTTTGAAAGTTTGTACATTGGCTGGAGTTATATTTTATCTTAGGTGAAAAACATATGGCTTAAGCCTAAAGAAGAAAAAAAAGAGTTTTCAGAGATACGGAGAAAGAGAGAAACTTGAGAGAATAGAGAGAGATTGAGAGAAAGTTTGTGATTTCAAAGCAATTTCAGTGGTGTTAGTAAGGATTATCAAACAAATTGAAGGTATTTTCATAACCTTAATATTACATATACATATATGTTTTAATATGTTTTACGTCATGTATTTTCTATTCTCTGTGAATTCAAATTCTCTGGAATTTTGTATAAACTGAATTATTGCAATTGTAAGTAATTGTAATGCTAGAGTTTATGTTTAGATAGGAAATTATATGCTAATTACGTTTAAAAAGGAAGAAAACTATTGACAATATATATATATTTTATGTATGGCTTGTGAAAGTACCAAATTTGGTGGTTAATTTGTATGTTAATCTGTAAATTGAGTCTTGATTATGCTAGTCCGTTAAGAAATGAAGAGAACATAGTTTAAATGAAGTAATTTGATGAAGAATTGTGATCACGGTGATGATTTCTATGAAGGATGTCAAAAATGGAGTTTTTGTATGAAAATATGAAATTTAAGGATTTAAATTAGTTAAAGTTGTTTTTTAAGTGTTCTAAGTTGATGAATATGTGAGGAATCATGTTTGTGATAGATTTGTACCAATTACATATGCTTAATTTACTGTTTTGTGGGTGAAATTCGTGTTAGTTGGCTTAAGAACAGTGTCAAATCACGTTCTGTAAAAATTGGAACTGGTGTATAGCCAGCGCGTCTGACCTCTTAAGCGGCAGGTGCCTGTCGCATGGTATACAAAGAATCTTAGGCAAAATCAAGGCGCGGCCACGCCAATTGTCTGCCAGACCCAGTGAAGTCTGTTAATTTTGCAGACTTTGAAACATTAATGTAACCTAGTTTAGTGATGTGTTAATGTGAGAAACATGTAATGTAAGAGTTAAAACAGAATAGTATCATGTGGTTAGTAACTCTAAAAATGTAAAGTTAGTAAGTTGTGAAAATGATATGTATGATTTAAGAAACTTAATGAACAATGAATACGTGTTATGAAATGTACACTTGTGATTCTGAAATATGTATGGTAAGGTAAGACTTGTTCTAAAATAACAAGTTTAGCTAGAGGTGAGTATTATTTTGGAATGTGAATGTTAGTATATCTGATAGATATTGTAATTCTAATACTATGTGTAGGTGAACGTGAGTTATAAATTTATAGCTTACGCACGAGGCAAGTTTCCAAAACCTTATTTCTTTACATTGAGAAAGTTTCTAATTCTTACCTTTTACATTGAGCAAACTTTAACCCTAATTTTATTGGAATTCTAATCATTGTTGATTTACTCTAACTTGTTTATAATTAAACAAGTTTCTTTAGTTCATTCTTTTATAGTGAATGCTTCTTGAACTCTAATTACTAGTATTAAACTATTGTATTTCAATTACTTTGCATAAGTTATTATCATGTTGAGAAAGCTTTGTTTCCAGCTTGCTATCAGTTAATGTATATTCAGTAATTAAATTTCTAATTTGACAAGATCATAGACGTAGCTTATTATTGTTCAAGCAAAGGTTTATCATTTTATTCAATGCTTATGTTCTCTATAGTTATTCCCAAGCATGAGTTTAATATATAATCAATTCATCTATGATTTTAAATTGTTATATATTATGTTGTTATTGAACAACCGTAGTGTTATGAAGCTTTGTTGATTCAACTAATTCTTTAGCTGATGGCCGTTAAATTCTAAATTACCTTTGAAGCTTATCCAAACCAAACTTTCTTTGGTACAGACTTGTACTCTAAAACTGAGAAGAACAACCCTATTATAGGGGGTACGCAATGCATTTAAATGTTTGTGCACAATACATGGTACGAAGGGCTGATCTCCCTAAGTACGTGAAGTCCCTACAATATAACTGTTAAGGTTAAAGTTGAAAGATTACTTGTAACCATGGACGTAGTTCGTGGTCTTATGACCTTCAGATATATTTCATATTTTGATTCCAGTTTTTGATTACTATTGATAGAGTATCATTCAGTTTTGATGAGCCTATTCATTGGCAATTATTATTTTGTTGTTGTTTCATTACTATATCTAGTGAGCATTTATTTTGCTCACTCTTGCATATATATACACTCATTGCAGCTACAGTTGAGAAGGTCGATGAACCTACGACTAGCAAAGGAAAGGGAAAAATATACAAGTGATGAAGACTTGTAATTTCATTTATTGTCATGATGATAGACTTTAAATTTAATGATGTGATGTAATTATTTTATTTCCGCACTTGGTTGATGTTTAAGGTTAGACAACCTGGGAAGACTTTTTGATTGATGATGTAAATCTTTTTAAGGGAGGATTTCTGATTTTATTTTATTATATTTGGGTAGTTAGATATGAATGATTGGAAAGTGAACACCAAATCTTGTGGGAATGAAGTACCTGGATTTGGGGGTGTCAGAATATATATATAGGCAATGATCCATAACATGTATTGGTTATGAATCAAAAATAGGTAAATAATATTTATAGCATTGTAGACACCCAAAATTTTGCTTTCCTTTTACTAACCCTACATGAGGGTAAAAGCATAATTTCACCCCGAAAAAAAACTCCGCGAGAGGACAAAGACATAATTTTACCCCGAAGACAACTCCGTGGAGAAGCCAAAGAGCAACGTCGCCCAAACACTACATGGATCAAATGAGGACCACCAAGCTAAGAATGAGGTTATAAGAAGCCATCAAAGCAATACCCGAGTTGCGAACAACCCAAGACGAGCCAGCTAACCACCCTCGGGAACCGGAAGATACCTCTCGTGTGATAACCCAGAAAATTGGATTGTCCTAAAAGTTAGGTTTAAAGAATTTTTATTTAATAAAATAAATTTTTATTAATAATATTTTGTGTTATGAGTTTATTATTCGTTCTATAACCTAGGATGATTATTAAACGGGAGGATTTTGGCTATGAGCTAAAATAAATGCGTAAGAATTTTCAAGACAAAAATAAAATTTTTCTAAGGAAATAATTTTTTTGAGAAAAAGACGAAATATGCACTACTCATTTGATGAAACGTAAGGGTTTAGGGTTTGAATAACCTAAGTCATTTTGAGAGTTTGATATATCGAAGTAGCATTCTATTTGAAGATTTGCCGCTAATATGCCGTGAAAAATCATTTTAGTAAGTAAAAAATTTTCTCAAAAAACGTACAAAAATCGAACAAAATAAAAACGACAAAAAGTATTGTTATGTACTTTTTGAACGTTTAGCTATGTTTTGGAAAAATGTAGCAAAAAACACTATTCATCAAAAAATATTTTTCATTTTTTTTGAATTTTTGAAGAACGCGCTAACGTTAGAATGACAAAGAAAGACGGAATGTCCAAAAAGATTTAGAATCCGATAAACGCAGTTTTTCAACTATGTAATAATTAAAGAGATTTAATTAATAAGAATACGAGTATAATATAAATTATTATACGAGTATAGTATGAGAATAATACGCGTATAATACGAATTATTATACAGTAAGAATATGAAAATTTAAAGTCAAAAAGTCAAGTCAACAAAAATGGCTATCTTTTGCACTTTCCCACCATTTAAGCAAACTTGGGTTAATATGTAATCAAGGATGGTTAAGTTAAGAAAACTTGGATTCATTTTTCAATTTCTGACGAATGCGCAAAAGTTAATTTATAGAAGAAAGACATAATATCTAAAAAAATTTAGATTCGAAGAATGCCGTTTTTCAACTGCTGGACGAATTTTGAAACACAAAATAACGAAGCTTCCAAGAGAAGCTTGGTTGATATTTGTGAATAGTGAAAGTAGAGGGTGTTTTGTAAGTTTTGAAAACCTAAAAGTTTGGACTATACAAGACAGAAAGTTAAGTGACCAAATTGTAAACTGGTGAAAAGTTGTCTAAATGACCAAAGTACCCTAAGTCCTGTTGTTCTATATAAATAAGCCTTCGCTCATTTTTCATTCACATAAAATTTCCTAACACATTTCAAAGAGAAAAGAGAGTTTTAATGAGAGAAAAAGAGCTAGAAAGCTCGGATCACAAGCTTTGCCTAAACAAGAAGAAATGTATCAAAATCTAACCTTAATCCAAATTTTCTTTAAGTTTTTTATGTTATAATACATAATTTAATGAAAATAGAAGTAAAAGATGTTAAGAAACGATTTTCATATGGTTTAATCATAAGGAAATAAAGAACTAAAAATTTAAATTTTAGTTTATAAATTTCTTTTAAAAGAATTCATATGAAGTATGAATTGCTTGATGTTAATGGATGATCAAGATGAATCATATGAACGATCTGGGGGTAATAAGGAATGATTGGTGTTTTATAACACTAAAATCCATGAAAAAGTAAAATCGTAATCAAAATATTGATTAAAAATGAAGAACGATTGAAGAACACGAAGAACGTTGTTGATGGACAAATTGAAAACCATCTTAATTAGAGCTTGTTTTTGATGGATAAGTTTAAAATTATCATATATATATATATATATATATATATATATATTATGTGACTCCCCCAAAATAGGTCCATACTGTAACGATCCCAAAATTCGTACAATATAATTCTCAACTTCGGTCGTTAATAACACATCTACCTTCTGATTTGACATCATTATTCGATGTTAAACTGTATAAAATGCGAAATAATTTAAAATTTTATGTCTTTTTACTTTAATTCCCTTAATCAAAACCTTTATCATCTACATATCATATAACTCTAGCTTTAGCTTTACAACTCAACATAAAACTATACATCATAAAACATTTAGTACATCTCATGAATCTTAATCATGGTATTAAGAAATAAAAACTTTAGCTAAAATATTAATCTTCGTGTATTATTTCTGATCCACGTCATTCAAGTAGCATGTAGTGTTACCTTCAATCCTTAACTTGCAAAAATGGTTATTTACAAGGTTGAGCTCGACAGCCCAACAAATCTAACAGTTTTCATGCATCACGTAGCATATAATTACATGCTCAACATATATCTCATAAACATCGGACTAACATAACATACATGTTACAGTTCATATAACAAGAATAAAGATTGAGTTCCTTACTCAATCAGCATGCTTTAGTCAATCAACATAGTCATAAATTGACTTTAACATTTCATACATTCAACATGTATATAACACATCATGCTCTTTGCAATAAAGATTTAAAACAATCAAATTCACATAACAAATAGGAACTAAAAGAATTGCCTTGATCGTTGTTTACCAATAACAGTTTAACAGCTTACAGATATCTGCACTTCACGTGCCCTACACAATTATATAATAATTCACATTAACTATTAGTTACATAGAAACGAATAGTATTTATAATGTAAACTTTAATCTACATCCTATAACCCTTCCTACTAATCAATACACAATGTTCAATTTGATTGTGTTAACTTTAGACTTATAACTCACTATATTTCTTCTTAGTCAAACTCGAAGTTCATTCAAGTGTTTAAGTCTTACTAAGAATCATTATTGGTTTTATATTAACCCTAATCAATACCTTATAATATTCATTTCATTTGATTTTAAATACTTTTTACGTTCATTAACACGTATCACGACATTTCGATGTTTATTCGTCACACACCCAATTTGTCTCTCTTGTGTGTGCTTAGTATGCATATACAAATTATCTAATATATTATTTATTAATGTTAATCATCATTATACTTCATAATATTCATGTTCTATAACTTAGAACAACATCTATTAACGTCGACATCACTATACTTGTGTATGTGCATGTTTGACGCCCTCCGATAGCCTTCGAATACGCATCAGTCACAAAGATGACCATTCTGACTACTGTTCCTGACCCCAAATTGAACAACTTAAAGAATAAACGTTGTAGGTCCATTCGTCCTCGTTCCGGATCATCTTGAATCACCTCAATCGGATTTCGTATGAAAACGTTATGCTTATTTTACTAAAACAGGTCAAAATAATAACACCTGACATAGTTTGGTAGCATTTGCTTACTAATTAAATTAAATACGCAGTGACATTACACCCCAAATGACTTAGGGCGCAGTCTTAATTAGCGATTAAAAACAGGACTCAAGCTCTTGTTCTCGCGATTTTTGACCCTTTTTCTCATACTAATCTTCATAACATGAGTTATATACATCCAAATTAGTCCGTTTTTGATTCAATGAATTTGTAATTCATAGAACTACAACATACTAGAATTCTAACAATTTATAAAAACATTAACCAACCTAAAATTTGACCCAAAATACATGTTCATACTATATTTTCATGTTTTAAACACATTTAGCTAATTCAATCGCCACGACTTCGTTTATTAACCAAATTGATTCATTCAACTTGCGTTCTTTTTGTTTCTTATCCTATTAACACAATCAATCACCAATTTTACAATAATAAAATAAACTCCTAACCAATTTTAGTCTCAAAACAGACCCAAAATACATATATTAAACAAAACTCATATTATTCATCTTTAACATGTTCTCATGAGTTTGATTACTCTAAAACCACTTTTAGATGATATAGAATGGATTATACAAACCCATTAACATCTACAACCAATTCCTTAAGAAATCCAATTTATCAATAAAGAACTCAAGAAATAAAACTTAAGGGTTTAAAATTGATTCTTATCTCTTGATTCTTGCTAATCTTAGTTTGGTGATAAAGAACAATTGCTTAATCTCCTCCTTACTTCTCCTTGACTCTTCATCCTTCTTCTCCAATTCTCTCTAAACTCTCTCTTTCCCTCTGTATTTTCACTGATATCTAACCTTAGGGAAAGAAATAATATGCGTGAAAAATAACCTGATATGACTTTTACATCAGCATGCCGATTCTGATAAGCCAAAGGCCACAAGGCCTTGTTTGGCTACACACAATTCCCCTCATTCCAATTTATTTTGATAAGATTATATTATATAGTTTTTTAATTTGTCACACCTGTAACCATTTTACATAACTTACAATAATAATTATAATTTTTTTATTATAATTCTTTTGATGATTAATAAATAATCATATATCTAATTTAATTAATAAATTAGATTTAAACAACGCTTTATTTAATTTACTTATTTTGTTTAATATTAAACAACTCATTTAGTTTAATTAATTCATTAAATTAAATCTTCAAATAATAAAATTTACCTTTGCTTTAATTTAATTATTATACACACGTAACTAAATTATTATACCACAATTTCATAAATTATTTATTTTTCTCAATAAATACATTATTTAAAATATTTATTTATTTCAATAAATATTTTAAATTAATTAACAAATTTATTTAATTTCTTCAATAGTTAACCTAACTATTGAACCTCACTTTCCCAATATATGAATATATATTTCTCTTCACACCAGATCACATATTTCAAAATATAAAGCACGCATATATTTAATCAAACTCAAAACATCTCATAATAAGAATTTTAATTATTAAATTCTTATTTTAATAACTTATAAAAATTCGGGTTGTCACACATACAACCCATCTTGAGTCCCCAGATACACGGTAAAAAATTTAAATATAAACTTCATTTATACAACTGTTGAACTGTCGTGCAAAATACGACAACACATAAGCTGTGAGTTTCAATACAAATATTGTTACGTATATAATATGCCAATATTAATACTCAAATTATTACTATGCCATATAAAATACATCAGCGAATATTTCAAGTCCTCAAAAGGAACACAAGAAGATTTCTATCCTCCTCATTCTAATGGGGTGCATCTTTGACGCTTTCAAAGTCAGGTTCTCATCACCCTATTGTTGTTCAACAAAATCTATTATTAAGTGACGTATAAAATACGACACACCCATGTTAGGTCCTCAATACAATTATATATTGCATGTCATGTTGTTTTATAATGTATTAAGAAACTTCCACAATCTCGGACCATCACACTATTCCCCTGTTATCCCCGCTCGACCCAACTACACTCTTAATACCTAAAAGGAATTGTGAAGAAAAAGGGTGAGCACAAATAGCCAAGTAAAGAATATTATGACTAAGATAATTTATTTATCAATAGCCTTCATCAGTAATAAATTAGATATTTAAAACATATAGTAGATGATTAAAGTTTTCTACCATAATTGCAGCGGAATCAACAATCCATTAGAAGAGTCAAGTAGAACATAATGTCTACTATCCTCTCCAAATTAAAAGTCCATCATTAATATTTCATTACTGTAATACCCATCAGAAATTCTTTGTTGCACCCAAGACAAAGAGAACTTTAATCACCTGTCTTCAGCTGAACCACCAAAGATTATAGTTAAATTCATAATTTATGTTTATAATCATGTAAATCAACAGTTTCTCCTTGCCACAAAGGGTTAATAAAACGTTCACTCAATATCCTTACCCCAAAGGCTAAAGATGTTCAAATGTAATAACAATGATCATACCAATCAATTGTCTATCTTTGTACTACGGGCCAAATATATTCAACTACAAAACCAATGGTCATGATCATACCAATCAATTATCTGTCAGTGCATTACGGACAAAGACATTCAACTGTAAAACCAATGGTCATGATTTTGCCAAACACATCATCTAATTATCCTTGCACTACGGGCCGAAGCTATCAATCAACAGTTCATCAACATTTCTTCTTTGCACTACGAGCTAAAGAGGATTTTTACCACATTATAGGTCATGATTATACCGATACATAATTCCTGGTCGTAATCATATTGATCAACAGTCCATCTATGCACTACGAGCCAAAGATGACTTTCATTTCAATATAAGAATAAGTATGCTGACAATGATATAAGAATTCAATTAAATGAGATCAATAATAAATTTTAAAGATTTATAATTCAATTTATCCAGAGTTTAAGAATGTCCAAATTGTCAACATGATACTTGATGAGTGTGATTTATACACGTGAATTGGATACTTTATGACTTAAATAGTTGCTTGATTTCATAGATTTTATATAATTTTATATGATTATAATGTTATTGTGCCTAACCAACGTATTGCAGGGCTTTACAGGACTTTTCTAGCATTTAGGGGACAAAATCGACAAATTTCATACACTGGCGCCGCGGTGCCAATGCCAAACCTTGTGCTCGAACCACAGTGCCACCCTCCTGTCTTGCTGATGTCATCCCAATGCTGCAACGCCATGGTTCCTTCATGGACTCGTGCTGCAGTGCGAGCTCCTGTGTTTTCAAAGCTGACATGGCGACGCAACGCCACCCATAGGCCTATTGCCCGCGCCACAGCGTGAGCTCCGATGCCCAAGCAGAGAATGGCTTGGTTTGGCCTAGCTAAAGAAGGAAACATATATATATATATATATATATATATATATATATATATATATCAAGGAAGCCTCTGCAATAAAAAAGATAGATAATATCAAACATTATACATCATAATATAGCTTAGGATATAATAGTTTAGTTTTTCTGCCTCTTTTGTAATTTCTCTCTCTAGTTCTTAGTTAATGTATGTAAATATAGATTAAGAAGAAGTCTGGGATTTCCTTGGAGCATTAAGAGCTGTGAGTTACACGAATTGGAAAGCTTGATTTGAGCAGAATGCTTGGAGACTGAAGGGCCTTGACAAAGTTTCCTCTTATCTATTTATTTCCTCTGATTTTGTAATCCATTAATGTTGTCTTTATTGCTACTTATATTTTGTTCAATAGCTATGAACTGAGTATTGGCTCTAAGGTTATAATGGAACCTTTTGTTATTTAAATTGACTGTCTTATCTCTTTGGTTGGCACCATATGGTTTGGTTTAATATATTCATGCTTATTGATTCTCACTAAGATATTAGTGATGATTTTGGTAATCTACATGATATTGAAAGAAGGATTGTAGATTTACACCTAAATATATTGACATGTGATTATGGGTTTCAACTGCATAAGTTGTGCATAGAATAGACATATATATGTGCGCCACGTGCGACCTATTTGAGAACTTATGCTTAAATTCTTGTTATGATTAATTCTCATTGACAGATATAGGATTGTATCTAGCTTGGATGTTCTTTTCAGTTCTATTTCTTATCGGGTGGATTTGGAAAGGATATGTTTGTGCATACATCGACAGAGGTGTATGAGCACCTGTGTGTTCTCGGTCGACAAATTGTCATAAAAATTAAGACCAAAGAGAGAAGGGTAGGAAGTTTAATGAAGCATATCACACCAAGTGTTCGACAGAATGCCTGTGTGGGGTGAAGTTGTAACCTTAGCTTGTAATTCCTTCGATTACCATTCGTTATCCATTTTCTTGCTTTGATAATTAGTTATAACTAGACTAATCACACTTCCATTTATTGTTGTTCGAATAAGACTTTAGCGATACAAAGTCGGTACTTGGTAAATATTAGTGATAGTTCCTCGTGGGTTCGACTCTTTTTTTATCACTATATTACGAGTTAGACTACGTATACTTGCGTGTGTTTAGTGATCGGTTTTCCGACCAATAATACTATTTTGTGGAGTAAAATTCAAGAATAAATTCATGTATCAAAAATAATTTGGACAGAAAAGAAATCAATTTTTTTTTGTGAATAGTACCTCGGGTGAATAGTATCCTCGTGAATGTACTTCATGAATAGTACTTCACGAATAGTCCCTTATAAATAGTACTTCATGAATAGTACCTTATGGATAGTACTTCATGAATATTGTTGTACGTATAAATAGTACCGTTTGTATGAATAGTACTTCATGAATAGTACCCCGTGAATAGTACTTCATGAATAGTGCCATATGTATGAATAGTACTATAGGTATGAATAGTGCCATACATATGAATAGTGTCGTATGTACAAATAGTACTTATGAATGGTACTCCGACATAAAAAGATTAAAATTTAACAAGAATGTTCAGAAAAATATTTCAGTGGAATGATACTAGATGAAATGCAAACTTCAAGGATATTATACTAATTTCAAGGAGTATAGAAGCGACACTTATCAAAATTAGTGTAGAATTCGGAATCTAAAACGAAATAATATTACTTACATGCTACAGAGTGTAATATTACTATCAAAATGAGTGTATTATTTCTTACGAATATTGAACAAAAATAATATCCCTCACGACTGTTGAATGAAAATAATATTCCTTACGAATATTCAACGAAGATAATATTCATTACGAATATTGAATGAAAATAATATTCCTTACGAATATTGAACAAAAATAAAATTTCTTACGAACACGAAAAATAATATTGTAAGCGAATATGAAATAAATAATACCCCTTACCTTAAAAAGAGAGTACTTCTAGCTGGTATAGCGGAGATATTCTTGAAAAAAAACTTGCACTATTTTTTACACTCAAATCTTTCTTAAACTCAAAAAAATACGCTCAATATTATAGAAGAAGAATTCTCTGATTTTGGTGTGATTTTCATTTCTAAACTAAGCATTCTATTTATAGGTGAATGACAGGATACTATTTTGAAAATAAAATCATGGACTGCACAATAGGAATCCCGATGATTTTCATGGGCAAAATTTTTATTTCACATGATTTTTACTATGCAACACTTACTGTGGCAATAATTGAATAAAACTGAGTGACTTCTCACATAAGCATCTATAATCAAAAATATTGTACAATATCGTGTGCTACTATACAACCACGTGAATTATTGTACTTTTATCACCAGATATTTCAACAGTTAACGGTAAAACTTTTGCCGTTATTTTTATATAAAGTTATTTCTATCGTTTTTTAACTCCAACAATAATTCCGTTGTGGGGTCCACTAATGATTGTGCCGTCGTATAAATATTCCTTGATAAAATGAATATTTCCCGACCAAACGAATATTTTATGACAACTTGCTTACTTTGCAAAATTTATAAATATTAGCCACAACTATAACATTATATTAAATCCACACCTTATTATTCAAAAATAATATTTAGAGAAAATTAAATCTTTATTCACAAAAGTTGGGGTCTTACAACCTCCCCTTCTAATGAAATTTTGTCCTTAAAATTGGTGTACGTACCTGGTAGTTCGAAGGGATGAGAATACCTTGCTTTCTTTTCGGATTTTACCTTCCCGGTTATTTCCTCTGTATCATGATTTCCCCATTGCTCATCTCTTGGATTTCAGATATCATTCCATAATACAACTTCAAAACAAAGGTTAATTGACATATCCCGATTTGTCAACATAAGTAAGAAAATTCAGCTTAGGTAAGACAAACACTAGCGAAGTATATTACTCGTCTCTCCCCTCTTAGTTCTAATCCCAGATCTCCGCCAGAGACCATATCCTTAAGCTCTGAAACCATTTGTGGCGCCCCCAAAATAGGTCCACACAACAGATCTTGAGTCGCCAGATACACGGTATATAATTCAAATACAAACTTCATTTATATAACTGTTGAACTATCGTGCAAAATACGACAACACATAAGTTGTGAGTTTCAATACAAATATTGTTACGTATATAATACGACAATATTAATACTCAAATTATTACTATGCCATATAAAATACAGTAGCGAATATTTCAAGTCCTCAAAAGAAACACGAGAAGATTTATGTCCTCCTCATTCTAATGGGGTGCATCTTTGACTCTTTCAAAGTCGGGTTCTCATCACCCTATTGTTGTTCACTAAAATCAAATATTAAGTGACGTATAAAATACGACACACCCATCTTAGGTCTTCAATATAATTATATATTGCATGTCATGCTATTTTATAATGTATTGAGAAACTTCCACAGTCTCGGACCATCACTCTATTCCCTTGTTATCCCGCTTCACTTGTTGACTACACTCTTAATACCTGAAAGGAATTGTGAAGCAAAAGGGTGAGCAAAAATAACCCAGTAAAGAATATTATGACTAAGATAATTAATTTATCAAAAGCCTTCATCAGTAATAAATCAGATATTTAAAACACATGGTAGATGATAAAAGTTTTTAACCATAACTGCAGTGGAATCAACAATCAATTAGAAGATTCAAGTAGAACATAATGTCTACTATCCTCTCCAAATTAAAAGTCCATCATTAATATTTCATTACTGTAATACCCATCAACAGTTTTTTGTTGTACCCAAGATAAAGAGAACATTAATCACTTGTCTTCACCTGAACCACCAAAGATTATAGTTAAATTCTCAATTCATGTTTATAATCATGTAAATCAATAGTTTCTCCTTGCCACAAAGGCTTAATAAAATGTTCACTCAATATCCTTGCCCCAAAGACTAAAGATGTTCAAATGTAATAAAAATGATCATACCAATCAGTTGTCTATCTTTACACTACGGGCCAAAGACATTCAACTATAAGACTAGTGGTCATGATCATACCAATCAATTATCTGTCAGTGCACTACGGCCAAAAACATTCAACTGTAAAACCAATGGTCATGATCTTGCAAACACATCATTGAATTATCTATGCACTACGGGCTAAGGATATTCGTTAGTATCACTAGTGGTCATAATCATGTCATACACCTGTCTATATTTGCATTACGGGCCAAAGCTATCAATCAACAGTTCATCAACATTTCTTCTTTGCACTACGGGCCAAAGAGGATTTTTACCACATCATAGGTCATGATTATACCGATACATAATTCTTGGTCATAATCATACCAATCAACAGTCCATCTATGCACTACGGGCCAAAGATGACTTTCATTTTAATATAAACATGAGGATGCTGACAATAATATAAACATTTAATTAAATGAGATCGATCAATGATAAATTTTAAGGATTTATAATTCAATTTATCCAGAGTTTAAGAATATCCAAATTGTCAGCATGATACTACTTTGTGGAGTAAAATTCAAGAATAATATTTATGTATCAAAAATAATTTGGACAGAAAAGAAATTAATTTTTATCGTTAATAGTATCCTGGATGAATAGTACCATAGTGAATAGTACCTCGTGAATAGTACATCATGAATAGTACCCCGTGAATAGTACTTCGTGAGTAGTACCATACGTATGAATAGTACTGTATGCATGAATAGTACCGTACGTATGAATAGTGTCGTATGTATAAATAATACTTCATAAATAGTACCCTATGAATAGTACTTCATAAATAGTGCCATACGTATGAATAGTACCATACGTATAAATAGTGTCGTACATTTGAATAGTGCCATATGTATGAATAGTACTCTGGCATGAAAAAATTAAAATTTAACAAGAATGTTCAGAAAAATATTTCAGTGGAACGATACTAGATGAAATGCAAATTTCAAGGATATTCTACTAATTTCAAGGAGTATAGAAGCAATACTTATCAAAATGAGTGTAGAATTCGAAATCTAAAATGAAATAATATTATTTACATACTACAGAGTATGGAAAAAAAATATTATTTCTTACGAATATTGAACAAAAATAATATCCCTTACGACTGTTGAACGAAAATAATATTCCTTACGAATATTAAACGAATAAAATATTTCTTATAAATATTAAACAAAAATAATATTCTTTACGAATATTGAACGAAAATAATATTCCTTACGAATACTGAACGGAAATAAAATTCCTTACGAACACGAAAAATAATATCGTAAGCGAATATGAAATAAATAATACCCCTTACCTTAAAAAGAGAGTACTTCTGGCTAGTATAGCGGAAATATTTTTGAATAAAACTTGTACTATTTTCTACACTCAAAGCTTCCTTAAACTCAAAAGAAATACGCTCAATATTATAGAAGAAGAATTTTCTGATTCTGGTATTATTTTCATTTCTAAACTAAGCATCCTATTTATAGGAGAATGACAGGATACTATTTAGAAAATAAAATCATGGACTGCACAGTAGGAATCACGGATGATTTTCACAGGTAAAATTTTCATTTCACATGATTTTTACTATGTAGCACTTACTGTGGTAATAATTGAATAAAACTGAGTGACTTCTCATGTAAGCATCAATAATCAAAGATATTGTACAATACCGTGTGCTACTATGCAACCACGCATATTACTGTACTTTATCACCGGGTATTTGAACAGTTAATGCTAAAACTTTTGCCGTTATTTTTATAATAGTTATTTTTGTCATTTTCTAACTCTGATAGTAATTTTGTTGTGGGGTCCACCAATGATTGTATTATCGTACGAATATTCCTTGATAAAATGAATATTCCCCGACCAAATGAATATTTTATGACAACTTGCTTACTATGCAAAATTTGTAAATATTACCCACAACTATAACATTATATCAAATCCACACCTTATTATTCAAAAATAATATTTAGAGAAAATTAAATCTTTATTCATAAAAGTTGGGGTCTTACATATTTGGTTAGGAATTAGAAAATTGAAAGAAATATTCCTTAGATGGATTGCAATCGGCCTATAACGAAGTTATAATGAAATTTCATAAAAGACGACGAAAGTTAGAAAGTAAGTTAATGACCCCTAATTAATGAGGTTTTATAAGAATGCTAGATAACAATGAAAATGAGAGTTCGTGGACTAGAGAATGAATGAATTCCGAGTTCGAATGATAGAATTACAGACGAACGAACGAAGAACGTTAATAATGTAAAACAAACAAATGATAAAATTTAAGATAACGGAAAGCCTTGTTAACAGACTCAAAAAATATTATGTCCAGCGAAAATCTGAGTATGTAATGAATGTAACCAAAATGACATTGGAACGAATCAGTTCCGAGTAATAATGAAAAAGTTAAGAGATTGCAAAGTATACGATTCGTACGTAGGAGAATTCTGCAAAAAATCTATAGAATTTGTCAATGAAATAGCACCGGCGCTGCATCGCCGATTTATACTAAAAATGGGGTGTCGTAGCGCCTAATCTGGGAAACAGTTGCTAGAGAGTGGCTGTAAGACATCAACTTTTATGAATAAAGATGAATTTTTCTATAAATATCATTTTTGAATATTAATGTATGAATTTGTTATAATGTCATAGTTATGGGTAATATTTATAAATTTTGCAAAGTAAGCAAGTTGTTTTATAATATTCGATTGGTCGGGGAATATTCATTTTAATAGGGAATATTCGTATGACGACACAATCATTGGTGGACCCCACAATGGAATTATTGTTGGAGTTAGAAAATGACAGAAATATCTTTTTATAAAAATAACGATGAAAGTTTTACCGTTAAATGTTGATATACCCGGTGATAAAAGTACAGTAATACACGTGGTTGCATAGTAACACACGGTATTGATTATTGATGCTTACGTGATAAGTCACTCAGTTATACTCAATTATTGCTATAATAATTGTTGCATAGTATCTCACGTTATTTGATTCAATTATTGTCAATATTTTATATATTATTAAATCAATAATTGAGATGATAAGTTATTCATATTATTATTTACATTGTTGACAATGTCTAGAAAGTTTTGTCGAGGAAAGGGGTTTGGTCACCTAATTACGCGCCAATAGGGAGAAATCCTTATTATCCTGGGAATGATCTGGTTGTTAATATTGCAAGTCATATTATTGATGAATAAATGTTGTTAAAAATATTCAGGAAATTTTTATGAAGTATTTGTTATAAGTTTGGCGTATTATTTGAACCCCCACTTATTTATTTTTCTAAGTAAACGGAAGGAAGTTATAAAGTATATATCTATATGCATATATATATATATATATATATATATATATATATATATATATATATATATATATATTTGACGTGTGTGTGGGGTGGGATAAGAAGGGGTGGGGGAAGATGACTTGATTGGAAGGGAATTGTGTGTGTATTGATGTGCTGTCAGTAGAATATGTGGTGGTGGAAAAAAAGAAGAAGTGAAAATGATGTTTGTGAGTGTGATAGTGATGTGTGTGTGTGTGTGTGTGTGAAATGTGGTGGTGGGTGATGAAAGTGATGGTTGTATATATATATATATATATATATATATATATATGTGTGTGTGTGTGTGTGTGTTATAAAAGTTTGTTTTATTCAAAAGTTGGGCGTTCGTGAATTCAAAGAATTCAGCCCGTGATTTTTTCGTCCGAAATCCAACTGTTGCGTCCGTGATTTTCTTAAACAGTACCCCTTCCATTCTCCTATAAATAGGATGCTTAGTTTAGAATTGAAAATCACACCAGAATCAAAGAATTCTTCTTTTATAATATTGAGCGTATTTCTTTCGAGTTTTAGGAAGCTTTGCGTGTAGCAAACAGTGAAAGTTTTCTTCAAGTATATCCCCGCTATACCAGTTGGAATACTCTTCTTTTTAAGGTAAGGGTATTATTTTTTATCTGTATTCGTAAGAAATAATATTTTCTTCCATACTATATAGTGTGAAAGTAATATTATTTCATTTCAAATTTTGAATTCTACACTCGTTTTGTTAGTGTTTTGGCTTCTATACTCCATGAAATTAGTAAAATATCCTTAAAATTTGTGCTTCATCCAATATCTTTTTATGGAAATATTATTATTGCTGGAGTACTATTCACGAGGTACTATTCCCGAAGTACTATTCATAGGGTACTATTCACTTAGTTACTATTTACCTGGGGAACTATTCATGAAAAAAATTGAGTTCTTTTCGGTCTAAATCATTTTTGGTATAATATTATTCTTGAATTTTAATCCACAAAGCAGTATCATGTTGACAATTTGGACATTTTTTAATTCTAGATAAATTAAATTATAAATCTTTAAAAATTTATCATTTGCTTTCATTTAATTAAATTCTTATATCATTGTCATCATCCTCATGTTTATATTGTGATGAAAGTCATCTTTGGCTTGTAGTGCATAGATGGACTGTTGATTGGTATGATTATGACCAGGGATTATTCGGTATAATTATGACCGTAATGTTACAAATGATGTGGTAAAAGTCCTCATTGGCCCGTAGTGCATTGATGGATAGTGGTTGGCATGATCATGACCATTGGTGAAAATACGAATATCCTTGGCCCGTAGTGCATGGATAATTTGTGGTTGTGATACTAATGAATATCATGGCGCCCTGCATCGCATGGATAATTGATGATGTGGATTATTTATTGTTTGAGTCTCAGCGATAAAATTGTTGATAAACTTTCTAAATCATAGAAGATAGTAGATATCATGCTCTACTTGACTCTTCTAATGGATTGCTTGTTCCGATGCAGTTAAACTTGATGTTTATTGTATTTTATCAGTTTAACACCGTTGAAGGCTAACGATAATTTATTCTGCATTATCTTAGTCATAATATTTCTTACTGGGCTAGTTGAGCTAACCCTTTTGCTTTCATAATTCTCCTCAGGAAATGAGAACGTAGCCGGGACTAGTCGGGAAATGGAATGATGGTCCGAGATGGTGTTATAGTAGTCCTCACTATTCTATGAAATGGTGTGATAATAATTGTAATGAGGACTCCATTTGAGTTTGGATATTGTCTAGAAGATAATATTTATATTAAAACTCTCGGCTATGTTTTGTCGTATTTTACACGACGGTTGTATAATTAAGTTTGTAATTAAATTCTGTACCCTGTATTTGGTGACTCAAGATGGGTGATGTATACCTATTTTGGGGGCGTCACAGTTGGTATCAAAGCTTAGGGATATGGTCCCTGGCTAAGATGTGAGACTAGAACTAAGGGGGAGAGATGGGGAAATCCTTCGCTAATATGACCTACCTAAGTTTATTTGTTATTTAATTGATCGGTCAGAATATAGGGATAATATGCGGCTTGTCAATTAACCCTTGTTTTGTGGCAGTATTTGAAAATGACATCTAAAAATGTTGAGATCAGCAATGAAGCACATAAGACCGTTGAGTCACCAACGATCAATACCCAGGATAATGTGCAACAGGAAGACAATAATCCTCAGGTAAACAACAACACTGATCAAATGATGAACTATGGGATGTTCAGAGGCTTTATGCAATTCATGCAACATCAGGTGAGAGCGGCTCCTATTCAAAATACAGGTGGAAACACTGGCAACTCAAAGATGGTCACCGCTAAGCAATTCAAGGAGCTGGGACCATCGGAGTTTAGGGGAAAGTCAAGACCACTTAAGGCAGAGACATGGATGAAGCAGATCACCAAGATATTTGAGGTCTTGGGATGCTCCAAGGAGCAAAAGGTTCCCTTTTCCACCTTCATGTTGCGAGGAGAGGCAGATTACTAGTGGGAATCTATAAAGCGTACTTAACTAGTCACACTGAAGATGTCTTGGGAGATGTTCTAAGAACTGTTCAATAACAAGTACTTTCCAAAAAGTATTTGTCACATGAAGCAGGTGGATTTTATCAAGCTAGAATAAAATAATATGACCGTGTCGCAGTACGAGGCTATGTTTGCCGAGTTATCCCGGTTTGCATCCCATTTGGTTGATAATGAGGAGAGAATGACGCGAATGTTTCCGTGAGGTTTGAAACCTAATACATCAATAGATCATTTCTCACAAACTGTGTTTATATTTAGATGTTGTAAATAGGGCTCAGTAATTGGAGCGCGATAATGAGTTAACCCAACCAAGAGAGAGCAGCCGACAAGTCGATAATACCAGTGATAGCAGTCATCGAAGCGGTGACAACAAACGTGGAGGAAATCATTATGCTAGAAATGGTAACCACTTTGGTGGTAATCATGGCCAAAATAATAGAAGTGGAAATTTCAAGAAGAGGAGATTCAACAATAATGGAAAGACGTCAGCACCAGCACCCGTTGTTAAAGAAGGAGAACGACCACCAACCGTATGTTTCAAATGCGGAGGGGAGGGACACATCAGTCCAAACTACACGATGAAGTCCAAAGCATGTTATAATTGTGAAAGAGAAGGTCACCTAGCTCAATTTTGTCGTGCAGCGAAGCAAAGTCCAGTTGGGATAGTGACATCAAATGTCGTCCCAAAAAAGTCAAAGCCGATAGTTCAAGGGAGAGCGTTTGTCGTGACCTCTAAAAAAGTGAGGAACCCAAACGAAGTTATCACATGTACGTTAATCATAAACTCTAGCAAAGTCTATACATTATTTGATACCAGTTTTAACCGTTCTTTTATTTCTCCTACTTGTGCTCAAAGTTTAAATTTAACTCTAGAGAAATTAGACTTTGACTTATCTGTTGAAACTCCGTTGGGAGAAACCTTCATTACATCCACTATTTATAAGTTTTGTTTGATTCAAATCGGCACTCACACGTTACCTATCGATCTTATCTCTTTAAAAATACTTGCATTTGATGTAATTTTAAGGATTGATTGGTTAACTACTCATCGTGCTAAAATTAATTGTTTTTGTATGGTTGTTAGCTTTCATATTCCTAACCAACCTATTATGTGAATTCTAGCAATCTAACCGTTAAAGTCAATCAATGTCATATCAAGCCATATAGCTATTCGTTTATTAAAAAATGGATGTCAAGCTTTCTTAGCCCATGTCACGGATTTAAATAAAAATACGTTAGTTTTGAATGATATTTCTATTATTAATAAATTTCCTGACGTATTCCCTGAAGAACTTCCTGGCCTAACCCTAGAGTGTGAAATTAAATTTTGTATCGACCTTGAACCCGATACAAAACCCATTTCTAAAGCCCCATATCGAATGCCTCCTATTGAACTTCAGGAGTTAAAGACCCAACTGCAGGAATTGTTAGACATCGGTTTCATTCGTCCTAGTAAGTCTCCTTAGGGTGCTCCTGTTTTATTCGTAAAGAAGAAAGATGGAAGTATGAGACTTTGTATTGACTATCGAGAGTTGAATCATGTCACCATCAAAAATAGGTACCCGTTACCACGTATTGATGACCTGTTTGACCAGTTGCAAGGCGCCAAATTCTTTTCAAAGATCGATCTTCGTTCTAGATATCGTCAGTTAAAGATTAAAACCGATGACATCCCAAAGACTGCTTTCAGAACTCGGTACGGGAATTACGAATTCCTAGTCATGTCATTTGGATTGACTAATGCTCCTGCTGCCTTTATGGATATGATGAACCGAGTATTTAAGGAACATTTGGATCACTTTGTGGTCGTCTTTATTGATGAACTCCTCATTTACTCTAAAAGCCGTGAAGATCATGAGCAACATTTGAGACTGATACTCCAAAAGCTTCGTAAAAATAAGCTATATGCCAAGTTGAAGAAATACAAGTTTTGGCTTGAGGAAGTAACATTCTTTGGGCACATGATATCAAATCACAAAATATCTGTTGACCTAGCAAAGATTGAAGCAATACAAAGCTGGGAGCAACCTAAGTCATTGACCAAAGTACGTAGCTTTCTCGGCTTATCTGGTTATTATCGGAGATTCGTAGAAGGGTTTTCTCGAATCGCTACTCCATTAACTCAGTTGACTCAAAAAGATATAAAATTCGGTTGGAGCAAAGAATGTGAGAAGAGTTTTCAAGAACTCAAGAGGAGACTCATTTCATCACCTGTTCTGACAATACAATTTGGCTTAGAGGGATTTATCATCTACAACGATGCCTCATGCAGAAGGTTAGGATGTGTTCTCATACAATATAGGAAAGTCATAGCCTATGCCTCACGACAACTCAAAGAATATGAGAGGAACTATCCTAATCATGATCTAGAGTTGGCAGCAGTCATTTTTACACTTAAAATCTGGAGGCATTACCTGTATGGGGAGAGAATGGAGATCTATACGGATCATAAGAGCCTTAAATATTTCTTCACCCAAAAGGAACTCAACATGCGGGAACGACGTTGGCTCGAGCTGTTGAAAGATTAATATCATGCGGCAAAGTTAAAGCTACTCAAGATACAGACTTGGAGCTGATGTGTATGAGGAAGAAAGTACAAGAAGGTGCTATTTCGGAAGAAAGAATCGATGAAGAAGGAATACTTCGACGTAAATCCAGACTTTGTGTTCCTAACGACCCTGATTTAAAGTATAAAAAATAAAATTATGATGAAGGCACACAACACACCATTTGCAATCCATCCAGGAAGTACTAAAATGTATTGTGATCTTCGACATATATTTTGGTGGAGCAATATGAAAAGAGAGATCACAGAGTTTATCTCAAGGTGTCTAACTTGTCAACGTGTCAATGCGAAGCATCAAGTGTCAAAAGGTCCATTGCATCCACTTGAAATTCCAGAATGGAAGTGGGAGCACATTACTATGGATTTCGTTACTGGTCTTCCCAAGTTTTCTCAAGGTTTAGATGCGATTTGTGATATTGTTGATAGATTAACAAAGTCTGTTCATTTCTTACCTATACGAGAAACTTATTCACTTGAACGTCTTGCTCGTATTTATGTAAATGAGATTGTAAGACTGCATGGGTAAAAAGCTATGGGCACGAATTTACGATTCAGTTTGGCATATCATCCTAAAATGGACGAGTAGTCGGAGAGGACTATTCAAACTCTTAAATATCTATTAAGACTCTGTGTCCTTGACTTCAAAGGAAGTTGGGACAAGTTCTTGCCATTAGTGGAATTCTTCTACAACAACAGTTATCAAGAAAGTATTGGCATGGCTCCATTTGAGGCATTGTATGGATGTAAGTGTCGTTCTCTATTATGTTGGGATGAGGTGGGTGAAGCAACGTTATTGGGACTGGAATTGGTACATATGACAATGGAAAAGATTCAAATGATCCGGCAACGTATAAAAACCTCACAAGATCGACAAAAGAGGTATGTTGATCTTCATCGAAATGTAAATAAAGCAGTAAAAGTCCACAAAGTAAACTCTAGGCCTGACAGAAATATATATATATATACACATATATATATATATATATATATATATATATATATATATATATATATATATATATATATATATATATAAAAGCGTATTAGATTAGATATATTTTGATCCAGCTCGCTTTTTATCATTTCAAATGATATGTCGCTATATATATATATAAAAGTAGTAAACGCACCGGATATAAAATCCAGGCTCATCGAACAAAGTCCGACAACAGTTTATATATATATATATATATAAGCAGTAAATGCTCCAGATGTAAAATCCAGGCTCATCGAATAGAGTTCGACAATAGTTCATATATATAAGTATATATATATACAAAAGGAATTAAAAAGCCACGGACCTAAGTTCGGGCATACACACACAACACGACTCTCAACTTGAAGAAAAGTTTGTGCACAGTAGAAGAGAAAGGCTTTAAGAAGTGTAAGAAGGCTTACAGTGGACTGCTAAAGAAGACTTCTATAGCTTTAAATGGATGTACAATTGGCTCCCGCTTGTAAAAATATGACAGTATATAAGCTCACAAGTGTTTAAAATGAGAAAGCACTCAGTTTATAGTGTGTATAGAGCAAATTGGACAGGGCTTCCTCACCATTTTCTCTTATAAAATGGCTACCCCAAGCCCTCTATTTATAGAGGGGGAGCCACAAGTGTACCTACTGTGTCGTAGATGCACCTACATGGTACGCCGGGATGCCCCAGAACTCACTGGTCCTACCATCTCAAAAGCATACGTGTCTGGCGTGAAACGTGATGTCTGCTCGAACTTTTAGAACTTCAATCCGGGCCTCCGATTGAGGTGTATAAGATATTTTATGGAGTACTGTTGTTGAGAGCTACACTAATGACATGGGATTAGAGGTTGTAAGAAGTCAGGAAGATGGGACCATGCCATTGGTCTTCAAGCTTCAAATTTTATCCGGTGTGCTGTCCTGTGTAGTAGTCACTCAGGGTTATAGCTATTCGGTTCTTATAGGACACTGCTGTGTAGCGTGCATGTGGGGGCGAGGTGCCAAAATGACAATTTTTCCCCTCACCGGGGTTATCTCCGATTTGGGCTAATAAAGTAGTCGTTGCTCAGGGTTATCTCTAAGATTGGGCTGCTGTAAGTACAGAATATCCTCAGGATTATCTTTGAGGTATGCCTGACCTCCCGGGGTTATCTTCGGGTTTGGGACTGAGTGCCTCGAGGTTATCTCCGAGGTTGAAGCTTATTGCTGGAGGTTAAAACGAACTTTGCCGGGGTTATCTCCGAAACAACAACTGCATCCCTCGGTGTTATTTTTGAGGTTGAGATTGAAACTCCCGATGTTGTTTCCTAGATTGAATATCTCAGGGTTATCTCTGAGATTGAAAAGGCTTCTCCGCTGGGATTTTTGGAACTTGAACTATTTTGTCCTTCAGGGTTATCTCTGAAAGATAATTATGCCCTCCTACAATGTTAGTAATAGGAATGCAAAATTTTGAGTGTCTACAGATGCCCCTCTTTATCATATTCATGCAATGCAATGGCATGGTAGGATAAAGAATACTAGACACTTGAAATGTGACAGGATAATCATGATGCATTGTACAGCAGCATGATGCAAATGTATGTGATTTGTTGGACTGTTCTCCAATAGGGTGGGATGACTGTCGACTCCCATGACTTCTGCCGGGGTTCAGTCAATTCTGACAACCCTGATGAACTATTTTGGACGTGCGATCCAAAGTTCTCAAGAATTTCTAGGATGTTGACATTGGTGTGATCACCAAAGTCCTTAATCCTTGATAGAGACTTCACACTGAAGATGTATTTCTCATGTACAAGAGATTCTGTGGGGATAGAGCTTTGTCTATTGAGGATGTGTATAACATATTCCATTATTGGTCCTCCCCGATGAGGATGTTCTTCCCTAGTTTGTATCGCCATTTTTTTCTTGCGATGCGTTGTGAGTTACGCCAACAGATGCAGGTCGTCGAGAGTTATCTGACCTTCGCTGACATATACATCAACGGTCAGATTCTCTACTGAGGAAAATGTCACGACTGATTAACCTTTGTTGGCATGTTCATCAATGTATGAGATCACCGGGTGGTTTCCGATGCTTCGAGGGAGTTACTTGCTAATGACTGAATGTAGTCAAGGTGGCTTGACCTTTGTTGACGTGTTCATCAACGGCTGATTTGGATAGAGTTTCTGTTGGGGAAGAAAGGTTTTGGGGTTCCGACCCTGTACAGATTGCATTAAGTTCTTCGTGAGGTATTGCCGAGTGTGGTTTGTAACTGTTGTGATCATCATTATAGTGAACCCTGTATCTGGGCGAATACCAATAAGTGATATGTAGACCCACTTTTTGGTCTCTAAAAACAAGTATTTTAGGCTATTCCTCTCAACCGTGTAACATTTTTATTCCTGATTTGGCCTTTTCAGCTTGTGTGATTTCCTTTGCAACTTGAATTGGACCGAGCCAGAGGGTTGGGACCCACCTAGGGGAGCCACAGGTATACTTGCGCCAGCCATAGGTACACCTACGACCAACCGTGAGTGGTTTTAAGCTGCAATTTGCTTTCAAAATTCATTTCTAAGTTGTGCCAAATAGGAAATCCGAAAGCTCTTCTTCAGATCTGCTGAGTTTACACATCTTTCTGTAAATTCTGTTACCATACAAGTGTTCTACACTACCCTGGTAACGTATGCATGTTTTCTTTTCCAGTTTTTACCCGTTGGAAAATGAGTTATCACATGAAATGCTTCTAAACACATAGTAGTGAATATGCATGATCATATGACTTGATAAAAAATATTCAATATAGTAAATGTTAGTATTTAACCATGCTATACATAATGATGTGAAAAAAATTAACTTTGGAAACAGTTAAATTGTCACCTTTTTTTCATGCTATTGCTTATCCTATTTGAGGACAAATGAGCAAAGGTGGTAAAGCAAAGTAATCCTGGTAATTAGGCTACACTTACGGATTATATCTTTGATAGTGTAATGCATATAAGATGTTTATAACTGTGGGTAGGTGTGCTGCTGAATGGCCACCTAGTCAACCCTTTGTGCATGTGGATAGTCCTATTTACAAAGGGGATTATGGAAAAAAATTTCCAAAATGTAGGCATTGAGTAGTCATGCTTTTTTAACTCTACTGTAGGCGTATGTTAAAGTAATGCATACATGCATGTAGTCATAAAATGCATTTGAAAAAGCTCTAGGTTAGAGTTTACCACACCCTTTCTGAGGTAATTTGGAGACTTGTGTCCAGATATATGGATCCGGATCAGCCGAGTATTTCCCGCAAGATCACTTCAGGTGTACGGAGGAGGGCTTCTAATGTGCCTCGACCCCATTCCGTTAGACAGCCTCGTCGTCTGGCGGAGGCAGTGATACGTCTTGTCCGGGTTGAGATACCGGATGTTGAGGACGAGGAGGAGGATATACCAGTTGCAGACCCCATTCCTACTGCTCATGTTCCCCGTAGGGATTTCCTAGGCATTCAGGTGATGATCCCAGAGCTTCTGGGTGATTTGAGTCGACACCCCTCAATTTACTTGCATGCAAATGAGTAATAAGATGGATTTTGATCTTCCTTTTTTCCTATTGATGAGGAGTAAAGATTCTAATGTTGATCTAATTTATGATGCAGTTTCCCAGCTTCAAATAGCCTAAAGGGAACTAGTTCAGCATTCACTCCATATATCAGGCTCTGCATCCTGATTATCAAGCGATTGTGTATGGCTAGGGTTTTGGGGAGTTCTTTTCCATCCTTCCCCGTCGTTGCCCCTAGGGTTTCACTAGACTCAGTCTCTCTATTTATTGGATTGTGAGGTGATGATGACGCTGATGGATTAGCGATTTATCACCAGTATGGAGTTTGGAGGGGTGCCAGTGCCATGTACGACGAATATTACCTCGAATGTCGTTAGATCCTTACTAGGAGTCCCAGCTGAGGCGCTCAAGGGCAGGACAGTCTGTACAGGTCCTTTGAGCGTAGATGCTATGAGTGGGCTGTTGAGTGAGCACATACCCGATGATTTGAGAGTTAGGGATCACATTATTTGACGATTGTTTCTAATAATTATTAGGGGTTTCTTCATAGCAGAAAACTCTTCCACGGTATCATTCGCTTTGGTGAACGCCACATGAGTTATGGACCATATTGGAGAGTATGATTGGGGTTCCTACACCTTTGCCTATTTCCTCATGGGTATTCGCATACGTTCGCAAGGCTTGACGAAGGCTTGGCTAGGATTTTACCCATTTCTGCTGGTGAGTATTTCTCTTGTGATTTCCCATGTACAAGTTAAGAGTGTTGACTGACAGCAAATGTTTGCCTTTGAGTTGGCAGTTCTGGTCCTATGAGAGGCTCCCATGCTTGCGTCCTATGAGTGTGCTAGGATTGGAGACCTATCCACGAGGACATCAATGGCATCACTCCATATTGACGGAAGTTCCTGTAGCGGAGGGTTTCACCCATTGTCTTCTATAGTTTGAGTTATTGATAGCTGATGTCATCACTTGGATTCCCTACTCTGGGGAACATTTAGCCATTGGGTTTGAGGATGGATACCCGACTGGTGTTGAGTACGTGCTATCCACTCGTAGGGTTCCTCCCTTTACTGATGGAGGATGGGAGCTCCATTTAGGAAAACTACAGGGGAGGTCCGTGTACCGATCTTACCTCCATCCAGGTGTTATTAGCCTATATCAGAGTCGCCCGCCATTGATATCTCATTGATGGGTGTTGACAGTTTTACACTATCAGAGGGTCCTCATTCTTAGGAGGTGTTCCAGCATTGGCGGTCCCCTCGTACCATCAGAGCCCAGACCCGCGCCACGCAGTTGATGGGGGATATGGTTCGTGGATCCGTGATGATTATGGATTGGATGGCCTATGTCAGAGATCCGACTCATTTGACACAGATTAATAGTTTGACCCGGCAGTTGGACCGGGCACATTTCTTTATCTAGCACTTTGGCAGAGATCCTTGAGAGGCAGATACTTTTGATCCTTCCAACTCAGGTGCTGGCCCCTCAGGTGACCCATATGGTTTTATCAGTGTAGATCCTCCATTGTATAGGCCTGACATCCCCGTTGATGGAGATCCAATGACTCAGGAGGAGTTACATCAGGTGGACAGGATTGATGATGTAGACATTGACACCATTGTCTTCTTCTGATGTATATTTTCGCTATATCTTTTGATAGACCTCTGTTAGATACTGGGTGGTTGTGCCCCATTCTCGCTATATCTTTTGATAGGCCTCTGTTAGTTGTTGGGCGTCAATGCCCCATTTCTTTGTTTTTTTAGCTGTACAAAGATGTATTTGATGATGATCTACTTAGGAATGTATATACTGTTATTCCCTACATTATATTTCCATCTATTGTTTATCATACATGTATATGTTATGCATATGTACGTATGTCCAGAGATATTCAGCATTGACCCTTGGATGGTCTTATGATACAACCGACGTAGATATCTTCCTCAACAGTTAGCCGCATTGATCATACCCCACCAGTGTTGGTGGCATCCTGTCTGAGATCATGTAATGATAGTATGTTACCTCCAGACAGGGTGACTGTAGATCAGTTATTGCAGCATTCTAAGACCTTCCTGATGTTTCAAGTTTCCATAGGCTTTGTAGAGGGTATGCTGAAGCACTGGATACCGGAGAGGCAGGTTTTTCGGTTTGGTATCCATGAATTGACTCCTACCTTAGAGGAGTATGCACGTTTAACGGTACTTCCCTTAGACAGACCTTGCGCGTGGATGGCTATCGGAGACATGAGCCGGCCGTTTATGACCCTTATCGGGCTAAGGCGTAAAGTTATGCAGGATGAGATCACATCCGGCCACGTGGTATCCCAACGTTTTCTGATGGACAAATTTGGCTCATAGGACAATTACATATGGCACTTCGGTGATTTTACAATACCGGAGGATCATTGGAGTCTAGCCAGAGTAGATGTATTGTTGATGTGTGTATTGTCATACGTGTATATGCCACGGTATATGGATGAGCTGGACATTGGCATCATTATGGTAGTTAGAGCTCTCAGGGAGGGTCACACCATTGTGCCAATGATTGTAGTAGAGACGTTGAGATCGGCCACATAATGTAGCACCTACACTGCACGGGTATTTACAAGTAACTCGGTTATGTTATACGTGTGGTTCATGTCACACCTAAGACCGATTGGCACTTTACGATGGCATGGGTATTGTTTTACCCATGAGATAGCTATGTCTTACTCCTTCCAGCCAGCAGAGTGTATAGACGCTACATGTTGGTCGGTATTCTTGGCAGGGATTGCAGATCCATTTGACATTATGTCGTGTACAGGGCTTAGTTCACCCTACAACTTCATTACTCATGCTCCTGGCATGGATTATCTCCGTCTAGCTAGTTTGAGGGGCATGACTACTTACCACCCACTACTTGTGATGTCACAATTTGACCAATTCTAGGACTTCATTCCTTTTGAGGGGGCTTTGAGTCAGCATTTGGCTTCTCGCCACTTGTCAGCAGAGGACAGATCCAGGGTGTATGCCTATTGGGATCAATATGAGTTAGCTGCATTTTCTGTTAGCCATCCGGGTTGTTCGATAGAGTATTCTGCATGGATGGAGACAGAGACAACATTGGCTACGGTAGTATCCACAGTGCCATGGATTAATTCTGATGATGGGGAGCCCATAGAGGACATTTATCTTCCTACTGAGGAGGAGCTATTTATTGGGTTGACAGCAGCAGCTCTTGTAGATTCTCCCAATACGAGTGCCACTGTGATCCAATATTCAGCACAGTATTTAGAGCAGAGTCTTCATCTAATGACCTTTGAGAGAGATCAGGTTAGGGCCTTGATGTTTACAACTCTTGATGGGAGAGATGTCATTCTATTGGAGAGAGAGGAGGCTGCAGCTCATAGAGACACTACTATTGCTGAGCGGGATGAGGCTAGATTATCCATAGATGCATTGATTATTGAGCAGGATGCTGCCATATCTTCCCGGGATGTAGCCATTATAGATAGTACTACAGTGAGATCCCTTACTACTGGCATGCTTGCCAATATGAGTGCATATATTGATGAGCATCATGCCACCATGCAGTTGGCTGCGGATCTGTTAGCTCATGTAGATACCCTTGGGCAGGAGCTTGTAGCGTTGCCTCTTTCTTCAGAGAGATATTCCATGTTGGACTTGATAGTTCGTATATCCACGGTATTGTAGATAGACTTGTATTTTCTTGCACAGACTAGCTTAGCCATTTTGTCATGTACAACACATATTGTATATATCAAACATCATTATATATGGCAGGGAAATATATTTTGATTCACTTCCCTTTTAGTTGTGCCTTGTTACTTGCTTGATATTTGCCTGCTTCTTCAGGGCTTGTGATCTTGATGTATTCTGAACTCATCCTTAATGGGTGAACATTGAGATGTTGTAGGATTTTTCAAAATGGATTATTGATCTGTGTGTATCCCAACCCTCTTTGGTGTCTTGGGACTAGTTTCTGTATGTAGATGTGGAGAGGATTGTGACTTTTCCTCTCTGAGATTCGTCGCACCACATATGGTTGTTGGTACTCCTATTAAAGAGGAGATCCTAAATAGTTCCATCTCTTATGGATTGGTGTTGCTCTTTGAGGAATCAACCGTAACTTAGATGGTCGCCAACTCTCCCATTTATGGGGAGGCCAGGTAGTTCCATCCCTTTGGTCTGATGTCGATGAAATGTGGTAGATTGAAGTTTGATCCTAGTACCGTTAACAAGTATGTGTTTTGGTAGGGGTAAGATCAAACCATAAATAGCTACCTACGTACTCCTATTGAAGAGGAGATTAAGTCTGTGTATTTCGAACCTGGTGTAAGAGGTTCAACGCTGAATGGTGTAGGGTGTAGAAATGTTTTTGTGATTTTTGTATAGAAGGGTGTAGAAATGTTTTAGTTGTTTTTGTTTTATTACGACTGGGCCATATAAAATGGTTGCCTATGTACTCCCAGGTATCGAGGAGATCAGGTTGATGTAGTTCGCCCCATGTTCAGGATGATTTGCAGCCGAAAAAAAAGTTTGATCCCATGTTCAGGATAAACTGTAGGGGAAAAGTTTGATCCCATGTTCAGGATAAACTGCAGGTGTGAAAAGTCATATCCGTAGTGGGACAAAACTGTAGGTGTGAAAGGTTCAATCCCTGGTGGGATAACCTGAAAGGTTTGAAACGAAGTTGAATAAAAAATCTGATGATCTGAAAACCAGGCTGCTAGCTTGAATAGTATGTTTCCCTGATGGGGCAGATGGGTATAAAGAAAAGTTGTGTGTAGAAAGGGTTAGAAAACCTGAAATGACTGGTGATCTGGTGATCCAAAACAAGTATGTTTGCTTGATGGTAACTTCAGACATAGTACCATTTCACGGTGTCTTAGTTGATGAGCTATGGAAATTCGTCGCCATTCATTTCCTGTAATCTGAGAGCACCTCATATCAATACCTCCTTGACAATAAACGGGCCTTCCCAGTTTGGAGCGAATTTTCCCTGTGACTGATCTTGGTTGTCAATGATCTTCTTCAAAACTGAGTCATATTGTTTAAACTGTCGTAGCTAAACTTTCTTGTTGTAGGATTTGGAAGATAGCATCACTTTGCCTTTCGTCTATTAGAGACAATTGGTGATATCTGTCTTGTAACCATTGGTCTTCATCCAGATGAGCGTCAATCAGCACTTTAAGAGATTCTATTTCCACTTCTATGGGGAGCATTTCTTGCATTCCTTAGGTCAATGAGCATGGGGTTGCCCCAGTGGAAGTATGCATTGAAGTTCTGTAGGCTAATAGAGTCAGAGGCAAGAGCTCAGGCCATCCTTTATGATTGGCGAACAACTTTTGAATGATCTTCTTGATGTTCTTATTAGCTACTTCAATAGCACAATTCATCTTTGGAAGATAAATGACGGAGTTAAGGTGTTTAATGTGGAATTGACTACATAACCCCTCTATAATTTTGTTGTTAAGGTTCTTAGCATTGTGTGACACAATCACCTCTGGTTGTCCATATCGACAAATGACATTGTTTTTGATGAAAACAATGATTACTTCTTTGGTAACCTTTGGGAAGGTGGCTTCTTCTACCCACTTGGTGAAGTAGTTGATCATGGTGAAGATAAACCGATGCCCATTACTGGCTTTGGGCTCGATAGGCCCGATCACGTCCATTCTCCACATTGAGAAGGGCCAAGGTGAACTCATATTGTGGAGTTCCCTCGGAGGGGTGTGGATAGCATTCCCATGAATTTGGCATAGATAACATCTCTTGATGTGATCATCACAGCCAACCATAAGCGAGAGCGAGTAATGCCCTGTTCTAAGGATCTTCTTAATAAGTAGGGGGGCGCTCATGTGTGGGCCACATACTCCACCATGGTTTTCATCCATGAGCCTCTGAGTTTTTTCCTTGTCCAGACATCTGAGGAGACCTAGTCCTGCATCTCTTTTATAGAGTGGATCTCTGCTCATGTAGAACTTTATAGCTAGTCGATGGATCCACCTTCTTTCAGTCGAGCTCGCCTCAGTGGGTGTAGATCCATCTTTCAAGTACTCCTTAATTTTGCTGATACCAAGGGTGTTGGATGGGAGGTAGCTCATCCGATACTTCTCCAATGTAATTCCCATAGAATGGAGCCTTTTGTAGGGAAAATGGGATGTTTGGCATGTTTTCCTTGTCAGGTATATTGTTCAAGGAGGCCAAAGTTGCTAGCGCATCCGCAAAATCATTCATATTCTGAGGAATGTGGAGGAAGTTTATTTCTTCGAACTCCATAGCCATCTGTAAAACTTTCCAATAGTAAGGCAGCAAATGTAGCTCTTGGGTATTGTAGATTCCTATGGTTTGTCTGATTGCCAATTCTGAATCCCCAAAGATAGTTAACCGCCTGATACCCATTGATTGGGCAAGTTTGAGTCCCATGATACAGCCTTCATATATAGTTGTGTTATTGGTGGGGGCGGGATACTGCTCCCCCGTACTGGATACTAGAACTTCTCCAGCTCCAGAAACTTCCATGTTAACAGTTCCATCAAAATCATTTTCTATGATTGGTGTGTGTCGTACTGATGGTGTTGCTGCACTGTCATTACCCCTTCATCGGGAAAGTATGTTTCTAAGGGTTTGAAATCCCCTAAAGTTGCAGCGGCCAATTGACCCGTAATTCCTTGACCTTTAATGAACTTTTGTGTCACGTAGACGATGTCAAACTGCCATCTGAACCTTTTACTGAGGTAGTAGATAGCTTGCTCTTAGCCTTTATCATCTTTTTCTCCCAGCATGCAGCCCATGGCATTGTCATTAATAGATAGGTACATGAATAGGGGAACATCATCCCTGGGAGGTACCAAAATAGGTGTTAACCAGCTACTCTTTGATTGTAAGGAAGGCTTTTTGACACTCATCATTCCATTTCATGGAGGAGTTCTTCCTTAACAACTTGAAGATAGGCTCACAAGTTGCTGTGAGTTGGGAAATTAATCGTTTAATGAAGTTGATTCTTCCCAAAAATCCCCATATTTCCTTATCTACTGAGGAATGGGCATTTCTATAATGGCCTAGATTTTGGTGGGATCCAACTCAATCCCTTTATGGCTGACTAGGAAACCTAGCAACTTACCTGATTTAATGCCAAAGGCGCACTTAGCTGGATTCAACATCAATTTTTACTTATGCAACCTTTTGAAGAGCTTTCTGAGATGGTCTAAGTGGTCTTCTTCCCTTCGGGATTTGGCAATGATGTCATCCACGTAGATCTGACATCCACGTAGATCTCTATCTCTTTATGCATTAAGTCATGGGAAAGAGTCATCATGGCCCGCTGGTAGGTAGCTCCGGCATTGATGAGGCCGAGTGACAACCGTCTATAGCAAAAGGTTCCCCAAGGCGTGATGAATGCAATTTTCTCACGATCCTCTTCAGTAACCATAATTTGATTGTACCCCGGAAAATAATCAGCAAAGGAGTACATTTCGTATTAAGTAGTATTGTCAATGAGTATGTGGATAAATGGCACAGGAAAGCTGTCTTTAAGGTAAGCTTTATTTAGATCCCGGTAATCCACGTAAACTCGCACCTTTCCTCCCGGTTTAGGCACGGGGACTATGTTGGATAGCCATTCAGGGTATGTGGACACCATTATGATACTGGCTTGAAATTGTTTCACAATTTCTTCCTTGGCCTTTAAACTCTACTCAGGTTTTAATCGCCTGAGCTTCTACCTGACTTGCTTGAATCCCTCTTTAATGGGAAGGCGATGGATGACGATGTCCGTGGACAAACCCACCATGTCTTCATGAGACCATGCCAACACATCCTGGAATTAGGTTAATAATGTAACCATGTCATTCCTTTGGTTTGGAGTGAGGTCTGTACCAATCTGGATTAGCTTAGGTTTTTCTATGGTTCCGAGGTTGAATGAGATGGTTTGATCAAGATTTGGATTGGGTTTATCCTCGACCCACTCCTTGATCTCCTGAGGTATCTCAGTGTCCACTTGTATTTCCATTAAGTCTGAGTTCAACTTTTCATCAAAGTTATAATCCTTGTGGAAAAAAGACACCTCATCAGCAAGTATAGGCACATCTAAGTTCACAGTGTTGAAACAAAATATGCTTTCACTTAATATATGAAACTGTTCAATCATATAAAGTGTTAGCATGTACTGACAAAATAGCTACTAATACTATACAGTAAAGTTAGCAGTTAAAGCTATCTATATGGCAGAGGGGGTTTCTACCCTTTTTACCCTTGGCGACAAATGAAAGGAGTGCTACTCCAATTGTTAAGGGTGAAGTCCTGATGGACGGTAGTGATGAAGTGGCTATCATCGTCCTCATTCTCCCAAATAATGACCATAATGTCGGGACAATCATCGTCTAGAATGTATCTGTTTGTGTGCTCATCATGTAAAATGATGTTAACATCTCTGTTCCCTTTCTTCCACTTCGGGATCAGGAATCAGGACCTCTTTTGCTTTAATCGGTATCGGTTTGGGAAATAGCTTAGCCATAACATGGGCTGGAACCTTTACCGGAGACTTTACAGGCTCAAGATCTGTAGGTGGAGATAATCACCGTATGACTGAAGATGAAGGAATTTATTTGTGCTTGTGAGGATTCCTGTTACTAGAACTAGCAGAATTACCTAATCCAGTTGTCCCTATTTGACTGGGAACTTGAATTGGGCACTTAATGCCCTGATGATCTTTACCCAACCCTTGTCCAGGTTGATGACCCAATGACATCATCTCTTGAGTGGCCGACATTACCTCAGCAGAAATCTTGGGTGTGAGAGGTGTAGCCCTAATGGGATGGTAGTGAGTGTTGCTCACCTCTAGGGCATGAAAACTGACCAATTTAACTTCTGAATTGAAGCTGATGAGTGGTATGTCACCTTATTCAGGACATTTTGGTTCAGCATTAACAGTGATTATGCTATTATTGATAATGTACTTGAGTTGCTGATGAAGGGTGTAAGGGATGGCTCCAGGCATATGAATCCACAGTCTTCCCAACAGCAGGTTGTATCCTGTGGTGATTTTTAGCACATGAAAGGATACACTAAATGTATGTGGACCAATCTCCACAGGTAACTCAATCTCCCCAACTGTATTTCGTCGGGACCCATAAAAAGCTTTGATAATCGTATGACTACTTTTGATCCTCTTGGGGTTGATATTCATCTTCTCTAAGGTGGCATAAGGGCAAATATTTAAGGATGATCCACCATCTATCAAAACTTCTCCCACCATATATCTGGAGGACAGAACCTCTATGTGCAACGATTTGCAATAACCAGCCCCTTCGGGAGGTATGTCGTCATCAGTGAAAGATATCACATTGTTGTTAAAAATGTGATCCACCAGATGTTGGAATTTTTCCACATCCATTGATTTTGGTAAATGGGCTTCTTCCAAGACCCTTAGGAAGATCTTCATGTGATCTTCGGAAGAGAAAACCAAGTCCAGTATGGAAATTTATTGTGGAACTTCTCTCAAGCTTAAAACCACCTTGGCTTCATTATGGCCCATAGTACGGAGGAACTTTTCAATCATCTGAATGGGAATTTTCCCCTTTGATTTGATGGTAGGCTTCATCACCCGGTAGGGAAGATATAGTGGATTCTCCTTCGACACTGCAGTAGTTGTGTGTGATGTAGATCCTTCAGCCTGCCCATAATTCCATGGGACTTTTTTCAAGCTGACAACAGGATACTGTGGTCTAGATGGCAAGAGAATTGGCTCTGGTGCATCCACTTTTAAAGGATTGTTAGCACCTTTGAGTTGAATTGCTTATATTGTGACTGGTCTGGCAGCCAAATCATCCTCAGCGGATATAACTGCTATGCCATCCTTCCATTTTGTAGAACATGTGTTCCCACTCTCGAGTAACAAAGTGTCGTCATCTACCATTTGTAGGACACCACTATCAATTAAATTCTGAATGAGGTGGTGGAGTGCCCAACATTCTTTTGTGCTGTGTCCACGAGAGTGGGAGTGATACTGGCATACTCTATTAGAAATGAACCATCTTGAACGGGGATTGATTGGAGGTACAAGGGATGTAATTCTTCATTCATTGATCAACATCTGAAATATCTCATTCATAGGTTGGCCAAGGTATGTAAATTCTCTCTTGTTGGCGAAATCTCAACGGGCTTTGGCACTTTCTCTTTATATAACTTTATCCTTCAGTGTTTCACTTTCTGAAGGCGATGATGGAGTATTCATGACAAAAAGAAGGAGACTAGCATGCTCCTGACTGACTAATTGGAGTGTGACTTGGTGTTAATGGATCACCAGTTCTGCCAATTGCTCTACTTTCTTACAAAGAGCTTTCATCTTTCATTCCATCATAAACTGGAACTGTGCGTAATCCCATTTGTAAGCACCATGCTTGCTGGTTTGGGAAGATTTAACAACGCAATTGGAACTTTGTCCACTGCTCCAATTAATCATATTAACCTCTTCTTCTTTATGTTGAGGAAGAGGGTTGTGTTGCACATGAGGTTGGTCGGGTTTAGTCACAACAATCTCCCCGTTGTCAATTAAGTCCTGGATCTTATGTTTCAAGGCCCAGCAATCCTGAGTATCATGTACTGGCACTCCAGCATGATAGGCACACTTCCGGGTAGCATTGAAACCCTTCCCATTTGGGTTGGCTGGTGGAAGAAGATGTGTAATTTTCTTCTTCGTAGTTAGAAGATTGAGAACATTCTCGAGCGAATCCCCAAGGGGTGTGAACACTTGATTGCGTGGGACTTTCCCACCCTTTGGAAATGTAGGGTTGGAAGAATGTGCTTGAAAAAGGGAGTAGTTTCTCCTCTGGATAAGCATGTTCTGACTGCCTTTCTGACCTTGTATCAAGGAAACATCCTCCTCTTTCTTCTTATGGACCCTCCGGGGGTTGTTTCCATAAGTACTAGACTGGATGTGCTCAGTAACAGCTTTAAGAGTGGCTAGGGCTTGGATCTTTCCTGACTTCAATCCCATCTCAGCCATTTCTCCATGTTTAATTATTTCAAAAAATGGCTTGCCAATGCCAGCTAAAAATCTCTCATAGAAAAGAGCTTCTTATATGTATATGAAGGTCATCACCATTTCTGATTCTGTCATAGCAGGAATAACTTGAGCAGCAAGGTGCCTCCACCTTTGAGCATACTCTCTGAAAGACTCATTGACTTGTTTCTTGACCTTGATAATTTGATACCAGTCCGGAGCCATCTAAGACTGTAAACTGTACTGACTGAGGAAGGCATGAGCCAGCTCTTCCCAGCTATGTATTTTAGAATTGTCTAATATGGTCTACCATGATCGGGCTTCTCCAGTCAGACTCTTTTGGAACAGTTGCATTCTGAGCTTCTCATCCTCAGCATAAGATCCGAGTTCTCCAATAAACACCTTCAAATGTGTATAAGGATCTCCCAGCCCATCATACTTTTCAAAGTTAGGAGTCTTGAACTTCTCTGGATAATGCACACCAGGGAATAGACAAATTTCAGCATATGAGACATTCTCGTGTGCTCCAATCCCTTTTATAGACCAAATTGTCTCTTCCATTTGAAGGACTTTTTTCCTGATATCACCGGTGTTAGGATCTTCTTTAAGATTGGTGTTTTAGGAATTTTGTTGGACTTATCCAACTGAAGATCAGGTATTGGATCTGTTTGATCCGCACCTTGTGTTCCTCCATGTGCAGAGAATTCGGTATGTGTGGGTATGCGTATACCCTAAGTAGATTGGTGTAGTTCTTTAAGCAGAATAACCAAATCTTCAATTTGTTTGCTTAATCCGTCAAAATCTTCACGAGAGACAGGAGCATGATTAGACTGGTCAGATGCAGACATAGTTGGTTGTAGTCTTGTGGCCTTCTTGGACTTTGAACGGGTAACAGGCCCAATTGTTTCCCTACAAAAACATATGTAGTTTAGTCTTAGGGAATGTATCAATGTTTACATGTTATCATAATGTGTCCATTTTTTAGGAGTATTATCCTACAAAATGGGTGTTAGTTGATAGCATGCCAAGTGATTGTCTTTACAAGTAATTGAAAATGACATGGAATGAAATTACAAGTGATTGTCTTTACAAGTAATTGAAAATGGAAAGCATGAAGAGACTTTCCTCCGCGTTTGGTTTATCAGAGGCTGACCAATCTTAGGTTTACTCTCGCGGTTTTTTGGCATGAAGGTTCCCAGATCATCGCAATTTACTTAACGGGAAATTAATCCGGTCTTTCAACTGGAGTGAATCTGGGTGGTGCCTTTCCTGAGCCTCGTTGGAAATAGTCTCCCTACGAGTCCAGTAATCAAACACCGATAGGATAGCCTCCTTATGGAGGAACCACATACCAAATATTCACATGCAATGTGTCTCACCGTTAAGGGAATGATGACATGTGCGAAGCACTAATATCGTATGCAGATATAGTGTAAAGCATTAAGTGCAGTAAGTAAATGCATTCGTACACATCCATCAAAATGTAAATGCAACATCCACACATAAGCATATAACAGTTTTGAAAAGTTTGTAGTAGCGACTTAAGTCCTCTTACTGGAGTCCCCAGTAGAGTCGCCACCTGTAGATGTCAGGATTTTTACTGTCCCTTTTTTGTTCTTGTCTTTTGGTGTTATCATGTTAGGTGAGATTTATTTGAAAAAAACAAGTTGTGAATAGGTCCGACATTTATATGTCGATGATTGGACTGTAAGAGTTGCCAATTGGTATTTTTAAATGGTTACACCAACTCAACTGAGAAAAGGTTTGCACATTGACCACGTGATGTAACACCGTTAAATTGGTCTGTGAAACTGAGATTCATTAGGGTCCGGGGACTTGCTTTTGCAGAGGGAAGGTGTTAGACACCCCCGACATCCGTGTTATCACTGTGATCGCCACTTTTCAATTAAACTGTTATATGAATGCGTGTGTATGTGTGGGTCAATGTGCAATTATTTGGAAGTAGTGTTATGCCTCATTCGCACCTATATACAAATGGTTTGAATTTGTGTAAAAATTCAGTTTTAACAAGATATAGCAGTGTTGTTTTGTAAAAGAGGTTTTTCAAATCCTTATGCTCAATAGTAATTGAGGCCTTTGATACTTCCATTTTATTAAATGTTTGGCTTAATTACTTTTATTTTCGAGATGCGAAGCATCTTTGAGAAAATAAGATATATAGCAGTGCCGAACTCCTTGTGGACATGAGAGCCATCTAAGAAAATTCAGACACCGTGAATAATGTACAAGCTCTTTACAGCCGAAAATGTCCATCACGGGAACCGAATCTAGATTTAGAGAACTGAATCTGTGATCACATGATTCCTAGGCTCACATGATGTAGCAGTTTGTATGAAAGCGTAAGCAGTTATATATATAAAAGCTTTTATATATATATATATATATATATATATATATATATATATATATATATATATATATATATATATGTATCACAACTACGACAAAGTGAACTTCATGGGTGACTTAAAATGTAAATATATAAAAGCGGTAAATATATATATATATAAAGACATGATCAACCACCACAAAGCACCTCCATGGGGGATCGAAAATGTAAATAAAGCGATAAGAATACGATTAAGCGCCACGAAGTAAACTCCAAAGGACGAAATGTAAATAAAAGTAAAAGGCCACGAAGTAAACTCTAGTTCTGACAGAAATGTAATATATATATATATATATATATATATATATATATCTATGTGAAACGACTTTGGACATATATTTGGAATTTAAGCTCGGTTTATCATTTCAGCGATATGTCTATATATATATATATATATATATATATATATATATATATATATAGCAATAAACACACCGGATATAAAATCCAGGCTCATTGAATAAATTTCGACCACAATTTATATATATAATTTGCTTATATAAATATACAAAATGAAATAAAAAGCCACAGACCGAAGTCCGGGCATACACATGCAACATGACTTTCAACGTGAAGAAAAGTGTGTGCACAGTAGAAGAGAAAGGCTTTAAGAAGTGTAAGAAGGCTTACAGTGGACTGCCAAAGAAGACTTCTATAGCTTTAAATGGATGAACACTTGGCTCCCACCGGTAAAAATATGACATTATATAAGCTCACAAGTGTTTAAAATGAGAAATCACTCAGTTTATAGTGTGTATAGAGCAAATTGGATAGGGCTTCCTCGCCATTTTCTCTTACAAAATGGCTACCCCAAGCCCTCTGTTTATAGAGGGGGGAGCCACAAGTGTACCTAAAGTAGCCGCAGATGCACTTGCGGCTGCCCGGGGTGCCTTGGGCTCCACGGGTCCCGCCATCTCAAAGTACGTGCACTTGTGCAACGTGATGTCTGCTCGAACTTTTAGAACTTCAATCCGGGCCTCCGATTGAGGTGTATAAGACATTTTATGGAGTGCTATTTTGGAGAGCTACACTAATGACATGGGATTAGAGGTTGTAAGAAGTCAGGAAGATGGGACCATGCCCTTGGTCTTCAAGCTTCAAATTCTATCCGGTGTGCTGTCCTGTGTAGTAGTTACTCAGGATTATAGCTATTCGGTTCTTATAGGACATTGCTGTGTAGAATGTATGTTGAAATGTGCTGAGACGGCGCGCATGTGGGGTCGAAGTGGCAAAATGATGATTTTACCCCTCATTGGGGTTATCTCCGATTCGGGTTGATAAAGAAGTCGTTGCTCAGGGTTATCTCTGAGATTGGGCTACTGCAAGTACTGGATATCTTCAGGGTTATCTCTGAGGTGTGCCAGACCTCCCGGGGTTATCTCTGGGTTTTAGGACTGAGTGCCTCGAGGTTATCTCCGAGGTTGAAGCTGATTGTGGGAGGTTGAAACGAGCTTTGTCGGGGTTATCTCTGGAACTGCAACTGCATCCCTCAGTGTTATTTTTGAGGTTGAGACTGAAACTCCCGGTGTTATTTCCGGGATTGAATATCTTGGGGTTATCTACGAGATTAAAAAGGCTTCTCCGGTGGGATTTACGGAACTGGAACTATTTTATCCTTGGGGTTATCTACGAAGATGATTACGCCTCTCTGCAATGTAAATAATGAGAATGCAAAATTTCGAGTGTCTATAACCCCAACTTTTATGAATAAAGATGAATTTTTCTATAAATATCATTTTTGAATATTAATGTATGAATTTGTTATAATGTTATAGTTGTGGGTAATATTTATAAATTTTACAAAGTAAGCAAGTTGTTTTATAATATTTGATTGGTCGGGGAATATTCATTTTAACAGGGAATATTTGTACGACGGTACAATTATTGATGGACCCCAAAACGGAATTATTGTTGGTGTTAAAAAGCGCGGAAATTTATTTTATAAAAAATGTGGTGAAAGTTTTATCATTAGCTGTTGATATACGTTGATAAAAGCAATGATAATACTGCGTGGTTGCAGTAGTAGCTACAGTATTGATTATTGATGCTTACGTGAGAAGTCACTCAGTTATACTCAATTATTGCTACAGTAATTGTTGCATAGTATCTCACATTATTTGATTCAATTATTGTCAATATTTTATATATTATTAAATTAATAATTGAGATGACAAGTTATTCATATTATTATTTGCATTAGTGACAATGTCTAGAAAGTTCTGTCGAGAAAAGGGGTTTGGTCACCTAATTGCACGCCAATAGGGAGAAATCCTTATCGAAAAGCCCCCTCTTTCCTGGGAATGATCTAGTTGTTAATATTACAAGTTATACTATTGATGAATAAATGTTGTTAAAAATATTGAGGGAATTTTTATGAAGTATTTTTTATAAGTTTGGCCTATTATTTGAACCCCCACTTATTTATTTTTCTAAATAAACGGAAGGAAGTTATAAAGTATATATATATATATATATATATATATATATATTTGACATGTGTGTGTGGGGTGGGATAAGAAGGGGGGTAGGGGGAAGATGACTTGATAGGAAGGGAATTGTGTGTGTATTGATGTGTCGTAGGAATATGATGTGGTGGAAGAAAAAGAAGAAGTGAAAGTGATGTGTGTGTGTGTGTATGAAATGTGGTGGTGGGTGATGAAAGTGATGGTTATATATATATATATATATATATATATATATATATATATATATATATCATAAAAGTTTGTTTTATTCAAAAGTTGGGCGTCCGTGAATTCAAATAATTAAGCCCGTGATTTTTTTGTCCGAAATCCAACTGTTGCGTCCATGATTTTCTTAAACAGTACCCCTTACATTCTCCTATAAATAGGATGCTTAGTTTAGAATTGAAAATCACACCAGAATCAGAGAATTCTTCTTCTATAATATTAAGCGTATTTCTTTTGAGTTTTAGGAAGCTTTGAGTGTAGAAAACAGTGAAAGTTTTTTTCAAGAATATCCCCGCTATACTAGTTGGAATACTCTTCTTTTTAAGGTAAGGGATATTATTTTTGTTTAGTATTCGTAAGAAATAATATTTTCTTCCATACTCTATAGTTTGTAAGTAATATTATTTCATTTCAGATTTCGAATTCTACACTCGTTTTGTTAAAGTTTTGGCTTCTATACTCCATGAAATTAGTAGAATATCCATAAAATTTGCGCTTCATCCAGTATCTTTTCATGGAAATATTATTTTGAACATTCTTGATAAGTTTTAACTTTTTCGTACCGGAGTACTATTCTCGAAGTACTATTCATGGGGTACTATTCACTCAATTACTATTCACCCGCGGTACTATTCATGATAAAAATTGAGTTCTTTTCGGTCCAAATCCTTTTTGGTATAATATTATTTTTGAATTTTACTCCATAAAGTAGTATCATGTTGACAATTTGGACATTATTGAATTCTAGACAAATTAAATTATAAATCTTTAAAAATTTATCCTTTACTTTCATTTAATTGAATTCTTATATCATTGTCATCATCCTCATGCTTATATTGTGATGAAAGACATCTTTGGCCCATAGTGTATAGATGGATTGTTGATTGGTATGATTATGACCAGGGATTATTCGGTATAATCATGACTGTAATGTTACAAATGATGTGGTAAAATTCCTCATTGGCCCGTAGTGCATTGATGTACAGTGGTTGGCATGATCATGACCATTGATGAAAACACGAATATCCTTGGCCCGTAGTGCATGGATAATTCAGTGATGTGGATTATTTATTAAGCTGAGTCTTAGCGATAAAATTGTTGATAAACTTTCTAAATCATAGAAGATAGTAGATATCATGCTCTATTTGACTCTTCTAATGGATAACTTGTTCCGCTGCAGTTAAACTTGATGTTTATTATATTTTATCAGTTTAACACTGTTGAAGGCTAACGATAATTTATTCTGCATTATCTTAGTCATAATATTTCATACTGGACCAGTTGAGCTCACCCTTTTGTTTTCATTGTTCTCTTCAAGAAATGAGAACATAGCCGAGACTAGTCGGGGAACGGAGTGACGGTCCGAGATGGTGTTATAGTAGTCCTCACTATTCTATGAAATAGTGTGATAATAAGGACTCCATTTAAGTTTGGATATTGTCTAGAAGACAATATTCGTATTAAAACTCTCAGCTATGTTTTGTCGTATTTTACACGATGGTTGTATAATTAAGTTTGTATTTGAATTCTGTACCATGTATTTGGCGACTCAAGATGGGTGATGTATACCTATTTTGGGGCATCACGGTTGGCTTCTGACTCACCAAAAATATTAAAGGAACCGGCATGCACAGCCATTTGTGCGGTGATGCCCATAAATGAGCTTTTAATTGCTCAATTCTTGGGGGATGTGTACGGATAAATAATGAATGTAAAGTTCACGTAATGTAAGACTTAAATAAGTGATTTAAACCTTAAGTAAATGTTTATGGATGTTTAAAAGATGAATAATATAAGCGTTAAAACATGTAAACTAATAAAAGCGGTTCGTGTACGCGTAAACTAAACGTACTTAGCATACCGAGCAAGTCGGTAGCAAGTTGATCATTGTAAAGTGCTATGGTTGTAATTAAGTACTATGAGCGTTACCATAACTTGAATAATGAATGACATGTAAACATAGTGAAACTGAGTTAATGATTATAACTTGAAGAATGTTTCGAGTAAACTGAACCGAATATTATAAGATATGAAATGAGGTAATGTAAAATGCTTGAACACTATGAATGCATAGCATTGGTATTGAATAATCACTCTTAGCATACAGAAGATTGTATGACTTAGAAGTTAAAGATAATCTTGAGGTATAACATTTATTTGTCAGAAAGCAATAATGAATGATAATTGGCGTAACGAACATTACAATTGTAATGCTTCAGATATGTTAAGCTGTGAAGTAGGAAAAGGGGTATGTAAATCTATCGTAAACGATGATTGTAAGAATTAAGACATCTCCGTATGTCGTAATGCTAAAAGACGATCAAAAGAGTTGGTTACGTGGACTTATATTATAAAACGCGGACCATAAGAAGTAAAGTTAAGTTTAAGCTAATGCGTAAGTCAAATATATGACTAATTTGTATATATAGGGATTTCGAAGAGCCGTACAACGTAAACTGTAATGGTATGTAGCGCTTAATCCAAGTTTCTTAACTTCATTCATATTTTAAATGAATACTAGTTTCTTTAATCTTACTTAGATGTTGTAAATAAGTAAGTTTGATATATGTGAAAATGTGTTATATTTGCATAAGATGTTTATGATTTTGAGGCTAACTGATCTATGTTAGAACTGTTCAAATATGAAAGAGTTATGTTTACTCATGAACTGATAATGTTAAGTCTATGCTAATGATTTTAGCTAGACAGAATGTAAGAAAAAGAGTAAGAATTGAGGTTATGTCAAAACGAATTTATTAATGTTTTAAAATAATAGGAATCAAAATTTATTCCTATTATTCGAGCTGCTTCATAACCTTTGTTCAGTTATTTAAGTTTTAAAAGAATATCTGATTCTTGAGATTGTTGTTATTCAACTACTAGAACTTGTTGAGCAATTGAATGCTCACGCTTGCTTAAAATAAAACATTTTCAGCGAACGACGATAGAATGAACTAAAGGATCCTGTAAAGATTAAGTAGTTAACCGGTATCCTGATGAAGTGACATTCATTATATGAATGAGCGTGAAGATTAAGTCAAGATTTGTAATGTTGAATAGTTAATTAAACTATAAAGTAGTTTAATAAATGGTTATGTATCTGTTGTGCCGGATGAAAGTCACAAGTGTAAAGAAGTAAAGAATAATGTAATTATAATTACTTATAATGAATGAAGATTTTAAGGTAATAAAATCTTGGAATTGAAGCAATATGTTGTTATATTTAAAGATATAATGATTTATGTAAAGAATGAGAAGCACTATTGAATCACTGAATCCAGGTTTGAAGATAGACTAGATTTGGGGGCATTACAAGTTAGTATCAGAGTTGATAAGTTATAAACCATAGGTGGAAGTATCTTAGGCTATAATCTGAGAGAAGTAAGAAGATCGTTGGAATAAAGCGATAATAAAGTAAGAAAATCATATCGTAAAACGATTATGAAGTAAGATCATCACATAATCATAGTGAATCGTGAAATAACATATATTCTATTAAATGATGGCCATTTATAGTTAAACGCTATAAAGGATGGTAATATGGAGTAGTACAAGAAGAAAACTTAGAAGAGTTAAGAGGATGAAATACGAATTAAAGAAAATTCGTATTAAGTAAAAATTTGTAAGATTTTAATTTAGAACTCATATGATAGCTGAGTTGTACGAACCTTTGTGTGGACTGATGTTTGTGCTTAGGTTTACGACCACTTATTCTATTAAAGTGATAATCATTGAAATAGTAATGTCGCTCTGTCAATATATATATGACGAGAAGGTGAATCTTTTCTCATGTTTTTATTAGATGATTAAAAAGTGTTGACATATGTTCGGGTTCTTGAAATTCATATTTACGAAAAGTTTGTGACTCATAGTTATATGCTATGTTTCTGAGCCTCTAAGCGTATGGAAAGTCCATAATTTTTCTTAGATTACATATTGCTAAAATAAGTTCGTAAACACATATTGTTGTGGAAAGTTCCTAAATATATAAGGTGTGGTAAGTTTGATGAACTATACTAAGGTATAAGTGTAGACACTTGAAATTTTGCATTTCTGTTACTAACCTGGAAGGAGGGCAGAATCGTCTTCCAGAGATAACCCTAGGAGTCAAATTAACTCAATTCAAGAGACAACCCCAGAATCCTCAGTTTTCCATCTCGTAGATGACCCCGAGATACCCAGCTTCAGTCCCAGAAATAACACCAGGAATTTCAATTTCAACCTCATAGACAACCCTGAGGAATACAGTTCCAATTCTGGAAATAACACCGGAGAAGGCAGTTCCATCTTGGAGACAACCCTGAGATATACAGTTCTAGTCCCGAAAATAACACTGGGAGTTTCAAGCATCAACCTCGGAAATGACCCCGAGAGTGTAGTTGCAGTTCCGGAGATAACCCCGAAAAAGCTCATTTTAACCTTTACAATCAATTTCAACCTTGGAGATAACTCCAAGGCACTCAGTCCCAAACCTGAAGATAACCCCGAGAGGTCAAGCACACCTCAGAGATAACCCTGAGGACATTCAACACTTGAAGCAGCCCAATCTCAGAGATAACCCTGAGCAACAACTGCTATATCAGCCCAAACTGGAGATAACCCCAGTTAGGGGAAAAATCATCATTTTGCCACCTTAATTACATATGCACACAGTCTCAAAACATTTTAACATACATTCTACACATCAGTGTCCTACAAGAACCAATAGCTCCAATCCCGAGTGACTACTACACAAGATAACAAATCGGATAGAATTTGAAGACTTGAAGACCAAGGGCATTGTCTCATCTTCCTAACTTCATACAACCTCTAATCCCATGTCATTTGTGTTTCTCTTTACAAGAGCATACTGAAAAATGTCTTATGCACCTCAATCAGATGCCCCGATTGAAGTTCTGAAAGTTCGAACAGACAACATGTTGAATGCGTGCACGTCTTACAGGCAATTTGGACCATGGAGCCCGGGGCACCCTGGCGATCATGAGTGCACTGGTCGCTACATGTACACATGCGGCTTCCCCCTCTATAAATAGAGGGCTTGGGGTGGCCATTTTGGAAGAGAAAAAAGGCGAGGAAGCCCTGTCCAATTTGCTCTATACACACTATAAACTGAGTGCTTTCTCATTTTAAACACTTGTGAGCTTATATTTTGCTATATTTTTACCGGTGGAAACCGAATGTTCATACATTTAAAGCTATTGAAGTCTTCTTTGGCAGTCCACTGTAAGCCTTCTTACACTTTTTAAAGTCTTTCTCCACTATTGTGCACACACAGTTCTTCACGTTGGTGTGTATGCAGGACTTGATTCAGTGGCTTTTTATTTCTTTTTTATATATATATATATATATATATATATATATATATATATATATATATATATATATATGGACTAACATTATCAAGTTATGCCTCGATTGAGCCTCGACTCACGTCCAAAGCGTTTATTGCTTATATAGGGTGCATTTACCTCTTATATATATATAAGTAATAAACGCTCCGGATGTAAATCCAGGATCATCGGAGCGTTTATTACTTATATATATATATAACTGAAATGATAAACCGAGCCTAGATCGATATATATCCGGTGCATTTACCTTTTATATATATATATATATATATATATATATATATATATTTACATTCCTGTCAGGCATGGAGTTTACTTCATGGCCTTTTACTACTTTATTTACATTTAGTCACGCCTGGAGTTTACTTCGTGGCGGTTGATCGTTTTTACTGCTTTATTTATATTTAGTCCCCCCTGGAGTTTACTTCGAGGCAATTGATCTTCTTTACTGCTTTATTTACATTTCCAATCCCCCATGGAGGTGCTTTGTGGTGGTTGATCGTGTCTCTGTACATATATTTACCGCTTTTATATATTTACATTTTCAATCCCCCATGAAGTTTACTTCATGGTGGTCGATCGTCTATATATATATTTACAGCTTTTATATATATAACTATTTACAACTTTCATACAAACTGCTACATCATGTGAGCTTAGGAATCATGTGATCACAGATTCAGTTTCCTGAATCTAGATTTGGTTCTCGTGATGGACATTTTTAGCTGTAATCAGCTTGTACATTATTTACGGTGTTCGAATTTTCTTAGATGGCTCTCATGCCCATAAGGAGTTCGGCATTGCTATATACCTTATTTTCTCGAAGATGCCTCACATCTCAAAAATAAAAGCAACTAAGCCAAACATATAATAAATTGGAAGTATCAAAGTCCTCAATTACTATTGAGCATAAGGGTTTGAAAAAACCTCTTTTACAAAACATCACTACTATATCTTATTGAAACTGAATTTTTACACAAATTCAAACCTTTTGTATATAAGTACGAACGAGGCATATCACTACTTCCAAATAATTGCACATTGATCCACACACACACACACATTCAGTATAATGATTTTAATTAAAAGTATAGTCACAAGTAGTAACACAGATGTGGGGGTGCCTAACACCTTCCTCCACATAATGAAGCCCTCGGGACCCTAACGAATCTTGGTTTCACAGACATGCTTAACACGGTGTCACATCATCGGGTCGATGTACAACTTTTTCTCGGTTAAGTTGGTGCAACCATTTAAAAATACTAACCTGGTGACTCTTACGGTCCAATAAATGCGATATATATGTCGGACCTTTTCACAACTTGTATTTTCAAACAAATCTCACCTAACATGAGAACACCAAAAGATAAGAATAGAAAAGGGACAGTAAAAATCCTGACGTCGACAGGTGGCGACTATGCTGGGGACATCAAGTAAGAGGGCTTAAGCCGCTATTACAAGCTTTTCAAAATTGTAATAGGCTTGTGTGTGGATGTTGCATCTACATTTGAATGAATGTGTACAAATGCATTTACTTACTGCACTTAATGCTTTACAATAAAGTGCTTAGCACATATAATCATTTTCATAAACGGTGAGACACATTGTATGTGAATATATGTTGTGTGGTCCCTCCACTAGGAGGCTATCCTGTCGGTGTTTGATTACTGGACTCGTAGGGAGACTAATTCCAAAGAGGCTCAGGAAAGGCACCACCCAGATTTGCTCAAGTTGAAAGACCGAATTAACTTCACGTCAAGTAAATTGTGATAATCTAGGAACCTTCATGCCAAAAAGCCGCGAGAGTAACCTAAGATAGGTCAGCCTCTGATAAACCAAACGTGGAGGGAAGTCTCTTCATACTTTCTCATTTCAATTACTTGTAAGTACATTCCATGTCAATTTCATTGTAATGGAAAGTGTAAAGGAAAATCTGTACATGCATTCCTTTTTTACCATGTTATCTTACAAACAACTAACATCCGTTTTGCAGGATAATACTCCTAAAATGGACACTTCACATAGAATGTAAACAGTTTTACATTCCCTAAGACTAAACTACATAAGTTTTTTTGTAGGGAAATAATTGGGCATGTTACCCATTCAAAATCCAAAAAGGCCACGAGCCTACAGCCAAGTATGGCTTCATCTGATCAGTTTAGTCATACTCATGTCTCCCGCGAGGAGTTTGAAGGACTAAGAAAACAAATCACAGATATGGTGGTTCTGCTTAAAGAACTACATCAGTCTACTCAGGGTCCACGAATACCCATACATACAGAATCATCTGCATAGGGACGAACTCGAGGTCCGGATAAAGAAGCTCACATACCTGAGTTTCAGCTAGATAAAACTAATAAAATTCTTAAAATCATCCATGTCAAAGAAGATCTAGACACCGGTGAGATCAGGAAGGATGTCCTTCAAATGGAAATAACCATTCGGTCTATCAAAGGGATTGGAGCACATGGGAGTGTTTCATATGCTGACCTTTGTATATTCCCTGGTGTTCATTATCCAGAGAAGTTCAAAACTCTTGACTTTGAAATGTATGATGGGTTAGGAGATCCTTACACACATTTAAAGATATTTATTTGAGAAATCAAATCTTATGCAGAAGATGAAAAGTTTAGAATGCAGCTATTTCAAAAGAGTCTAACTGGAGAATCCAGATCATGGTACACCAGATTAGATAATTCTAAGATTCATAGTTGGGAAGAGCTGGCTCATTCCTTCCTCAGTCAGTACAGTTTCCAGTCTCAGATGGCTCCAAACCGGTACCAAATTACCAAGGTCAAGAAACAAGCCAACGAGTCTTTCCGAGAGTATGCTCAAAGGTTGAGGTGCCTTGCTACTCAAGTTAATCCCTCTATAACTGAGTCTGAAATGGCGATAACCTTCATAGATATACAAAAACCTCCCTTCCATAAGAGAGTCTTAGCTGGCATTGACAAGCCATTTTCTGAAATGATTAAACATGGAGAGATGGCTGAGATGGGATTGAAGTCAGGAAAGATTCAAGACCTAGCCGCTTTAAAAGATGTTGCTGAGCACATCCAGTCTGGAAGTTATTGAAACAACCCCATGAGGATCCATAGGAAAAAAGAGGAGGATATTTCCTTGATACTACAAGGTCAGAAAGGCAGTCAAAACATGCCTATCCAAAGGAGAAACTACTCCCCTTTTTAAGCACAGTCTTCCAGCCCTACATTACCAAAGAGTGAAAAAGTTCGATGCAACCGAGTGTTCACACCTCTAGGGGACTCACTCGAGAATATTCTCAATCTTCTGACTACTTAGAAGAAAATTACACATCTTCTTCCTCCAGCCAACCTGAATTGGAAGGGTTTCAATGCTACTCGGAAGTGTGCCTATCATGTTGGAGCTCCAAGACATGATACTCAGGATTGTTTGGCCTTGAAACACAAGATCTAGGACCTAATTGACAACTATGAGATCATGGTGATTAAACCCTACCATCCTCATATGCAAGACAACCCTATTCCTCAACATAAAGAAGAGGAGGTTAGTATGATTAATTGAAGCAGTGGACAAAGTTCCAATTATGGTGTTGAATCATCCCAAACCAGCAAGGATTGTGCTGATAAATGGGATTATGCATAGTTCTAGTTTATGATGGAACGAAAAATTGATAAGTGGATTTCATATCCACGAATCGTTTTCCATTTCATGCTTATTTGTTGCTATTTTCTTTTGTTCATGTTCATTTTTACTTATTTTGTGTTCTTTTATGTGTAGGATGGTTGTTGCAACATTTAACGAAGATTTGGAATCATTTGGAGTCAATTGGAGCAGGTTTTGAAGAATTCATGAAGCAACAGAAATCATTCAGCAGGATAGACCCCCGCCGGGGCGGGCCTATTTGGCTTGTATACTCCCGCCGGGGTGGGGGGTCTTTATATGGATTTAGCATAATGGTAGCCCACTGGGGTGGGCCCTTTTAAGGCATACACCCCCGCCGTGGCGGGGGATCTCGAATGTTGGAGTCTCCTATTGAGTTTGGAACTTTGCTGGGGCATGAATTCTAGTATTTTGGATGGCAATGGAACTCTAGAGAGATGGGATTTGATCTGAAAAATGTGTGTTGGACATCTATTACTCTATCAACAACGAATTAAACAACACACAAGACATATTACGAAGATTAATTCCAGATTTTTCACAACAATATTGGAGGAAGATTTTGAAGAGATTTTCGGGATAATTGCAATTCTAGGCTACGTGAAGGGTGTTTTTCAATATTCTTCTTCTTAGATTATTATTCGTAATTAAAAGAATGTTATCTTTGAGTTATTTATTAGTTATTTCATTTATTATGAACTAATTCACTTTTTAGGCTTATGATGGATCCTTAGGTGAAACGATGATTTTGTAAACTTTAATTTCCAGTTCAATAAGCTATTTTCCAGTTTATCTATATTAATTTGAGCTTGAATTTATGAATTTCCTGATCAACAATTCTTTGTGGATTTTTATGGAATCGAGAGAGGATATTCAAATCTACACTTAGTTAATATATCATGTGTTCATGAATTTTGTGAGTAGCAGAATCTTGATGAATGTTAAGGTAGAGATATGCTTGACATCACATGTAATCAGATAGAGAAATTAATCTTAAACCTTCTTTAATTGTAATTCACATAGAGATATAGTGAGTTAGTTGATTAGGGTGTTTAACTTGTTTCTGTCTAATTTGTGGATTTATGTTAATACGATATTAGTGCATCGAGAGGTGGTTAATACTACATTCGTGTTCTTGATTAATAAACTGAGATAGTGAATTGAATTGGAATAAAGGGGTTAAATCAAAGTGAAGCTTAGGGTGAAATCATATGTCTAATTCTCCATTAATTGTTTGAAATTCCAGGTTTTGATATTTGTGATTGTTTTGTAGTTATTTATTTATTTCTTAATTTAGTTTTTATAATTAAAATCATTGAATTGTATAGTTTAATAAAATTAGGTTAATAGGAAATTGATACTTGTAAGGTTGAGTTTCTTACTAATTTGTCTCTGTGGGAACGATACTCTACTCATTACTATATTACTTGTTGACCACGTATACTTGCGTGATGTTTGTATATAGATTTTACCTAACAAGTTTTTGGCGCCGTTGCCGGGGACCATTTAGTATAGATCTTAATATTTTTACAATATCAGTTTAATTATTCCAGTTTTACTTAAACATTTTTATTTTTATTTTGTTCATCTTATTTCAGGCGTTTAAAGCAGTTTATGCAAACTCGGTCCAAAAATCCAGACTTTCTGCCTTTTTAAGAAGACATTGAGAAAATGTTTCAGAGGTTAAGTAAGTGGATCAAGGAAACGAGGCAAGAATTTGAAACATCTGAGAAAGAAGAGGAAATGGCAGCCGAAGAGCAGAAATCATTAAGGGACTTCGCCACACCCAAGGGGACTGAACTGCAGTCAAGCATCACCAGGCCCGCAATTGTTGCAAATACATTCGAAATCAAGCCTGGGACGATTCAGATGATCCAAAATTCAGTTCAGTTTAGGGGATTGGCTAATGACAATCCGAATGAACATCTAGTCATCTTTCTGGAGATATGCTACACCTTTAGGTATAATGGGGTGTCGAATGATGCGGTGAGACTTCGCTTGTTCCCATTCACTTTACGGGATAAGGCGAAGAGTTGGTTACAATCTCTACCGCCAGGTTTAATAACTACATGGGAAGACTTAGCTCAGAAATTCCTCGCCAAATTTTTTCCACCAGCTAAAACTGTAAAAATGAGGAATGAGATAACAATGTTTGAGAAGTAGCATGGGGAGTCGCTATATGAGGCATGGGAGAGATACAAAGAGTTTCTTAGAAAGTGCCCACATCATGGGTTGCCCAAGTGGCTGCAAATAAACACCTTTTATAACGGATTACATGGAAATCTCAGAACCAGTATTGATGCAGCGTCGGGTGGAGCATTCATGGCTAAGAGTTACGAGGAAGCCTACGATTTGATTGAAACCATGGCGGCCAAAAACTACCAGTGGCCCACAACAAGAATGACACAGGAAAAGGCAGCTGGGGTGTTAGAAGTAGATGGGGTGACAACAATACAAGCATAAATTTTTGTGTTGTCTAAGAAGTTGGATGCCATGACATGGGCTTAGGTAAAGCAGGTGGCAGTAGTATATGAATTGTGTGTGGGAGAGCATCATACGGATCAGTACATAATTAATCCATCATCCGTGCAATTTGTGGGCAACTATAACAGAATTCTACAGAATACATACCAGAATGCGTACAATCAAGGGAATAGGAATCATCCAAACTTTTCATGGAGTAATAATCAGAATCAACAAGCTCCATGACCATCATATCCTCCAGGATTTCAGAACCATCAACAACCAGCTCAACATCAAGAAAGGAAATCAGATTTAGAGGAGTTGGTGACAAAATACATAACAAGCAATGAGGTGGCTATGAAAAATCAAGCAATGACAATGAAATCACAAGAGATGGTCATCAAGAATTTTGAGAATCATATAGGACAGATTACATTAGCATTGAATAATAGACCACAAGGAACATTACCAAGTGACACCAAGAGAAATCTGAAAGGTAATCACGAGCAATGTCAGGCTATTATGTTGAGAAGTGGAAAACAGCTTGAGGGTCAAGAAACAAAAATTTCAGTTACAAAGGAGGTTGAAACAGAATGAGAAAATACATCAGTTGAGGTCAAGCAAGGGGACGAAAAACAAGTGAAAAAGAGCAAACCAGTTAACGGACCAGTTGCCTATCCTCCACCTCCGTTTCAGCAGAGGGCCCAAAAATAGAAATTAGATAAGTAGTTCACTAAGTTTTTGGAATTTTTTAAGAAACTTCATACTAACATTGCATTTGTAGAAGCCCTAGAGCAGATGCCAAGTTATGCAAAATTCATGAAAGGGATTCTGTCAAGGAAAAAGGAATGGGAAGACTTTGAAACAGTGGCACTAACAGAGGAGTGTAGTGCTGTGTTATAGTAGAAATTACCACCAAAACTTAAGGACCTGGGGAGTTTCACTATCCCATGCACAATCGGGAATATGTCTTTTAACAAGTGTTTATGTGATTTGGGGGTGAGTGTGAACCTTATGCCATTGTCAGTATACACAGAATTGGATTTGCCCGCGCCTAAACTGACGAATATTTCATTGCAGTTGGCGGATAGGTCAGTCACATATCCGAGAGGCATAGTAGAGGACATATTGGTTAAGGTGGATAAGTTTATATTCCCCGCAAATTTTATTATTCTGGATTTTAAGGAGGACAAGAACATCCAAATTATCCTAGGGAGACCTTTCTTGGCCACGGGTAGGACACTCATAGACGTACAAAAAGGAGAACTTACTATGAGGGTCCAAGATCAAGAAATCAAGTTCAACGTGTTCAAGGCCATAAAATTCCTTACGGATGAGGAAGAATATTTTCGGATAGATATAATTGAGCAAATCATCAGTGAATATATGGGCAAGAGTTTGGTCAAAGATCCATTAGAAAAAACGTTTTCGGGGGATGAAGAGTTTGACGACCCGGAATTTGTGGACTACTTACAGATGTTAGATTCATTGCCACAAGTTAGCCGATTCAGAACACCGTTTGAACCCTTGCACACGAAGGAGACAGCCACAGAAAAATTGAAACCGTCATTGGAGGAGCCACCAACTTTGAAACTTAAGCCACTCCCTAAACATCTCAGGTATGCATATTTAGGCAATTTAAATTCTTTACCTGTTATTATTTTTGCTGCACTTATCAATTTGTGGGAAGAAAAGTTGCTGAGGGTACTTAGGGAACACAAGTCAGCGATTGGGTGGACGATTGTAGATATAAAGGGAATTAGCACTTCATTTTGCATGCACAAGATTCTGATGGAAGATGATGCAAAACCAACAGTGGAGCAACATCGTTGACTCAACCCTATTATGAAAGAAGTTGTGAAGAAGGAAATTTTGAAGTGGTTGGATGTCGGTATCATCTACCCAATTTTTGACAGTAAGTGGGTGAGTCCGGTCTAGTGTGTGCCGAAAAAGGGAGGAATGACTGTGGTGCAGAATGAGGATAACGAGTTAATACCGACAAGAACAGTGACATGTTGGAGGGTGTGCATGGATTATAAGAAGTTTAATAAGGCAACCCGAAAAGATCATTTTTCGTTGCCCTTTATTGATCAAATGTTAGACAGATTGGCGGGACATGAGTACTACTGTTTATTGGACGAATACTCGGGCTACAATCAGATCGACATGGCTCCTGAGGATCAAGAGAAGACTACATTTACATGTCTGTACGACACATTTGCGTTTAGGAGGATGTTATTCAGGTTATGTAATGCACATGCGACCTTTCAACGGTGTATGATGGCCATTTTCTTAGACATGGTGGAGAAAAATGTTGAAGTCTTCATGGACGACTTTTCTGTCTATGGGGACAACTTTGATACTTGCCTATGAAATTTGGTAATGGTGTTACAGCGATGCAAGGATACGAATCTTTTGCTTAACTAGGAAAAATGCCACTTCATGGTTGAGGAGGGTATAATTTTGGGCCACAAGGTATCGGCTCAAGGATTGCAAGTCGACAAAGTGAAGCTGGAAACAATCAAGAAATTGCCTCTAAGGTAGTAGAAGTTTTACGGGACATATTTGGGTTCTCTGGGATATTTATAAAGGACTTCTCAAAATTTGAAGCCTTTATCTTTGTCATTATAGAAAGATTCTGTTTTCAGTTTTGACGAAAAATGTAAGGAAGCCTTTGAGTTGTTGAAAAACAAGATGACTATAGCCCCCATGATCGTCGCACCGGATTGGAATATGCCGTTCGAGCTGATGTGTAATGAAAGCAACTATGTGGTTGGGGCTGTTTTGGGTCAACGCCGAGACAAGGTGTTTCACGCCATATACTATTCAAGAAAAACTCTCACGGAGACTCAAATGAACTATACAACCACGGAAAAGGAATTCCTTGCAGTAGTGTATGCGTTCGACAAATTCTGGGCATACTTGATCAGGACTAAGGTGGTAGTCTACACGGACCATTCGGCTATTCGGTACCTAATAGCGAAAAAAGATGCTAAGCTACGCCTTATTCGATGGATTCTCCTACTTCAAGAGTTTGTCTTAGAAATAAAGAATAGAAAAGGGATGGAGAATCAAGTAGTCGATCACTTGTCTAGGCTGGAAAACCAAGGGAAATCGAAAGAAGACAGGTGTGAAATTAACGAATCATTCCCAGATGAGCAATTGTTTGGGATTTCTGCAGAATTTCCTTGGTATGCGGATTATGCGAATATCTTGTGAGCAACATTCTTCCACTCGATAACACAAGACAATAGAAAAAGAAGTTTCTTCATGACGTAAAATGGTACATGTGGGACGAACTGTATTTATTCAAGTAGTGCGCCGACAAAATGATTAGAAGGTGCGTGCCCTACAGTGAAGAACATTTTGCATGAGTGTCATTCATCTGCGTATGGCGGTCATTATGGTAGTGAGAGGACAGCAGCAAAGGTGCTGCAAGCTGGGTTCTATTGGCCTACACTATTCAAGGATACCCACCATTTTGTCAAAACATGTGATAGGTGTCAAAGGGTGGGCAACATTTCGAAAAGGAATGAGATGCCTCTACAAACGATTCTCGAAGTTGAAATTTTTGATGTATGGGGCATCGATTACATGGGGCCATTCCCGTCATCTCTAAACAATCAGTATATTATACTTGCAGTGGATTACGTATCGAAGTGGGTTGAAGCTGCAGCACAACCATCAAACGATGCCAAGGTGGTCCTCAAATTCCTACAAAAGAACATTTTCATGAGGTTTGGCACGCCAAGAGCAATTATCAGTGACGAAGGTAGTCATTTTTGCAACAAGTCATTCACAGCTCTTTTGGCAAGGTGCGGGGTCAACCACAAGGTAGCGATAACTTATCACCCCCAAACCAGTGGGCAGGCTAAGGTGTCAAACAGGGAAGTCAAGAAAATATTGGAGAAAGTGGTGATCCGAGTCGTAAGGATTGGTCGCCCCAGTTAGACGATGCATTATGGGCATACCGGACCGCGTATAAGACACCACTCGGGATGTCACCATACCAACTACTGTACGGAAAGGCTTGTCACCTACAAGTCGAGCTACATTATAAGGCTTATTGGGCGGTTCAAAAACTCAATTTCGAATAAGCTGCTGTAGAGGAAAAGAGAATACTTCAACTGAATGATGGCACGACCAAAAAATTATGCATCGAACATTTAAGCCGGGTCAATCAATCCTTTTGTTCAACTCACGGCTGCGATTGTTCCCAGGAAAGCTCAAGTCGAGATGGTCGGGACCATTCACTATAAAGCGGGTATTCTCTCATGGCGCCGTTGAACTCTACAGTCAAAATCCATTAGAAACGTTCAAAGTTAACGGTCAATGATTAAATCACTATTGGGGTGGAGAGGCCAACACCGATGTCATCACTATCACATTGGCCGACACACCATGAACAGGAAGTAGTCAGGCTGAACGACTTAAAATCAAGCGCTAATTGGGAGGCAACCCAATCTTTCGTTCATTTCTCGTATTTTCATGCATAATTATAGCATATAGTTTTTATTAAGTTAATAGATAATAAAATTTGTTATTCTCTCCACAATACACTATATTATCACTAATCCACTAATGTTTATGTTTAATGTCTTGCAGGAGGAGGAAAGGATCATTGAGTGGCTTAGCATGAAGCAAAAGTTGAGAAACAGATAAGTTGAGCAGAAGGTATGCTCGTCGGGGCGGGGGTCTCCCCAGGTTTTTAACATAATCCATGCCCATCGGGGCGGGCCTCCTAAGCCTATTACCCCTCGCTAGGGTGAGGGTCCTGAAGCTAAAAAGACAAAGTCGGCAGTTATCCTTGTTTGCTCTTCAATTCAATAATCTGTCCACTACTTCATCCATTAATCTTATTCCCCCTCCATCATAACTCCAACAACCACCCACTACAACCACTATCTCCCACACTCCATTACTTCTCCCCACCTCTTCAATCCACCAGTAGAACTCATCATACCACCTCTATATATTGCCACATCTCCTACCATATTTCTCACACCAATTGAATTGGGCATTCATAGAGAATATTTAAGAGTAAGTGAAGGTTAAATTGACAAGTTTGGTGGAAAGCTACGGCGATACACGCATTTGAGAACAAATGGCTTCGCAACTAACATCGAAACGCTAAAGGGGAGAGAGTTCAAGGCCCGCACAACCAACCCGGACTTTTATTCGTCGAAAATTTGTGAGTGCCACCGCCGCCGACCGGTATAAGTACATGCTCACCAAAGCCCTTACACCAGAGTGGGGGTTGGCACCGGATCCTAGTGATGGAGAGATGATGCCTTAAATCTATCAGAAGGGGGGGACAAAATTCACAGAAGGGCCAGAACCCGTTGTGGTCAACATTATCAAGGAATTTTATGCCAATGCTGAGGACAAAGCTCCATTCAACGCGTATGTGCGGGGTCGCTTGGTTCCATTCAGTGCCAATGCAATAAACACCTATTATCAGCTACGGGTACCTCGCCAATGCCAATATGCTCAATTATGAGATTTTGATCCGGACTATGAGGCAATACTCAAGGAGATGACTAAGCCGGGAACAACATGGATCAAAGGTCAGAAGGGAGGAACAGTGTTCCATAGCAAGGACCTCAGTCGGTATGGAAAAATCTGGTACGCATTCCTATGCGCTAAACTGTATTCGTCCCAACACACCTCGGACGTGACCAAAGAGAAGGCGTTACTGCTATACGCAATTGTGCAAGACTTCATCGATGTCGGGGCCATTATTTGTTTCTCCATCCACCGGTGTTTACATGGAATTTTTTCAGGAGGCTTGCCACACCCATCACTCATATATGGGTTGTGTCATCAAGAAGGGGTGAGATGGTCCGACGATGAGCCCACACAGATGCCGCTTGTGTTGCTAGACTCCAGAATGATAGCGCGGTATTCTGTATGGTCGGGAGGCAATTCACATCCTTGTGGACTGGGCTTTATTTTTCCATCAGGTTCGGAGGATAAAGTTGATGCTGTAGAGACGTCAGAGGATGAGGATGAGACTATGGGCGATCAAGGAGTTGAGCAGGTACCACAGACCGAGGCAATATCCAGCCCTCGGTTCCTTGATTTTCAACGACAAATGAATGAGCACAACAAGGCAGCATGTCGGGAGATGCGGCGACTCGCATTGAGGCAAGACCACATGTTTGATGCTATGAATGCATCTTTCACCTCACTTAATACAACCCTTCAGAGCTTCAATCCAGCTGCACAATTTCCATAGCAGCAGCCCATGTTAATGTCGAGGTTCCCACCAAGTGATTCAGAAGAAGAAGATCAACAACCACCTCCACAGACTTATGCGATAGCAGGGAAGTCCTCACTTAATTAATTATGATTATTCATCCAATGAGGACATTGTATTACTTAAGTTTAGGGGATTTAAATTCATGTTTGCATGCATATGTAGTACTTAGGTTTAAATTTGTCATTTTTATTTTAGTTTTGCATAGTAATTAGGATTTATGATGTTGTTTATAGGTTAGGTGCATACATAATAGCTTAGGTTATTTTTGTTATTGCATTGTTTTTAATTTTATGATGTAAAAAAAATATGAGTTAAATATTGTGTTTGCATATGTCCAGCAGCGTTGTAGTTTATGTTATTTGTGGGCCAATGAGGAGATTGAGAATAAGTTAACTAGTACAACATTGATTACTAGAACTGTGATGCAATTTCTGTTATAAATCGAATCTTGCGCTTGTTTGAAACTGGTATAAAAAGGTTAGCACAATTAATAACATCTTTGTTGACTGGTCAGTTCAAATTGATACATAAATAGTCTCTAAAGGATAATGCTAAAGTAAATGAGAAAACGACAAGGATAGTCGGTAAAGGCAAAAATTAGGCAAGAACCTAAGTTTGGGGGATTATATATGGGGTATATAAGCTTTGAAAAAAGAGACTATATATCATGACTAGTCTTGTTTTCGGGGCCTTTGTTACTTGAGAAAGTACGCCCGAGGGGATTGTCTTTACACCTAGTGCCCTAAGGTCTTTTATGGTCCGGGAGTCATTGGTCGAAAGCTCACTAAGGGGTAGCACTGTCAGCCTAATGGGATGAGACATTATACAGTCATGTATGTATATCTTTAAAAAAAACAATAAAATGGGAAAAGAGCAAAAAGTCCCCGTGTGAAAAAAAAGAAAATATATAGATAAATGAAGTATAAGTACCTTGCATGAACCCTTGAGTTTGGTATTGCTTAGTTTTAGTTCGAATGAGCTTATTCTTGACAATTTTGAGTTTGCACTGTGTGATTCCTTCTAAGAAATTAATTATGTATTGAATTTGAGTCCATAAAAGTTATCATGGATGTTGAACACACACGAACACTATACCTGTGATGATGGTTTAAGATTTGAGAATTAATACGGAATTATAGATTGGTTTTGGTGATTGATATTGTAGAGTTTGCTTGTTTTCTCTAAGGTCGTTAAAATAATTTTGATTTTACGATACTGTTGGATTTGGAAGCATATAGATTAGATCATATTCATTTCATCTCATTGTATTTCATTGCATAGTATGTAGTTGTTTTGTTCTCGAGGACTAGCACGATTTAAGTTTAGGGGATTTTCATAAGTGGATTTCATATCCACGAATCGTTGTCCATTTCATGCTTATTTGTTGCTATTTTCTTGTGTTCATGTTCGTTTTTACTTGTTTTATGTTCTTTGATGTGTAGGATGGTTGTTATGGCATTTAACGAAGATTTGGAATTATTTGGAGTCAATTGGAGCAGTTTTGGAAGAATTCATGAAGCAACAGAAATCATTCAGCAGAATAGACCCCCGCAAAATGAAACCTATTTAACTTTGTATACCCATGGGTCTTTGAGGGGTCTTCATATGGATTTAGCAGAATGGTAGCCAGCGGGCCCTTTTAAGGTATACATCCCCGCCGGGGCGGGGTGTCACGAATGTTGGAGTCTCCTATTGAGTTTGGAACTTTGTTGGGGCATGAATTCTTGTATTTTGGATGGCAATAGAACTCTAAAGAGATGGGATTTGATCCGAAAAATGTGTGTTGGACATCTATTACTCTATCAACAATGAATTAAGCAACACACAAGACATATTACGAAGATTAATTCCAGATTTTTCACAGCCTCATTGGAGGAAGATTTTGAAGAGATTTTCGGGACAATTGCAATTCTAGGCTATGTGAAGGGTGTTTTTCAATATTCTTCTTCTTGGACTATTATTTGTAATTGAAAGAATGTTATCTTTGAGTTATTCAGTAGTTATTTCATTTATGATGAACTAATTCACTTTTTAGGCTTATGATGGATCCTTAGGTGAAACGATGATTTTGTAAACTTTGATTTCCAGTTCAATAAGCTATTTTCCAGTTTATCTATATTAATTTGAGCTTGAATTTTTGAATTGTCTGTTCAACAATTCTTTGTGGATTTGTATGGAATCGAGAGAGGATATTCGAATCTAGACTTAGTTAATATAGCATGTGTTCATGAATTTTGTGAATAGCAGAATCTTGATGAATGTTAAGGTAGAGATATGCTTGGCATCGCATGTAATCGAATGGAGAACTTAATCTTAAACCTTCTTTAATTGTAATTCACATAGAGATATAAGGAATTAGTTGATTAGGTTGTTTAACTTGTTTTCTATCTAATTTGTGGATTTAAGTTAATACGGTATTAGTGCATCGAGAGGTGGTTAATACTACATTCGTGTTCTTGATTAATAAACTAGGATAGTGAATTGAATTGGAATAAAGGGGTTAAAATCAAAGTGAGGGTGAAATCATAAGTCTAATTCTCCATTAATTGTTTAAAATTCTAGGTTTTGATATTTGTGATTGTTTTGTGGTTATTTATTTATTTCTTAATTTAGTTTTTATAATTATAATCATTAAATTGGATAGTTTAATAAAATTAGGTTAATAAAAAATTGATACTTGTAAGGTTGAGTTTCTTACTAATTTGTCTATGTGGGAATGATACTCTACTCATTACTATATTACTTGTTGACCACGTATACTTGCGTGTTGCGCGTATATAGATTTCACCCAAATAAAGGCTCTGTGTGAGCAAGTTAATCAATTGGCAGAACTGGTGATCCATCAGCACCAGGTAACACTCCAATTAGTTAGCCAGGAGCATGCTAGTGTCCTTCCTCTTATGAATACTCCATCATCGCCTCCAAAAAGTGAAACACTGGAGGATAAAATTGCAATAAGTGCAAGTGCCAAAGGCTGTCAGGATTTTGCTGATAAGAGGGAATTTACATATCTGGGCCAACCAATGGAGGAGATATTTCAAATGCTGGTAAATGAAGGAAGAATCACAGCTCTGCTACCTCTAATCAATCCCCGTTCAAGGCAGTTCAATTCTAATAGAGTATGCCGGCATCACTCCCACTCTCGCAGACACAGCACAGAAGAATTGTAATAACTCGATATTTTCTATATAAATAAATCAGAAATTTTGAGTATAAATTTATTTATTTTAAATAAATATGGGAAATATGTGTCAAGATAATGTGTGTGTGTGTATATATATATATGTGTGTGGGTGGATGTGTGTGTGTGAGTGTGTGTGTGTGTGTGTGATAAATAAAATATATTTATTACATGTATAATAACAGATAATTTTATTTTAGAATTATTGATCATTATAAATTATATTTTTATAATAACTAATTTTATTGTAGAAAGGTTTTTATTATTTATTTTTCAAAGAAAATATGATATTATATTATTTAAATAATATATGGAATGATTATTAGAATTATTATAATTTATTTATGTGAATTTTAGCTCAGATTATTAAGTTAAGTATTTAGACTTAATTAATAAAGCGGTTTATACAAGATAAATCAGATATGGAATTTAAACCCTAATTCTGGTTTTGGAACAAGGAATGATAATAATAATAATATAATAATAATAATTATATTTTGATTTTTCAGTTCTATAAATATGTATTGTATGTATGTGGACCGATAATGGTTGGTCAATTATGGTGTATTATGTCAATCCCTGGTATTACTGTGTGAAACCCTAATTTAAAATACAAATTACAGTTCAAGATTTGTTGGGTAATCGTGATAATGTGATTAATGACTAATTAGGTAAACCCTAATTATTGACTCAAAACCCTAATTATGAAATTAAAACCTTAACTGATAATTAGGAACCCTAACTGTCAAATTGGGAAACCCTAATTGCTAATTTAGGATGTTAATGCTAATTAGGGGATTTTAAACCCTAATAATCATGAATAATGTAATTAGAAATCCTAATTACAAATTTTTAACCCTAATTATTAAATTGTTAATCCTAATTAGTAAATTATTAACCTTAATTATCAAATTGGTGCCCTAACTGATAAATTAGTGATCTTAATTATAATTAGTGAATACCTAAACCTAATTTTTAAGTCTATATAATTAGGAAACCTAAACTAATTTAGTAATCCTAATTTGTGAATTTTAGAAACTAAAATTTCCATCTTTAGCCTTTTAAGAAATCCTTAAATGCTTATACACAAAACTGTAGGGCTAAACCCTAAGGGTTTGTCAAGATTACTTTGTTGCCATTAAAATTATAAGGCAAATGACATTTTTACCATTTTATACATTATTGAAGCTAACATGTAGGTTTTGTGTGACGCCCCCAAAATAGGTATACATCACCCATCTTGAGTCGCCAAATACATGGTACAAAATTCAAATACTACTTAATTATACAACAGTTGTGTAAAATACGACAAAATATATGATGTGAGTATTAATACAAATATTGTCATCTAGACAATATCCACACTCAATTGAGTCCTCATTACATTTATTATCACACTATTTAACAGAATAGTGAGGACTATTAATGCTATTATCTGGACCGTCACTCCGTTCCCCGACAAGTCCCTGCTACGTTCTCATTTTCTGAAAAGTACAATGAAAGTAAAAGGGTGAGCTCAACTAGCCCAAGAAGAAATATTATGACTAAGATAATCTGAGAATAAATTATCGTTAGCCTTCAAATGATGTTAAAGCGATACAATATAACAAACATCAAGTTTAACTACAAGCGGAATAAGCAATCCATTAAAAAGACTCAAGTAGAGAATAAAATCTACTATCTTTTATGATTTAAAAGGTTTTCATCACTTTTATCATTTGGGACTCGACAATAAATAATCCACATCATCCCCACACTACTGGCCAAGGATATTCATTAGTATCACAACCACAAATTATCCATACCTTGCTGCGGGCCAAGGATATTCGTGTATTCATCAATGGTCATGATCATGCCAACAATCGTCCATCAATGCACTACGGGCCAATGCGGACTTTTATCACATCATTTGTAACATTACGATCATGATTATCTAATAATAATCACGGTTATAATCATACCAAGTCCATCTATGCACTACAAGCCACAGATGACTTTCAACATAATATAAACACGAGGATGATGACAATAATATAAGAATTCAATAAAACAAGTTCAAGAATTGATTTATCCAGGAACTAATAACGTCCAAATTGTCAATATGATACTTCTTTGTAAAGTAAAATTCAAGAATCCTCAGAAGAATATTTCCATGAAAAGATACTGGATGAAGCGCAAATATCAAGGATATTCCACTAATTTCATGAGATATAGAAGTCAAAACTTTAACCAACTGAGCATAATAAAGAATGGAATAACAAAAGAAATTACCAGGCATGCGATAGAGCCGCTTTACATCTGAGTTATTCCAACAGAATAATAAATAATGGAACGGTCATGCGTAAATGCGCAGACGAGGATATTCCAACAAAATAATAAATAATCGAACCGGTCGGTGAATTTACATACCAAGCGGATGTTCCAACAGAATAATAAATAACGAAACCGGTCATGCGTAAGCGCTTACGGACATGATGTTCAACAGAATAATAAAGAATGGAATAATGTAAGAATTTCACCATATATGACTTCGCATAGACAGGTTATTCCAATATAATGATAAAAAATGGAATAACAGAAGAATTTCACCAAGTATAGGGGTAGGCCGTAGCATCTGAGTTATTTATTGAGAAAAAAAAAATGGAATAACAAAATTTTTCTTCATGAATACGAAAGAAATAATACTCCTTACCTTAGAACAACTAGATATAAGAGTAGTGAAGTAGCAGAATACTTTTCTTCTTTCTCACTATAGTTTCTCTCTCTAGAGTTTCAGTGAATTCGTAAGAAATAATGAAGGAATAAGCTTCTATTTATAGGAGAATGGACTGAATAGTAACTAATTCCTGAACGGTCCAGATTGATTTACTTTTAAACAGACGGTCCATATTGATTTACTATGAAGTATTAATAAAATATTCTAATAGAATAAAAATAAAATATATATATATATATATATATATATATATATATATATATATATACATATATAGACTACCATTTCAAAACCACTCCTTTTTCTTTACAACCCGTGATATCCTCCCCCCCCCCCACCAAAACATGTCTTTTTCGACACATGTATTTAATATAAATATATATATATATATATATATTATCGTACTCATAACACATATTATTTTGAAAAATGGGTAAGTGGGGGTCTGAATAATAAACAAAATTTACATCAAAGACTTTATAAAAAAATCCCTTCAATATTTTTAACAACATTTATCATCATTATTAGGATTTATCCATATTGGCGTGCAATTAGGTGATCAAACCTCTCCTTGACAAAACTTCTAGACATCGTTAATATTGCAAATAATAATATTAATAACTTTGTCATCTCAATTATTGACTTAATATTATATAAAATATCGACAATAATTGAATCAAATAAAGTGAGATACTATGCAACAATTACTGTAGCAATAATTGAACAAAACTGAGTGACTTCTCACGTAAGCATCAATAATCAATACTGTGTACTACTATGCAACCACGCGTATTACTGTACTTTTAACACCGGGTGTTTCAACAGTTAACGATAAAACTTCCATCATTATTTTCATAAAATATTTTTGTCATTTTCTCAATCCGACAATAATTCCATTGTGGGATCCACCAATGATTGTGTCATCGTACAAATATTCCCTGTTAAAATGAATATTCCCCGACTAATCGAATATTATATAACAACTTACGTACTTTGAAAAATTTATAACTATTACCCACAACTATAACATTATATCCAATTCATTCCATAATATTTAAAAAAAATGATAATTATAGAAAATTCATCTTTATTCATAACAGTTGGGGTCTTACAATCTCCCCTTCTTATGAAATTTTGCCCTCAAAATTAGGGTACGTACCTGGTATGTCTAAGAGGTAAAGATACCTTGACTTCATTTCAGATTCTAACCCTCAGGTCATTTCCTCAACATCGTGGTTCCTCCATAAAACTTTGACTTGAGGTATATCCTTGGAGAGTAGAATATGTTACTTCTTATCCAAGATTTGAACAAGAACCTCTTCATATGTTAAATCTTCCGCTATTTCATCTGGTTCTAACTCAATAATGTGGTTCAGGTCTTTCACATATTTACGTAACATGGATATATGAAAAACGTTATGAACACGAGACATACTTGGCGATAAAGCGAGTCTATAGGATACAGTCCCTACTCGATCGAGGATTAAAAATGGGCCAATGAATCGAGGATTGAGCTTTCCTTTCTTTCCAAATCTCGTAACTCCTTTCCATGGAGCAACACGTAACAACACATGATCTCCAATATCAAATTCCATGTCATTTCGATGAAGATCAACATAACTCTTTTGTCGGTCTTGTGAGATTTTTATACGTTATCGAATCGTTTGAATCTTATCGTAGTCATCACGTACCAACTCCGGTCCCAACAACGTTGCTTCACCCACCTCATCCCAAAGACATCTTTGGAGAGCGACACTTTCTTCTACAGCGCCTCGAATGGATCCATGCCAATACTTGTTTGATAACTGTTGTTGTAAGAAAACTCCACCAATGGTAAGAACTTGTCCCAACTTCCCTTGAAGTCAAGGACACAGAGTCTTAATAAATCTTCAAGAGTTTGAATAGTTATCTCTGATTGTCCCAACTTCCCATAGCTTTTTGTAAACTAACCCAAAATCGTGAAGTGAATCTTGGGTCTCGATCAAAAACTATGGATACTAGCATACCAAGAAGTCTTACAATCTCGTTTATGTACATACGAACAAGACGTTCAAGTGTATAAGTTTCTCGTATTAGTAAAAAATGAGCAGACTTGGTCAATCTATCAACAATGACCCAAATTGCATCTATGCCTTGAGAAACCTTGGGAAGACCAGTAACGAAATCCATGGTAATGTGCTCTCACTTCCATTCTGGAATTTCAAGTGGTTGTAATGGACCTTTTGGTATTTGATGCTCTGCCTTTAGTCGTTGACAAGTTAAACACCTTGAGATAAACAGCGCTATCTCTCTCTTCATATTGCCCCAACAAAATGTATGTCAAAGATCATGATACATTTTGGTACTCCAAGGATGGATTGCAAACGGTGTGTTGTGCGCCTCCATCATGATTTTATACTTTAACTTAGGATCGTTAGGAACACAAAGTCTGGAGTTGACTCGAAGTATTCCTTCTTCATCGATTCTTGCTTCCGGCATAACACCTTCTTGTACTTTCTTCCTCATATGCATCAGCTCCAGGTCTGTAGCTTGAGCAACTTTAACTTTATCAATTAAAGTCGGTTCTACTCGTATATTCGCCATCATCACGTGGGTCCCTGGAGACTTTATCTCTATCTCCATCCTTTGTAAGTCATACAAAATGGGCCTCTGCGTTGACAATATCGCACTCGTACCAGCATATGATCTTCTACTCAATGCGTCAGCTACCACATTTCCTTTTCCAAGATGGTATTGGATGGTATGATCATAATCTTTCAACAGTTCAAGCCAACGTCGCTGTCGCATGTTAAGTTCCTTTTGAGTAAAGAAATATTTGAGGCTTTTATTATCCGTAAAGATCTCCACTTTCTCCCCATACAAGTAATGCCTCCAAATTTTAAGTGTGAAAACAACAGCTGCCAACTCTAGATCATGAGTAGGATAATTCCTCTCATACTCTTAAGTTGTCGAGAGGCATAGGCTATGACTTTCCCATGTTGCATGAGAACACATCCTAACCCTTTTCCCGAAGCATCACTGTAGATGAAAAATCCCTCCGAGCCAGATGGTATTGTTAGAACAGGTGCTGAAATGAGTCTCCTATTGAGTTCTTGAAAACTCTTCTCACATTCCTCGTTCCAACAAAATTTTGCATCTTTCCGAGTTAGCTGAGTTAAGGGAGTAGCAATTCGAGAAAACCCTTCTACGAATCTCCGATAATAACCAGCTAAGCCGAGAAAGCTACGTACTTCGGTCACTGATTTAGGTTGCTCCCAGCTTTAAATAGCTTCAATCTTTGCTGGGTCAACAGATATTCCATTACTTAATAGCACGTGCCCAAGAAATGCTACTTCCTCAAGCCAGAACTCACATTTCTTCAACTTGGCATAAAGCTTATATTCACGAAGCTTTTGAAGTATCAGCCTCAAGTGTTGCTCATGATCTTCATGGCTTTTGGAATAAATAAGGATGTCATCAATAAAGACGACCACAAATTGATCCAAATATTCCTTGAATACTCGGTTCATCATATCCATGAAGGCAGCAGGAGCATTAGTTAATCCAAAAGACATGACTAGGAATTCATAATGCCCGTACCGAGTTCTAAAAGCCATCTTTGGTATGTCATCGGTTCTAATCTTCAATTGGTGATATCCGGAATGAAGATCAATCTTTGAAAAGAATTTGGCGCGCCGTCTTTGGTATGTCATCGGTTCTAATCTTCAATTGGTGATATCCGGAATGAAGATCAATCTTTGAAAAGAATTTGGCGTTGTAACCGGGTCGAAAACAGTCATCAATATGTGGCAATGGGTACCTATTTTTGATGGTGACATGATTCAACTCCCGATAATCAATACAAAGTCGCATACTCCCGTCTTTCTTTTTCACAAATAGAATAGGAGCAACCCAAGGAGACGTACTAGGATGAATTAAACCGATGTCTAACAATTCCTGTAGTTGGGTCTTTAACTCCTGAAGTTCAATAGGAGCCATTCGATATGGGGCTTTGGAAATAGGTTTTGTACCGGGTTCAAGATCGATACAAAATTCAATTTCATGCTCTGGGTGTAGGCCAGGAAGTTCTTCAGGGAATACATCAGAAAATTCATTATCAATAGAAATATCATTAAAAACTGACGTATTTTTGTTTAGATCCGTGACATGAGCTAAGAAAGCTTGACATCCATTTTTCATTAAATGAATAGCTTTATGGCTTGAGATGACAGTGATTCATTTTAATGGTTTGGTTGCTTGAATTCACATAATAGATTGGTTAGGAATATGAAAGCTAACAACCTTACGAAAACAATCAATTTTTGTATGATGAGTAGTTAACCAATCAATCCCTGGAATAACGTCAAATGCAAGTATTTTCAATGAAATAAGATCGACATGTAATGTGAGGGTACCGATTTGAACCAAACAAGATTTATAAACAGTGGATGTAATGAAGGTTTCTCCCAGCGGAGTTTCATGAGATAAGTCAAAGTCCAATTTCTCCGAGTCAAATTTAAGCGTTGGCGCAAGTAGGAGAAATAAAAGAATGGATAGAATCGGTATCAAATAAGGTATATACTTCGCTAGAGTTTATGATAAGCTTACCCGTAATGACCTCATTCGGGTTCCTTGCTTTACGAGAGAGTCGACGATAAACGCCTCCCTTGCACTCATCGGCTTTGACTTTTTTCCGGGACGTCTTTTGGTGCCTCCATCCTAATTTGAACTTATCTTGAAACGATAAAATCAGGCTAGGTGACCTTCTCTTCCACAATTATAACATACTTTGGACGGCATCGCGCAATTTGGACTGATGTGTCCCTCCCCTCCGCATTTGAAGCATATGATAAGTTATCGTTCTCCTTCCTTAACAACAGGTGCCAGTGCTGATGTCTTTCCATCATTGTTGAATCTCCTCTTCTTGAAATGTCCATTCTTATTGTTTTGGCCATGATTACCACCAAAGTGGTTACCATTTCTGGCTTGTTGATTCCTTCCACGCTTATTGTCACCGCTTCGATGACTGTTATCACTAGTATTATCATTTTGCCGGCTGCTCTCTTTTGGTTTGGTTGACTCATTACCGCGCTCCAATAACTGAGCCCTATTAACAACATTTGAATACAAACACAGTTTATGAGAGATAAGATATTGACGTATCTCGGGTTTCAAACTTCTTAGAAACATTCGCGTCATTCTCTCCTCATTATCAACCAAAAGGAGCGTAAACCGGGACAACTCGGCAAACTTGGCTTCGTACTGCGACACAGTCATGTTGTTTTGCTCCAGCTTGATAAAGTCTACCGCTTTCGTGTGACGAATACTTTCGGGAAAGTACTTGTCATTGAACAATTCTTGGAACTTCTCCCAAGTCATCTTCAGTGCGGCAGGTTGAGTACGTTTTACAGATTCCCACCAGTAATCTGCCTTTGCACGCAACATGAAGGTGGAAAAAGGAACCTTTTGCACCTCGGAGCATCCCAAGACATCAAATATCTTGCAGATCTATTTTATCCACGTCTCCGCCTTAAGTGGTTTTAGCTCTCCAAAAAACTCTGGGGGTCCCAGTTCCTTGAACTGCTTAGCGGTGACCGTCCGAGAGTTGCCAGTGTTTCCACCTACATTTTGTAAAGGAGCCACTCTTGCCTAATGTTTCATGAATTGAATAAAGCCTCTGAACATTCCATCGTTCATCATCTGGTCAGTGTTGTTGTTTGCCTGAGGATTGTCGCCTTCCTGATGCACATTATCCAGATTATTGATCAGTAGAGACTCAACGGTCTCCTGTGCTCCATTGATATTCTCAACATTCTCGGATGCCATTTTCAAATACTGCCACAAAACAAGGGTTAATTAACATATGACATATTATCCCTATATTTTGACCGGCCAATTAAATACCAAATAAACTTAGGTAGATCATACTAGCAAAGAAATTCCCCGCCTCTCCCCTCCTAGTTCTTGTCTCAGATCTTAGCCAGGGATCATATCCCTAAGCTTTGATACTAACTGTGATGCCCCCAAAATAGGTATACATCACCCATCTTGAGTCGCCAAATACATGGTATAAAATTCAAATACAACTTAATTATACAACAGTCGTGTAAAATACGATAAAACATATGATGTGAGTTTTAATATAAATATTGTCATCTAGACAATATCCACACTCAATTGAGTCCTCATTACATTTATTATCACACTATTTAACAGAATAGTGAGGACTACTAATGCTATTATACGGGACAAATACTCCGCTTTCCCGACTAGTCCTCGCTACGTTCTCATTTCACGAGGAGAACAATGAAAGTAAAAGGGTGAGCTCAACTAGCCCAAGAAGAAATATTATGACTAAGATAATACGAATAAATTATCATTAGCCTTCAACAATGAGTGTTAAAGCGATACAATATAACAAACATCAAATTTAACTGCAGCGGAATAAGCAATCTATTAAAAGAGTCAAGTAGAGAATAAAATCTACTATCTTTTATGATTTAAAAGGTTTTTCATCACTTTTATCATTTGGGACTCAACTTAATAAATAATTCACATCATCCCTCGCACTTTTTACCAAGGATATTCATTAGTATCACAACCACAAATTATCCATGCACTACGGGCCAAGGATATTCATGTATTCATCAATGGTCGTGATCATGCCACCAACTGTCCATCAATGCACTACGGGCCAATGAGGACTTTTACCACATCATTTGTAATAATACGGTCATGATTATACCGAATAATCCCTGGTCATAATCATACCAAGTCCATCTATGCACTACAGGCCACAGATGACTTTCAACATAATATAAACATGAGGATGATGACAATGATATAAGAATTCAATAAAACAAGTTCAAGAATTAATTTATCCAGGAACTAATACGTCCAAATTGTTAACATGATACTTCTTTATAGAGTAAAATTCAAGAATGCTCAGAAAAATATTTCCATGAAAAGACACTGGATGAAGTGCAAATATCAAAGATATTCCACTAATTTCATGGAATATAGAAGTCAAAACTTTAACTAACTGAGTATAATAAAGAATGGAATAACAAAAGAAATTATCAGGCATGCGATAGACCGAATAGACAGGTTATTCCAACAGAATAATAATAAAATCGGAACCAAAGTCAAAGTAAATTAAGACATGCAAGCGGAGACGTTCCAACAGAACAATAAATAACGGAACTAGGTCATGCCTAAACGCACAGACATGATGTTCCAACAGAATAATAAAGAATAGAATAACAGAAGAATTTCACCATGTATGCGGTACTTTGCATAAATAGGTTATTCTAATATAATGATTAAGAATGGAATAACCGAAGAATTTCACCAAGTATAGGGTAGACCGCGTATACAGGTTATTCAACAGAATAAAAAAAATGGAATAACAGAAGTTCTCTTCATGAATACGAAAGAAATAATACCCCTTACCTTAGAACAACTGGATATAGGAGTAGTGAAGTAGCAGAATACTTTTCTTCTTTCTCACTATAGTTTCTCTCTCTAGAGTTTGAGTGAATTCGTAAGAAATAATGAAGGAATGAGCTTATATTTATAGGAGAATGGACTGAATATTAACTAATTCCTGAACGGTCAAGATTGATTTATTTTTAAACGGACGGTCCATATTAATTTAGTATGCAGTATTAATAAAATATTCTAATAAAATAAAATATAATATATATTATATATATTATATATCATAAGCTCAATTCATATTCACGAGAGTGATTCCCGTGATCACCTTCCTCATTTAATATATATTATATATATACATATATAGACTACCATTTCAGAACCACTCCTTTTTCTTTACAACCCGTGATATCCTCTCTCCCCCCCCCCCCCACCAAAACATGTCTTTTTCAACACATGCATTTAATATATAAAATATATATATATATATATATATATATTATCATACTCATAACATATATTATTTTGAAAAATGGGTAAGCGGGGGTCCGAATAATAAACAAAATTTACATCAAAGACTTCTTAAAAAAAATCCCTTCAATATTTTTAACAACATTTATCATCATTATTATAATTCACAATATTAATCGACCCGGTCGTTCCCAAGAAAGAGGGGGCTTTCCAATGAGGATTTCTCCCTATTGGCGCGCAATTAGGTGACCAAACCTCTCCTTGACAAAACTTCTAGACATCGTTAATATTGCAAATAATAATATTATTAACTTTTTCATCTCAATTATTGATTTAATAATTTATAAAATATCGACAATAATTGAATCAAATAACGTGAGATACTATGCAACAATTATTGTAGCAATAATTGAACAAAAGCGAAGTTACTTCACGCGTTAGCATCAATAATCAATACGGTGTGCTACTATATGCGACCGCGGCAGACATTGTACTTTTAACAAGGGTGTTTCAATAGTTAACGAAAAACTTACGCCGTTATTTTCATAAAATATTTTTGTCATTTTCTCAATCCAAGACAATAATTCCATTGTGGGGTCCACCAATGATTGTGTAATCGTATGAATATTCCCTATTAAAACGAATATTTTCCGACCAATCGAATATTATATAACAACTTGCGTACTTTGCAGAATTTATAACTATTACCCACAACTATAACATTATATCCAATTCATTCCATAATATTAAAAAAAAATGATAATTGTAGAAAATTCATCTTTATTCATAAAAGTTGGGGTCTTACATTTTGACCTTAGGTGAGATGTTCACCAAATCTAACCACTCCATGTGACTTATATTAATGTGCATCAGCCACTAGATCAACAATACAATGCGTCTAACTTGATATATATATATATATATATATATATGTATATATATATATATATATATATTGATTGGAAGAGAGAGAATTGTATTTTCTAGCTCATTTTGTACAAAACACTCAAACATCTTCTCTCAACCCAAACCCACGAAAATTTTAAGTTTATCAGTCCCTAAAACCAGCCCCACGAAATCTAGTATCAAATCAGAAACTTAGATCCAAGGATTTGTTCATAAAGGTATAAAACCCTATTCTAAAATCTGACCATTGATCCATTGTTAAAAGTTATGTTTTAGTGTTAAAACATATGGTTTATAGTTTATTATGATGATATGGGTTGGTATTATATAGATCCATATCATCTAAGTGTTCAAAATCAAGTTTTAAGAAAATCTGGAAAAAAATTTTGTGTTGACTGACAACTAATGTCAGACTGGGTAGATCTTTCTCTGTTTATGTTTTTGGTTGTTTTAAACATTGATCTTGTAGTATGTTATGAGGACTTTACTCTGGAACTTGAAGAAAGTCTAGATCATGCACAGATTGCATGTTATTCATGGTTAAAGGTCGTTGACCGACCATGACTAGACAAAATCTGGGTAACCAGATCTTGCCCAGAACGGTCAGACAAGAACTTTGTGGCCTCTGATCTTACTGTTTGTTGTTGATTTGTTATTTTTGATGCGTCTAAGTGGTAGTATGTTGGTTAGACTACATTATTGTAGCTTTAGATCACTTAAAAATCAAGCAGGTAAATTCTAGAACACGGTCAAACCAAGCCAGACGAGCATGAAAGCTGTTTTCTAGGTAACCTAGAAAACGCTTGAACATGTCGTCTGACATGAGTTGACCAACATAGATCTGCTAAATCAGTTGTTGTTATGTTGATTTTATGTAATCGATCTCTTCATGTACATGTTGGTTACACACTGCAAAGCTTAGATCACAAAAGCATAACACAAATCATAAGTTGTGGAAGCCCAAAGTAGGGCAGTCGAACTGTTCTTCATTTCTGGGTAACCCAGAAATGAAGAACAGCCTCTGACAGCCACTTTGATAGCTTAGATCTCGTTGGCTTCAAGCTTGTTGGCCATGTTTGTTGTTGGGTCTTGTAGTGTTACATTTGTACTACACAATCTGACCAAAAACATGCACAGAAACACATTACACAGTTCATGATTAATGGTCAAATTAGCTATCTTGAAGCTGGCTATGAATGTTCTTGAGGGCTCAAGAACACAATAGACTACACTTTCTATCGCTAAAGGCCTATAGCAACAGTTTTATTAATTTTAATTAATTAAATTTTCAAAAAATTATTTAAAAAATAGAAATAAATTATTAAAAATTCAAACAAATATTTTAAAAATTATTTTAAGTTATAATAATTAACTTTTAATAATTTAGAATATTTTCCATAAATAATAGTATTTATTTAAATATTATTGATATTTAATTTATTTAAAAATGGATTAAATAAATTAATTAAAATGATTTTATAATATTAAAAATCATTTTAAATAATAATAAGGTATTTAAAGATATTTTAAGTTATAAAATATAACTTTCAATATTTAAAGGTAAATTTCATTAATTAATTATTATTGATGATATTAAAGTTATTTAATAATAATATTAAATAATTAAGTTTAAAATGAATTTAATATTATAAAAATTATTTTAAATGAAAATAAGGTGTTAAAAGATATTTTAAGTTATAAAATATATCTTTTAATATTTAAAGGATAATTTTTTAATAATTTAATATTAATGATATTAATTTAACATTAATGATATTAAATTTATTTAATAATTATATTAAATAAATAGTTTAAAAATGGTTTTATTAATTTTAAAATCATTTAAAAGGATATAAATGAATTAGAAATATTTTAAGTTATAATTAATAACTTTTAATATTTGGATAAATAATACATTAATATTTTAATATTAATGGTAATTATTTAAAAATGATTTTAATTATTTTAAAAATCATTTAAAGGTAATATAAATGTTTTAAAAATATTATAAGTTATTTTAAATAACTTAATATTTTTGCAATGGTTTCATTAATAGTTTAATATTAATTAAATGATAATGATAATGAAATTACTTAATAATTAAATCATTTAATAATGATTCAGGTGTTTCAAAAATCATGATAAATTGTAATAATTATTTTAAAATTATTATAAGGTCAAGAAAAATAATACGACTTGTGTTTAAGTTATCTAAATGAATATTGAACTGCTATATAGAGTCTCAGACTCGATAAATACCTGATAAAGTTGTCGGTACACCGACATGTTTCAGAAATTGATCTGGACTTAGATATGTTGACTTGATAAATATTTATTTATGCTTCAATGGTTGTTAAACTTACATGACAATGTGATTAGGTTATGTGCTAACTGTAAATAGCATTACAATATGATATGATATGTTATTCTAATCGAACGAATGATCTATTTAATGATAGGGCTTGATATAAAAGATAAATCAAAGTTGTGTAAGCAGCAGACAAGGCAAGTATCTAAACCTTTGCATTTACTTTATGCAATGGACATGCGTAAGATAATATCTAAACTATTCTTTTCAATTGTTCAAATATTTCAACCTTTGTATATACTTATGCAATGATTCTATATAAGTAAGTTATTAAATTATAATTGTTGTACAAGTTCCTTTATTATGTTATTGTAGATCAAGATATATATTCTATTCGTTAATTTTTAAACATGGTTATACAAGTGTCCCCACTTGGATAATCATTATATTTTATCACATGTTGATACATACTTATCGGTGTCCAGTATGTATACGTTGAATTAAAAGCCGTCTAAGCTATTTGATCCGGCTAGACATAAATTTAAAATTTATTGTTGAACAAGATAAAACTTTATTATTATCCAACCGAATTGTTTTGGTTTGGATTCAAGACTGTTATGAACAACCCAAATATGGGAAATTTTTTATGCGCTAAGGCGAACAAAGGATGAACGATAATACCGTTCTTGTAATGTAGTATTGATAAATACAGGGCATAACGGGCTGATCACCCCCGTGCCCGTAAGTTATGATGGTTTACAAATGAAGTTTTGTTTAACCTTTTCAAAAATAGAAAACAATGTTCATAGTCTGTCAACTGATCCTCATTTATAGTCAGTATGTAGTTTCAAAAATTTTAAATCAAAATGATATGTTGTTTATTATTGGTTCAGCTTACTTCACAACTGTTGATTCGTTGTAGAAGTATCATTCAAAGAAAACATTTAATCCTTTCAGCTAATTATTATTGATTGCTATTACTTGCTGAGCACTCAAATGCTCATCCTTGCTTACTTTAAATATTTTCAGCTAAATGTGAACAACCTGAAGGCTCTGCCAAGAACAAGGGAAAAGGGAAGGTCGTTGAATGAATGTTTAAGCTATCCTATGTAATAGTTTGACTTTATGATAAGAATGATAAATATTATTATTATTATCATGTAACGAATGTTTAAAGGTTTCGTACTTGGGAACTAAACTATGATAATATGTAAATTAAATTTGATAATTTATATTATTGTTATTATTATTAGTATTATTCCGCTCATAGAAATGGTATCGTGAAGCACCGAATTCGGGTTTCAAGTACCTGAATTTGGGGGCATCACAAGAATGCTGGGCACTCCGCCATCTTATTCAGAATTTAATTGACAGTGGTGTCCTGCAGTTGGCAGACAATGACACTATGCTCCTTGAGATCGGGGACACATTTCCTACTAAATGGAAGGAGGTCGTAGTAGTTATATCCGTTGAAGTTAATTCAGCTGCCAGACCACTCATAGTACAAGCAATTCAACTCAAAGGTGTTGATAACCCTTTGAAAGTGGTTGCGCCAAAGCCAATTACATTGCCATCTAGGCCACAGTATCCTGTTGTTAGCCTATAAAAAGTGCCATGGAATTATGGAGAGGCTGAAGGATCCACATCCCACATAACTGTTGCAGTGTTGAAGGAGAATCCACTGTATCTTCCACACCGGTTGATGAAGCTTACCATCAAATCAAAGGGGAAAGTTCCCATTAAGAGGATTGAAGAGTTCCTTCATACTATGGACCATAATGAAGCTAAGTTGGTTTTAAGCTTGAGGGAAGCTCCACAACAAATTTCTATATTAAACTTGGTTTTTTCTGTCGAAGATCACATGAAGGTCTTGTTAAAGGTCTTGGAAGAAGTCCATTTGCTAAAATCAGTGGATGTTGAAAAGTTCCAGCATCTAGTTGATCATATTTTTAACAATAATTTGATATCTTTCACTAATGACGACATACCTCCCAAAGGGACTGGTCATTACAAACCATTGCATATAACAGTTCTGTCCTCTGGATATATGGTGGGAGGAGTTTTGATAGATAGAGGGTCATCTTTAAATATCTGTACTTATGCCACCTTGGAGAAGTCGAACATCAATCTCAAGAGGATCAAAAGAAGCCATATGGTTATCAAAGCTTTTGATGGGTCCTGAAGAAATGCTTTTGGGGAGATTGAACTACCTATGGAGATTGGTCCAAATACATTCAGTATATCCTTTCACGTGCTCAAAATAGCCACAGGATACAATCTGCTCTCGGGGAGACCATGGATTTACATGGCTGGAGCCGTCCCTTCAACCCTTCACCAGCAACTCAAGTACATTATCAACAATAGCCTAATCACTATCAATGCTAAGCCATAATATTTTGAACAAGTTGACATACCATTCATCAACTTTAATTCAGAAGTTGAATCGATAAGTTTTCATGCCCTGGAGGTGAGCAACACTCACTACCATCCCATTGGGGTGCTACCTCTGATACCTAAGATTTCTGTTAAAATAATGTCGGCAACTCAAGATATGATATCATTGGGTCATCAACCTGGAAAAGGCTTGGGCAAAGATCATCAGGGCATTCAGCACCCAATTCAAGTTTCCAGTCAAACATGGACTGCTGGATTAGGCTATTCTGCTAGTTCCAGTCACAGGTATCCTCACAAGAACAAACAGATTCCTTCATCTACAGCCACACAATGATTATCTCAACCTACAGATCTTGAGCCTGTATGGTCTCCGGTAAAGGTGCATGCCCATATAATGGCTATACTATTTCCCAAACAGATATCGGTCAAAGCAAAAGAGGTCTTGATTCCTGATCCCGAAGTGGAAGAAAGGGAACAGAGATGTAAACAAGACATCGCCAGGAGATTGTCTCATATACGGATCATTTTCCATGATGGGCACACAAATAGAGACATCACAGACGATGATTGTCTAGAAATTATGGTCATTATTCGAGAAAATGAGGACGATAACAGTCCCTTTATCACTGTCGTTCAGCAGGATTTCACCCTTGACAATTGGAGTAGCACTCCTTTCATTTGTCGACAAGGGTAAAAAGGGCAGAAACTCCCTCTGCCCTGTAGATAGCAATAACTGCTTACTTTTTTGCACATTATTAGCAGTTGTTTTGTCAGTACATGCTAACACTTTGTACGATTAAACAATTTCATATATTAAGTGAAAGCATATTTTGTTTCAGGACTCTGAATTTAGATGTGCCTATACTTGCTGATGAGGTGCCTTTTCTCCACAAGGATAGTAACTTTGATGTAAAGTTGGACTCACACTTGATGGAAATACAAGAGGACACTGAGATACCTCAAGAGATCAAAGAATGGGTCGAGGAAAAACCCAAACCAAATCTTGATCAAACAACCTCATTCAATCTTGGAACCTTAGAAAACCCTAAACTAATCCAGATCGGTTCGGACTTCACTCCAAACCAAAGGAATGACATGGTTACATTATTAACCCAATTCCAGGATGTGTTTGCATGGTCTCATGAAGACATGGTCAGTTTATCCACTGACATTATCATCCATCGCCTTCCCATTAAAGAGGGATTCAAGCCAGTCAGGCAGAAGCTCAGGTGATTAAAACCTGAGTGGAGTTTAAAGAAGAAATTATGAAACAATTTCAAGCCTGCATCATCATGGTATCAACATACCCTGAATGGCTATCTACATAGTCCCCATGCCTAAACCAAATGGAAAGGTGCGAGTTTGCGTGGATTATCGGGATTTGAATAAAGTTTGCCTTAAGGATAGCTTTCTCGTTCCATTTATCCACAATTTTATTGACAATACTGCTCAATACGACATGTATTCCTTTACTGATTATTTTGCGGGGCACCATCAAATCATGGTTGCTGAAGAGGATCGTGAGAAAACTACATTCATCACGCCTTGGGGAACCTTTTGCTATCGACGATTGTCATTCAGCCTCATCAATGCTGGAGCTACCTACCAGCGGGCCATGATGGCTCTTTTTCACAACTTAATGCACAAAGAGATAGAGATCTATGTGGATGACATCATTTTCAATTCATGAAGGGAAGAAGACCACATAGACCATCTCAGAAAGCTCTTCAACAGGTTGTGTTAGTACAACTTGAAGTTGAATCTAGCCAAGTGCGTCTTTGGCATTAAATCAGGCAAGTTGCTAGGATTCCTAGTCAACCACAAAGGGATTGAGCTAGATCCCACCAAAATCTAGGCCATTACAGAAATTCCCATTCCTCAGAAAGAGAAGGAAATACGGGGATTTTTGGGAAGAATCAAGTTCATCAGCCGATTCATTTCCCAACTCACAGCAACCTTGTTAAGGAAGAACTCCTCCATGAAATGGAATGATGAGTGTCAAACAGCCTTCCTTACAATCAAAGAGCAGCTAGTCAAAGCTCCTATTTTGGTACCACCCAGGGATGGCATTCTCCTGTTTATGTACCTGTCCATCAATGACAATGCCATGGGCTGCATGCTGGTGATTGTAAGGAACACGATAGAGGCCAAGAGCGAGCTATCTACTACCTCAGCAAAAGATTCAGCAGTAGTGAACACAAGTACACTCTGATTGAGAAGACTTGTTGTGCTTTAGCATGGGCTTCCATGAGGTTACAACATTACCTCTATTGTCACATAACCCATCTTATATCCTGTGTGAATCCTCTCAAGCATGTGTTCAGTAAACCCATATTAAATTATCGGCTGTCCAGATGGCAGTTGATCCTACATCAATTTGACATCGTCTACGTGATGCAAAAGTCTATCAAAGGTCAAGGAATTGTAGATCAACTGGCTACCACACCTTCAGGGGATTTCAAACCCTTGGAAACATACTTCCCCGATGAAGGGGTAATGACAGTTCAGCAACACCATCAGTACGATGCATACCAGATATGGAAAATGTATTTTGATGGAATTATAAATATGGAAGGTTCTGGGGATAGAGCAGTTCTAGTAGCCATTACGGGGTAGTAGTATCCCATCACCGTCAAATTGCAGTTTGTCAGCACCAACAACACAGCTGAGTATGAAGGCTGTATTATGGGGCTAAAACTTGCCCAATCAATGGGCATCAGGCAGTTAACTGTCTTTGGAAATTCCAAATTGGTGATCAGACAAACCACGGGAATCTATCACACCAAAGAACTATATTTGTTGCCTTGCCATCGACAAGTTATCCAGATGGCTTCGGAGTTTGAAGAAATAAACTTCCTCCACATTCCTCAGAATAGGAATGACTTTGCAGATGCACTAGCAACTTTGGCCTCCTTGATGAACATACCTGACAAGGAAAACATGCCAAGCATCACATTTGCCCTGAAAAAGGCTCCAGCCTATGGGAATTACATTGGAAAAGTATTGGATGAGCTACCTCCCATCCAACACCCATGGTATCAGCATATCAGGGAGTATTTACGAGATTGATCTACACCCGCTGATGAGTGGGATTTATACCAGCGAATCGGATACTTTATGGCTTAAATAGTTGCCTGATCTTCGTAGATTTTATATAATTTTATATGATTATTGTATTATTATGCTTAACGGAAGTATTACAGGGCTTTACAGGACTTTTCTAGCTTTCAGGGACAAAATGGTCATTTTACATACACTCGCGCCACGACGCTAATGCTATACCTTATTCTCGCTTCTCTCTGGCCAACCACCTATCCGACTGACGTCACCTTTGGCAGCAAAGACCATCGGTCCTTTATGGGCTCGCATACTACGGTACGACCTCCTGGATCCTCAGGTCTTTGGCGGTAGCGCTTCTGCCACCACCATATGCTTATTGCCTGGCTGCACAATGCTGAGCTCCGACCTGACCAGACAGAGAAGGGCTTGGTTTGACCTAGCTAAAGAAGGAAACATATATAAAAAGGAAAGAAGCCTCTGCAATATAGGAGATATCAGACATCATACATCATAATATAGCTTAGGATAGAATAGTTTAGTTTTTCTTCCTCTTTTATAATTTCTCTCTCTAGTTCTTAGTTAGTGTCTGTAAATATAGATTAGGGAGAAGTCTGGGATTTCCTAGGACCGACAAGAGCAGTGAGCTACACGGATTGGAAAGCTTGATTTGAGCAGAATGCTTAAGACTTATATGTATGAGTGGCGCTATGGCGCCACTCTTGATGATCTACCGTCTTTGTACATGGCGCTCTGACGACATGTATAATAACCTGTCTGCTGCCTTCATGGCGCCAAAGCTCGATCCCGAAGAAAATTTTGATAGTAAATTTTGGATGAACTTCCCGTGCTTATAACTTTTTCGTTATAAGTCCAAATTGGTCCGTTTGAAAGCCCTTAGCTCCGATTTTACATACTCTAAGTATTCATGCAAGAAATTTACATTTTCGAATCCGTTAACTCGAAATTCACTCTTAAGTTCATTATCGAGCGTTCGTTTATCGTTCTTAAGCTTTTAATACTCTTTTTCTTCATTCTAAGTCGGAATTCAAGGATTCTTGAGTCAACAACTCTTGAACACCTTATCTCAGATGTTGACATTAAAAAACAACATTTCCAAGGCACACAACAACTTTTGACTACTAATCCGAGATTTCTAAGTTTTCGACGTTTAACGTCTAATTCCGTAAAATTCTCCATAATTTCGTTACTCGTGTTCTATATGCCAAATCAAATAGAACAACTCCATTGATTCCTTATCTACATTCTAACCAAGCAAGATGCACATACCCTTTCAATGATGGTTTTCAATTTTTCCATCAACAACCAAATTAACGTTCAATGATTTCTACATTTTAAATTTACGTAAACCCTTACGATTTCTACTTAAACATGACTTATCAATGTTTCAATCAATAAAAACCATCCTTATTCCTCTATAAGAGGCATGCTCCACCAATCTACGATTATCTATTAAAAAGGAATCGAAAAGATTGAAAGTTAACGTTTATGAAATTTTACTTCTTCGTTCTTCACGTTCTTGGTAAAAATCCTTATGTTTTGCTTCAAAGTAGCTTGATTTCTTGTTTCTAGATCTTTCTCTCTCTCAATATAAGTTGGACAAAGTTTGTAAAATAACTAATGAAAAACCTAAGCTTTCTTTTATAGGAAAACCAAATAGAGGGTGTAATGGTCATTGTCCACAACCTCCTTACTATTTAAGTCTTAGCCACCAAGTAATCACTTTACTTGGTGGCCAAGTGGCAGGCCCACAAGGTCCATGGATAATCCCCATGGGTTTTACCCATCCGGTGACCCATCGGTTCGATCCGCGATTCAGTTTCTTTGATCAGGCTTAATTAAACTTTACATCAGGCCTTAAATTGGGCTTGATTACATAATTCATTGGGCTTGATATAATCTAAGTCCAATTGGATTATACAAAGTCCTTAAACTCAAAGTCCATTAAGAACCAATCGTATTTAACGCGTATAACTCACGTATTCTCTTTGTATAGTATTCGTATGACATTCGTATTGTACGTCATATTAAATCTTCATATTATACTCATATACTAAATAGTATCATACTCGTATATCGTATGTATAATAATCTTAATCATTATATGTATTTCATTTTTCTTCTCGAGAATCATTTTTCCTAACCCTTAGGTTTTAAGTCCGCAAGCGAAAACTTCATTTGCCATAACTGAAATATTATTGTATATTCCATCTCATCTTTGTATTCTATCATTACACGTTTCTCAGAATTTCCAACTTATTTCCCGAGCAGAAATGGATGCATAGTGTTTTTACGAAAATTTCTCAAAAAACTTTTATTTTCGTCTTGGGAATTCAAAACAATTAATTCTAGCACATAGCCAGAATCCTAACCACATCCACACATTCTAGGTCATAGAACAACCTTCTCATAGCTTACTCACATAAATAATCAATTAAATTCATTTAATTCACATAATCAAATAAAAATTTAATTCTCATATAAATCCAATTTCTCGGGCGTTACATTCTCCCCCCTTATAAAGATTCTGTCACCAGAATCTCGCTATAATTACATAAACAAATGAGGAAAATTTTGCTTAATTTTACTTTCGACTTCCCACGTTGCTTCTTCAGCATTATGGTTCCTCCAAATCACCTTGACCGAGGGTATTATCTTATTTCTCAAAACTTGTTCCTTCATATCAACAATTTGAACTGGAAGTTCTTCATACGTTAAATCTTTCTGTATCTAAATAGATTCATACTCTATTACATGTTTATAGTCCAGTTTATAGGGACGCCACATAGACACGTGAAACACATTGTGTATACATTCCATTTCTGGAGGTAAAACTATTTCATAAGCTACCTTTCCTACCCTTATTCAAATTTCAAAAGGTCCTATAAACCTTGGACCTAACTTCCCTTTATTTCCAAAATGTATCTTCCCTTTCTAAGGCGATACTTTCAGACAAATATAAGACCCTACTTCAAATTCCATCTTCCCTCAGTGAGGATCAGCATACTTCTTTTGCCTATCTTGATCTGCTACTAATCGAGTACGTATTAGCTTTACCATGTCCGCTGTCTGTTATACCATCTTAGGTCCCAACATCCGACGTTCACCTACTTCATCCCAACACCGTGACGTTCTGCACTTTCTCCCATACAACGCTTTATAAGGTGGCATGCCTATACTAGCGTGAAAACTATTGTTGTACGCAAATTCTACCAACGATAGATGTTCATCCCAACTCCCTTTGAAATCCATAACGCAAGATCTTAACATATCTTCAAGCGTTGGAATTTTCCTCTCGCTTTGTCCATCCATTTGAGAATGATACGCCGTACTCAACCTTAACTTCATTCCCATTTACTCTTGCAAACTCCTCCAAAAGTCCAATGTGAATCGTAGATCACGATCTGACACAATCGAAACAAGTACTCCATGTCTTGAAATAATTTCTTTGACATACAGTTTAGCTAATTATTTTAGGTTATACTTAACTCCTATTGGTAGAAAGTGAGCCGATTTCGTCAATCGATCCACTATCACCCAAATAGCATCGTATCATTTCCTTGTTGTTGGAAGTCCCACCACAAAATCCATTGTGATATGCTCCCATTTCCACTTTGGAATTTCTAATGATTGCAATAACCCACTAGGTCATTGGTGTCCAGCCTTAACTTTCTGACAAGTTAAACATTTACTAACATATTCTGCTATCTCCCTTTTCATATTTGGCCACCCAAAGTTCTGACGAAGGTCTTGATACATCTTCGTAATACCGGGATGTATCGAGTACCTCAAACTATAGGCCTCACTCATTATCTCCTCTTTTAATTTGGAATTATTTGGAACCCAAATTCTTCCTTCAAAACGAAGCAATCCCTCCTTATCGAGGTTATATTTAGTCTTTTCTTCATCTTCCATTATGGTCGGTTGAGTCTCCATTGAGAATAATATTTCCACTGCTTCATCCGGTACTTTAACTTCTAACTCCATTCTTGCCATCTCTGTTACTAACTTATTCTGAGTCGTTAACATTGACAGCACATCGACTACTACATTTGCTTTCCCCAGATGATATAAGATATCACAATCGTAATCTTTTATTAACTCTAACCACCTTCTCTGCCTCATACTCAACTCCTTCTATGTGAAAATATATTTCAGACTTTTATGGTCCGTGTATATCTCACACTTCTCCCCGTATAAATAATGCCTCCATATTTTTAAGGCAAAAACAACAGCTGCCAATTCTAGGTCATGAGTAGGATAGGCCTTCTCATAATCCTTTAACTGACCTGATGCATACGCAATGACCTTGCCATGCTGCATAAGCACATAACCTAGTCCTCTATGCAAAGCATCGTTATACAGTACAAAATTCCCCGTATCATCTGGCAAAGACAATACATGTGCTTCACTTAATCTCTTCTTTAGTTCTTGAAAACTATTCTCACACTTTTCAGTCCACACATACTTCACCGACTTCCTTGTCAAATTTGTCAGCGGAGTAGCTATTTTAGAAAAGTCCTGGATAAACCTTCTATAGTATCCCGCTAACCCCATAAAACTTCGAACCTTAGTTGGCATTTTTGGTTGTTCCCACTCATTAACTGTTTCTACCTTTGCTGGATCCACGGAAATGCCATCTTTATCAATACCATGTCCTAGAAACTGCACTCATTCAAGCCAAAATTCACACTTTATGAATTTCGCATACAACTTCTCTTTTCTTAGTGTTTCTAACACTATCCTTAAATGTTCAGCATGATCTTTTGGCGTATTAGAATAGACTAGAATATCATCAATGAACACTACAATGAACTTGTCCAAATACTATTTGAACACTCTGTTCCTCATATCCATGAATGCGGCTGGCGCATTAGTCAACCCAAAAGACATCACTAGAAACTCGTAATGACCATAACGAGTTCTGAACACCGTCTTAGGTACATCCTCCTTCCTCACTTTTAATTGATGATACCCCGTACGCAAATCTATCTTAGAAAAATACTTTGCCCCTTTCAACTTATCAAATAGATCATCGATCCTGGGCAATGGCTATTTATTCTTAATCGTTAACTTGTTTAACTCTCGATAGTCGATACAAAGTCGTAACGACCCATCCTTCTTCTTTACAAATAATACTGGTGCTCCCCAAAGGTTACACTCGGTTGAATGTACTTCCTACCTAATAGTTCTTGTAGTTGAACCATTAACTCTTTCATCTCAACTGCGCCATCCTATATGGTGCCCTTGAACCGTCAGTGTCATAATGCATTAATGTGATCAATTACAAATTGACCTCCTATCCCATGGAATACCGATAATTCCTCCAGAAATACATCCACGAACTCTTGAACTATAGGTAGTTGTTCCAATGATGCTCCCACTCTTTGGGTATCCACAACATGGCACAGATAACCTACACATCCCTTTCTCAACATCTTTCTAGCTTGTGTCATCGTTAGACAACAAGAGTGTCTCAGTGATTTACTACCGAAGAACACTACCTTAGTTTTCTACGAAAGCTGAAGGTTCACATTTTTCCTATGGCAATCTATTATAGCCTTATGGTTAATCAACCAATCCATACCAAGAATTACATTTAATTCTTTTAACCTTATCGGTACCAAATCTACCGATAACTTATTACCTCTAATATCTATGCAATAATCTCTATGAATATATTCAATGGGGATTATCTCTTCGTTTGCTACCTTAACGTATAAAGGTATTTCTAACTTTTCAGGAATTAAACCTAATTGCTTAGCAAATCCACATGTTATAAAAGAACAAGTAGCATCCGAGTCAAATAACGCATAAGCATTTATTTCATTGACTAGAATGATACCTGCTACTACATCCGCTGATGCGACCGCATCTTGGACAGTCATATCAAAAGTACGGGTTGAGGGTCCACCCGCCGATGGTGTTGGTCCAGTAATGGTTAACTTACCACTACCAGAGCCCTTATTACCCTCTAACCCCTTCTTTGGGCAATTTCTTGCCATGTGGTCCAACGATCCACACACAAAACAACCATAATTTTTTTTAGGGTTAGGACAATTGAGTGATAAATGTCCCTCATGCCCACAGTTATAATAAATTAATTTCCCCTTTAGACAGATTCCCAAATGAGTCTTTCCGCATGTTTTGCATGCCTCCATCCTACATTTAGGATCCCCTTGTTTCACCCCAGTATTCCTGGGGTTAAAACTTTTCCTTTTTGGCATACTGTCACTACCACTGGAAATCTCTACTTTGGTTCTTCCCTCTCCCTTATTCTTAATCTTTTTTTCCTTGTGGTATTGAGTTAACGCCTCACTACCACCTTCGGCTATAATCGCCTTTTCCAGAATGGTTCCATAAGAAGCACTCTAGAACACTAAAATCCTACTGTAAAGCCAGGTTTTCAGGCCCTACTCAAACCTACGAGCCTTCTTCTCTTCTGTGTCCACTTAATGTGGAGCAAATCTTGCCAATTCATTGAATTTGGCTGCGTACTGGGGAACCGTCATGTCCCCTTTCTTAAGTTCTAAGAACTTAATCTCCATTTTCCCTTGCATGCTAGTAGGAAAGTAGTTCTCGAAGAATACATTCTTGAACTGTTCCCACATAACTGCTTCCGTTCTAGCCCCACCCTGGTGAGCCTCCCACCAATAGTTGGCTTCCCCTTTCATCATGTAAATCGCAAAAGGAGTCTTTTGCGCCTCACCTACGTTTGTGATACAAACGCCTTCTCTATCTCTTTCACCCATGTCTGGGCCTCCAATAGGTCTGTCGTTCCTTTGAACTCCGGTGGGCCAACAATTTTAAATTCTTTAAAAGTAGTCATTCTAGCTACCCTAGGTATTGCGGCTTCTCTACCCCCAGCTTGGTTAAATGCTGCCATTAATAAATTAACAAACTCTTACATAGTGTTATTTGGACCCCCCCTGGTTGTCATTATGTGACTCAGCCTCTTGATTACGTTGTCTTCTTCTTGGCGGCATTATGCTGATTAAATAAATAAAGTTTCATTATTATCTATTTGCTTACTTAGTTATCATTCCATAATAACAACTCATACCATAACAAAGCACATTTAATAAAAACTTCATTATATTAATATGTTTTTCATAGTTCAAAACTATTTACACTTTGCTTCCATAGCCAAAAGTTATTACATTACTATCCCGCGATTAACTTCTACAAAAATTGGGATTTACAAAAAGACTACCCTTTAATTATAAGGTTTTATGTCACTACACTTATACCAAAAAGATCTACCGATCTCTTAACATTGCCTTACGACATTCTCATGTTTCTGATTTGCCAAAATTGAAATAATATCTCGACTAATCGTATATCGAGTCTACCCTGACTCAATGGAATAACAAGCAATTTTTAGCTTGAAATCCTCATGAGCACAGTTATGGATGTATGGCATCCGTGCTATCTTCTAGTCTTTTTCAACCAGTTTCTTTCGAAGCTCTACGACCTCTTCCATATAATCCCTCGCCTTATACGTCATCAGCACCTTCTCATCGTGCTCTAACTCAAAATCCGCCTCTGCAGACTCTTTCGCCTCATAAAGAGCAGTAATCTCTTCATTCTGGGTCTGCACCTCTGTGCACAGTTGCACATTCCTATCGAGCACTACCAAATACAATTATCTCATTGCATCTGGAGGTGTTGACTCCTGAGTAGGTACCACCGTATTAATCGATGTTACCTCCATATCCTCTTCCACATCTGTCATCATATCAAAGGTATGATACTATTCCCATAGTTTCCTCAGAATAATTCTCATCATAAATATACTCCTCTAGCTCCGAATCTTCTAGAATCACTAACGGTACCTCCGCCACCGGCATAGGTACATGTTCTACTCTGTTCACAAACTCTTTGCTCACCACGTGTATGACTCTATACATCAAGCTATTGATTGACATCTACAATAACACATAACATGTTGATTAGTACATAATACACAATAATATAAGCACAAATCACATTTAATTTATTTATGGTTAATTTCATCTTTTAATTCTTGTACTGAGTTTACTCAATACCATTTTTTAACTCATTCGACTCGAGTTTACTTCCTTCGGACTTTACCTTCCTTACAAGGTTATTAGCCTAAGGTTCTTTCCCCCTTAAGTTTTATAACCTAATACTTTGATACAAACCTGTGACGCCCCCAAATCCGGGTTTCTTCCAACCCGACATATGGTGCTCAACGGTACTCAGAATCATACATTCATTCCATTAAAACCACAACACAATAAATATATTAACAATCTTCTTATTACAATCATAGTAAAATCTTTTCCCAGGTTCATAAACTAATTACATCATTTGTTGTTCATAAGTATATACATACAACCATACTAGTCTATTATAGGATATTTAACTATCCATCTTAGCCTTGCCTTTATCTCTCTTAGAACTCTCAGTACATTCGGCTTTAGCTGCAATCATATAATTCAAGCAAGAAGTGAGCATAACTAGCTCAGCAAGTCTAAAAAAGGATAATATCAATACCACATTCGTGAATTATATGATTATCTTCCATAACTGAACAAATAGTTATGAAATACTATGAAACATTGACTAGCATTTCTCAATTCATAACATCATATCCAAAAGTATATATATAATATCTTAGGAATTCTGAACCGGTCAAAAGACCATGAACATACTCTTTCCGTTTTCATACATGAAAAGGACAACACAACACTTAGGTCGTACATCCGACATTTCTTATGAGCACTTCTAGGTGATCAGGCTATAGTACTTTATGTTGATCAAAATTCATCCGTTAAACGTATTTATGTTTAAGATTTGGCAAACTCACGTGCCTATCGAATAAACGATGAAAAATACTTTTGTTTGTTCATAAACAAATTTACCTTTAAATTCGTACCAAATACTTGGCATAGGTTAGCGTTATTATTTCTATATAGAAAGACATGTACACAAATCCATCTATCTCTTAAGAATAGTCTAGCCGAGTTAAAACTGGCATTGACCCTTTCTTTGAAATCATTCATGCAACTTATCACATGAATCTCATAAAACTCAGCTAACACGAAGGTTAGATAAGCGTTAAGAAAACTTGCCTTCAAGCGTCTTTGAATAAAATATTCAACAGTTCTCAGTCTTTACAGCATCTTTATGATATATTCACATAGCACACTGTAATTAGATATTAAAAAATCTCATCACATTGTTATTACCAACTTCTTTCTCTTCTATATCTTAATTGAAATTATTTCATTAATAATGTCAATCCGACTTACTACCCTCTCATTACGGCTTGTTAACGTTCTTACATTATTAACCGAGACTCGATTACTATTGGTGATGTACCAACGTTGAATATCGTTTACGGTTTACTTACTTCCACTTTGCGTTCTTAGTTTAATTTCTATTAAACCATACTTAATTCTCTAACGTTATCACTATATAAATGATTTAAGACTAAGCTTTTACATGTATATTAAGTACATACACATCCTATAATTTGTTACCAATAAATTGGAATTACAAAACCAACTTGGTCAACCCATTCCTACTGTCGGCACTGCGGCGCGGCCCTTCCTTGTAACAATGCCGCTGCGGCGCCAGTTCACACTGGCAAAACCTCGGTCTCGGCGTTGTGGCATAAGACTTATACGTATGAGTGGCGCTATGGCGCCACCACTCTTGATGACTACCCGTCTTGTACATGGCGCCTTTCGATTACGACATGTATAACCTGTCAAATATTTCTGGCCAGAGCTCAGTCCCAAAAATTTTTTGATAGTAAATTTTGGATGAACTTCCCGTGCTTATAACTTTTTCGTTATAAGTCCAAATTGGTCCGTTTGAAAGCCCTTAGCTCCCATTTTACATACTCTAAGTGTTCATGCAAGAATTTTACATTTTCGAATCCGTTAACTCAGAATTCACTCTTAAGTTCATTATCGAGCGTTCGTTTATCGTTCTTAAGCTTTCAATACTCGTTTTCTTCATTCTAAGTCGGAATTCAACGATTCTTGAGTCAACAACTCTTGAATACCTTATCTCAGATGTTGACATTAAAAAACAACATTTCCAAGGCACACAACAACTTTTGACTACTAATCCGAGATTTCTAAGTTTTCGACGTTTAACGTCTAATTCCGTAAAATTCTCCATAATTTCGTTACTCATGTTCTATATGCCAAATCAAATAGAACAACTCCATTGATTCCTTATCTACATCCTAACCAAACAAGATAACATATCCTATCAATGATGGTTTTCAATTTGTCCATCAACAACCAAATTAACGTTCAATGGGTTCTACGCTTTATATTTACGTAAACCCTTACAATTTCTACTTAAACATAACTTATCAATGTTTCAATCAATAAAACCATCCTTATTCCTCCATAAGAGAAATGCTCCACCAATCTACAATTCTCTACGAAAAAGGAATCGAAAAGATTGAAAGTTAACGTTTACGAAATTTTACCTCTTTGTTCTTCACGTTCTTGGTAAAACTCCTTATGTTTTGCTTCAAAGTAGCTTGATTACTTGTTTCTCACTCTTTCTCTCTCTCAATATAAGTTGGACAAAGTTTGTAAAATAACTAATAAATAACTTAAGCTTTCTTTTATAGGAAAACCAAACAGAGGGCATAATGGTCATCCTCCCCAACCTCCTTACTATTCAAGTCTTAGCCACCAAGTAATCACTTTACTTGGTGGCCAAGTGGCTAGCCCACAAGGTCCATGGGTCATCTCCATGGGTTGCCCCATGCGTTTTACCCATCTAGTGACCCATCGGTTCGATCAGCGGTTCAGTTTCTTGGATCGGGCTTAATTAAACTTTACATCGGGCCTTAAATTGGGCTTGATTACATAATTCATTGGGCTTTATATAATCCAAGTCCAATTGGATTACACAAAGTCCTTAAACTCAAAGTCCATTAACAACCAATTGTATTTCACGCGTATAACTCACGTATTCTCCTCGTATAGTATTCGTACGATATTCGTATTGTACGTCATATTAAATCTTCATACTATACTCATATACTAAATAGTATCATACTCGTATATCGTACGCATAATAATCTTAATCATTATACGTATTTTATTTCCTTCTCGGGAATCACTTTTCCTAACCCTTAGGTTTTAAGTCCGCAAGCGAAAACATCGTTTGCCATAACTGAAATATTATTGGATATTCCATCTCATCTTCGTAGTCTATCATTACGCGTTTCTTAGAATTTCTAACTTAATTCCCGAGCAGAAATGTATGAATAGTGTTTTTACATAAATTCTCTAAAAACTTTTATTTTCGTCTTGGAAATTCAAAATAATTAATTCTAGCACATAGCCAGAATCCTAACCACATCCGCGCATTCTAGGTCATAGAATGACCTTTATATAGCTTACTCACATAAATAATTAATTAAATTCATTTAATTCACATAATCTGTTACACCTCCAAACCCAGGTACTTCATTCCCACAGGATTTGGTGTTCACTTAATCAAACAATCATATCTAACTACCCAATCACAATAAAACTGGATAAATAAAAACCTTTCCCATTAAAGGGTTACATAATAAAAATCTCCCAGGTTGTCTAACCTTTAAATATAATCATTCAAATGCGGAATTAAAATTACTACATAACACCATTATTAAGAAGTCTAAGATCATCACAATAATAAAAGTACAAATCAGCATCACTTGTACAATTTTCCCTTTCCTTTGCTAGTTGACGGTTCATCTACCTTCTCCACTTTAGATGCAATGAGTTTATAAATATGCAAGAGTGAGCAAAATAATTGCTCACTGGATAAAATAATGAATCAACAGAAGAATAACATTAATAACTGCCAATGAATAGGCTCATCAAAACTAGATAGTACTCTAACAATGATAATCAGGAACTGAAATCCAAAGTATGGAATAAACATAACTTAGGGTCATAAGACCATGAACTATGTCCACAGTTGCGAGTAATCTTTCAACTCCAACTTTAACAGTCATAAGACTATAAGGACTCCTCGTACTTAGGGGATCACCCTTCTTCGTACCATGTATTGTGCACAAACATTTAACGCTACGCATAAGTTATCCCCTAATAATAGGGTTGTTCATCTCAGTATTTAGAGTACAAGTCCGCACCAAAGAGAGTTTGGTTTGGATAAGCTTTCAAGGGTAATTTGAAGTTCAACGATCATCAACTAGAGGACTAGTTGAATTAATACTAATAACATCATACTATAAAATACTCATAATTGAATCGTCATGGTAAATTAAAATCATGCTTTAGGAATAATCTAATAGCATACACCTTGAATAACTATAACACACCTTGCTTGAACAATGTTAAGCCAAGGTTATTTAAAATCGAATACTAAGCATGCATAGCAATTTGAACGATAAAACTGTTCAACATTAGTATGTATAATTTTGCATGCTAAACAACAAGTTAAATACAAGAATAACTTGATTAATAAAAATAAAGTTCAGAAATCTTGCACCATTATATTGGAATCGAATTGGAAACAATAATTGCTTCAACAAGAAAATAAATTAGAGATCTTGCCTTGCTCGTGGGCTAAACCAAACAATTCAAATCACAATATCCTATAACATATGTCATCGTGACATAATTAGTCATTACCACCTTACAAACATAACTAAGTATGTTCATCATGTAAAAATTGGATTTTTAATCACATAATCAAGTTACAAAACAATTTAATCGTTGATAACATGCTTATTCATAGTATAGAAATACTGAAATTAACATTTTATAGTCCTACTATTATCCCATAACAATTCCTTCAAATTTCGAGTACAAAAAGTACACTATCAGACCATTCTCGCTAACTTCACTATGACGCCTTTATTTATACTAAGGAGCGCTGCTGGCCTAAAGAAGATAATACTGCAGTATGAAAATAATACTACCGGTCGTCTTTAAGCATGGAGCCCGGCCTTCTGGCTACATGAGATTAATCTTGCTAAGCCACTTGAGATCTTGGCATAGCGATCTTCGTTGGCAAGAATAAAGATGAACAAAAGCCAATTTTGGCCTACAAGCTCCTTTCTAACAGTCTAATTCACATGTAATTCATACAAAGACTTCATGTAAACATAATTCAAGAACTCCTAACATGTTTCTACCCATACAACAACATAAACAACAAATTTAAAACATCCAATTTCACTATTTTTGATAAAAACTTACTTTTTGATGTTTTTAATGAAAATAAACACTGTGATTTTGTTCCAACCAAAATAGTTAATTCCAAGCACTTTATCAATGTTTATACATACTCTACCACATTCAATAATCAATTTATCAACTAAACAACTAATTAACCCTTAATTTCTACCTTAAACCAAATAATATATATTCACAAAAGCTCTCTATAAAAATATTTTTCTTCACAAATTACATACATATCATCAATTCATTGACTATAACTTATGAAAATAGTTTTAACATCATTAGTATATCATATAAAGTCACATAACAACAACAATTTATCCTTCCACAAGGATTCTACAGAGAATTAGGGAAGAGAGAAAAACTAAACTTTTAAAACTAAAAAAAATAGGATGATACCTTGAAGAAGATGATGATACTATCTCTTTGATTGTCAAGTTTTTCTCCTATTCACTCCCAATTCTCTAGGATTCTCTCACTTTTTTTTTCTTCTCGTCTTCTTCTTCCTCTGAATTTTTCTTTTCTTCTCTCTTACCTCTCTATTCTATTCTTACGTCTTAGAATATAATGCATATATGATATAATATATATTAATTATATAATATAATACTAACTTAATTGACATCAGTTATTTTTATTTTGAAAACCAAAAGCCATAAGGCTTGTTTGGCTAACCACTAAAAAAATAATCAATTAATCTTTATGCCTTGTTTGGTAAAACACAATTAGATTAAAGACTTAATAGGCATTAGCCCTTGTTTGGCAAAACTGAATTAAAACTCCTTTAAGTTATTTTAATAACTCCTTTACAAAAGGTTATTTGTCACACTTTTATTTAATTACTCTAACACATAAATCAATACCACAAAATTATTATTTTCTGTATAATTATAACTTTATTTAATCAACTAACACATCCTTTTAATTACAAATTCAAATAAAAAAGAATAATAATTCAATTAATCAAAACTCTCTAACTATAATTAAATTAAATTAGCATACAATAATTAATTTCCTTAATTATTTATTTAACAAATAATTAACAATTATTCAACAATGAACACATCTATTAAATAGTTAAATAATTCAATAAATATTTAATATAACAGTTAAAAAAACTCTGGAATGTTACATAATCAAAGAAAAATTTAATTCTCATATAAATCCAATTTTCTCAATTCTGAGCCCAGAGGCGGGACATAGCGATGCGATGTCGGTGAAATTTGGTAATCACGATGTAGAGCATATACACCGATTATTGTGGAGAGAACGCTGAGTTCACTCCATACTAGTTCCCAAAGCCTCCTGTCTTCCTAATATACCCTCCACCATCACCGCCCGCCGAAGTTGAAGAGGACGATGCCGCTGCTGAGTGACCAAACTTCAGAGAAGCCCTCTGTTATACGATTGATCTATGTTTATCACTGAGGGCATTGCTCACCTTAAGTTTGGGGTGTTAGGGCATATTATCTTTTTATTTATGTCTACTGCCATGTTAGATTGCATATTTAGTACTTTGCTTGTGTTTTTATTAGTATTGTGGTGCAGTCGTTTTGAACTGCGATGTTTTGTTTTGGGATTATTTTTATGGATGCCATGAGCTATTTTTTGTTATTATTTATGAATTCTTGGATTATTATCAGCATGGTTGATTGGTTTATAGCCCTCTTTTTGGGGCTTATACAGATTTATATGCTTATGCCATGTTAATGGCCTTTTTACCCTATTTTGTTGTTGTTATCATGCAAGGGTTTATATACATTATTAATTTTTGATTGTGGCTAATGACAAGTGCCAAATGATTATGTCTCTCTTAGAGTCATATCAAGCATGTATGAACTAGGGTTTGTTTAGTTGATAAGTTCTATTATTGATATCCTTTTAGCAAGGCATGTCTTAACTAGTTATTTTTTGAATTTAGTTCGCATGTTTATTTCTTTGAGAGTTTGTTCACTCTTATAAACTTTCATTTTTACAAGGTAATAAAAGACTTAAACGTTTATACATTTTTAGATCTTGGATTCTGGCATGTTGACATATAAAAAAAACTTGAGAATAAAAAGAAAAGAAGACTGAATATCGAAAGTCTTGTGGTGGGTCGAGATGGAGTGTAAAATGCACTTGCCCATAAACGCAGGACCGATATTGAGATGGAGCATAAAATGCACTCGTTTAATAATCTTCGGAGTTTGGAAAAAAAATAAAAAAAAATCTAATTTGGTTTATGTTGATTACGTGGCCTTTATTGCTCGAGTTATTAGATTTATAGGGGTGTTCTACACCTAGTGCCCTAAAGTCATCTGGCTTGGGAGTCTGTGACGCCCCCAAATTCGGGAATCTTCCAACCCAACATATGGTTCTCCACTATACTAATATCCATACAATCATTCCATTGAAATACAATAAAATGAAGGTAATTACTATCTTCTTATTACAATCAAAGTATAATCCTTCCCAGGTTCATAAACCGGTTACATCGTTCGTTGTTCATAATGTATAATACATAAAACTTACTAATCTATTACATAATGGCTAAGCATCCATCTTAGCTTTGCCCTTATCTCTCTTAGCATTCTCAGGACGTTCATCCTTAACTGCAGTTATATAATTCACGCAAGAAGTGAGCATGACAGCTCAGCAAGTTTAATAAAGGATAATAGTAATACCACATTCGTGAATTATATAACAATTCCTACATAACTGAACAATAGTTATGAAGTATCATGAAACAATAATACTTTAACAGTTCATAACATCAATTCCCAAAGTATAGAATAGATTAGGAATTACAGGCCGATTCGATAGACCATGAACAATAACTTTCAGTTTTCATACTTGAAAAGGATTTCACAGCACTAAGGTTGTTACATCTGCATTACTTACGAGCACTTCTAGGTGATCAGCCTATTGTACTCTATGTTGATTAACACTCATTCATTAAACGTATTTACGTTTAATATTTTTTGGCAAACTCGCGTGCCCATCGAATAATCGATGAAAAATACTTTTGTTTGTTCATAGACAAACCTTACCTTCACGTCCGTACCAATTACTTGGCATAGGATAGCGTTAACATTTCTATATAGAAAGATATGAATCATAATCAATCTATATCTTACGAATAGTCTAGCAGAGTTAAAATCTGGCATCGACCCTTTCTTTAAAACCAATCATGCAATTCAGTTCAACGAATCACATAAAACTTGGCTAACTTGGAAGTTAGACAAGCGTTAAGAAAACTTGCCTTTCAGCGTCTTCAAATAACTTAATCGGTGACCACGACCTTTCTGAGAATCTACATGATATATTCATATAGCATAGCACATTGTAATTAGCTAACAAACAAATGTTCACATTGTTTTACCAACTTCTTTCTCTTCTATGTCTTAGTTAACTTAATATTAATAATAAAGTCAACTCGACTCATTACCCTTCGTCGGCTCATTACTCAACGGCGTTATTAGCAGGACTCGAACATTGTTGATAAAGTACCAACTTTGTTCATCATTCATAACCTATTAACATGCATTCAACTCCTAAGTTTAATACCATATACCTTAGTATAAGTAGTATAGGAATAGCTTTAATACACTTATGAAGTGTACAAACATTACTCCTATAGGTCACGAACAATTGAAGTTCAAAACCTAAGTCATTTATCAAAACCACACTTTCATTTTGTGTATGACCTCTATATACTAATTGGCAGCTGCTGCGCCGGTTAGCGATAGCAAAGCTTGGTCTCGGTCTTTGCTTGTGTGAGACTCTACTCAAATAGTGGTATTTGCGGCGCCATTTAGCGATAGCAAATTACAACTTTGTCTGTAATTTTGATACGACATTTTACACTACGTCTGGCGTGCGCGCATTGCGGACCTCGATACGAAAATTTCAACAATTTTGAAAATTTTTTGTGAATTTCGGGGTAGTAACTTGCCGTTATAAGCCCGATTTGGTCCGTTCAAAAGCCTACCGTCATAAATGACATACTCTCTGCGTTCATATAAAAATTTGACACTTTTGAAATCGATAACTCAAAATTCACTATTGAGTTCAATTTCTAAGCGTTAAATAGCGTTAATGAGCGTTGATGCTCGTTTTCTTCGTTTTAAGTCGAGAATCAAGCGATTCTCGAACCCACAACTCTTAATTACCCTATCTCACGTGTTGACATTGAAAACAAATGTTTTCAAGTCTCACGTCAACTTTTCGACCTCAATCCAGGAATTTCAGCGTTTTCGACGTTTAGCGTCTATTTACGTGAAATTAGCCATAACCGTTACTAATGTTCTCTAAGCCAAATCTCATGGAATACTCCATGGATTTCATATCTACATCTAACAAGCAAGATGCATATATTAGCGTATTGATGGAGTTCAATCGTTTATAAACAATCGATCTCGACAAACAATATTTTCATGGTTTGAAACTATATTGAACCCTATGATTCTTGATCTCATGACTTATAGAGATTGAATCTATGGTAAGTCATCTTTAATCCACTATACAAGACATATACCACCCATTTTATGATTCTCCGAGATAAAAGAAAATCAAAAGAGATGGAAATGAAAGATAAGGATTATTACCTCAAGAACTCTTATAACTCTCTCTTAAAAACTCTAAGTCAAAGCTTCCAAAGTGTATGATTTGTGTAGTCTAGCTCTCTTTCTCTCTCAAATAATCTAAGTTGGCAATTGAAAAACTCAAATGAACCAAACCTAGCTTCTTATTTATAGGAAAATAGAATGGAGGGCAATTTGGACAATTACCATCACCTCCTTACTATTCAACACTTTGTCACCAAGTAAAATACTTGGTGACCAAGTGATTTTTCTTGACTTGCACACACCAAGTGGCGGCCCACCACCCATGGGTCATCCCCATGGGTTGCCCCATGGGTTTTACCCATTCGGTGACCCAGGTTCGATCCACGGTTCGGTTTTTCTTGCATTGGGCCTTGATCTAATATTGGGCCTTTGAATTGGGCTTGAACTTAACCAACTAATCCCTTGGGCTTGCTCATTCAAATAATTGGACTAATTATAATCCAACTCAAATGAATTAACATTAAGACTTAACTTAATTCTATAATACGAATCGTATTCTATACATACAATTCACGTATTCTCTCCGTATACTACTCGTACAATAATCGTATTGTACTTCGTATTTACTCATCGTATTATACATAGATACTAAATAGTACCATAATTGTATAACACTCGCTTTAACCCTAATGCAATTCCTTCTACGCGTTTCATTTCCTTTCTAGAAAATCAATATACTCGACCCTTAGGTTTTTTTAAGTCCATGGCAAAAAAACTCGTTTGCCATAAATGAAATATTATCGGATATTTCATCTTATCTCGATATTCTATCATTACGCGTTTCTCGAATTTCAAAATAATTCCCCGAACGAAAGCGGATGAATAGTGTTTTTCACGAAATTTCTCGGAAAACAAATATTTTCGTCTTGGAAATTCCAAACAATTAATTCTATGCGTGGCGGATTACTAACCACGTTAGCACATTCTAGGTCATAGAACGACCTTCACATAGCTTACTCACATAATAAATCAATTAAATTCATTTAATTCACATAATCAAATAAAAATTTAATTGTCATAAAAATCCGATTTTCTCAAAGGCGTTACATTTCTCCCCCTTATAAGGATTACATCCCCGAATCTTAGCTTATAATTACATAAACAAATGAGGAAAATCTTCCTTCATTTTACTCTCGAGCTCCCCGTTGCTTCTTGACATTGTGGTTTCTCCATAATACCTTTCTTTGAAGGTATTACCTTATTTCTTAATACTTGTTCCTTCTATCAATAATTTGAATTGGAAGTTCCTCGTAGGACAAATCTTTCTCTATCTGAATAGATTCATACTCTATTACGTGTTTATAGTCCGGTTTATAAGGGATGACAACACGACACATGAAACACATTATGAATCGTTCCATTTACGGAGGTAAGGCTGCTTCATAAGCCACCTCTCCTACTCTTCTTAAAATCTCAAAAGGTCCTACAAACCTTGGACTTAACTTCCCTTTCTTTCAAAAGCGTATCTTCCCCTTCCAAGGTGATACTTTCGGAAAAACAAAAGATCTACATCGAATTCTCTCTCTTTTCTCTGTGAGGATCTGCATACTTCTTCTATCTATCTTTGAGCGACAACTAATCGATGCGTATTAACTTCACCATGTCAGCCGTTTCTTTGTACCATCTCGAGGTCCCAACATCGGCGTTCACCCACCTCATCCCAACATAATGGAGTTCGGCACTTCCTTCCATATACTGGCGCCGTAAGGCGGCATGCCTATACTAGCGTGAAAACTATTGTTGTCTGAAAATTCCACCAACGGTAGATATTCGTCCCAACTCCTTTGAAATCCATAATGCGAAGATCTTAACATATCTTAGCGTTTGAATTGTTCTTTCACTCGACCATCAAATACGAGGATGATCGCCGTACTCAATCTTAGCTGCGTTCCCATTTGCTCTTGCAAACTCCTCCAAAAGTTCGATGTGAATCGTGGATCGCGATCGACACAATCAAAGCAGGTACTCCATGCCTAGAAATAATTTCCTTGCATACAGCTTAGCTAACTGATCTAGGTTATACCTAACTCCTATTGGTAGAAAATGAGCCGATTTCGTCAATCGATCCACTATCACCCAAATAGCATCGTATCCTTTTCTTGTTGTTGGAAGTCCCACCACAAAGTCCATTGTGATATGCTCCCACTTCCACTCTGGAATTTCTAATGGTTGCAACAACCCGCTAGGTCGTTGGTGTTCAGCCTTAACTTTTTGACAAGTTAAGCACCTACTAACATATTCTGCTATCTCCCTCTTCATGTTCGGCCACCAAAAGTTCTGACGAAGGTCTTGATACATCTTCGTACTACCGGGATGTATCGAGTACCTCGAACTATGAGCCTCCATCATTATTTCCTCTTTTAATTCGGGATCATTCGGAACCCAAATTCTTCCTTCAAAATGAAGTAATCCCTCCTTATCGAGGTTATACATAGTCTTCTCTTCATCTTCTACCCTCTTCTTCATCTGCTTGCATTCCTCGTTGCTCGATTGTACTCCCCTAACCCGTTCCACTATGGTCGGTTGGGTTTCCATGGAAAATAACATTTCCCCGCTTCCTCCGGTAACTTAACTTCTAACTCCATTGCCATCATCTGTTATCAACTCATTCTGAGTTGTTAACATTGACAGTTTCTCTCTACCCTTCCTACTTAGCGCATCGGCTACTACATTTGCCTTTCCCGGATGATATAAATATCACAGTCATAATCTTTTATCAACTCTAACCACCTTCTCTATCTCATATTCAACTCCTTCTGTGTGAAGATATATTTCAGACTTTTGTGGTCCGTGTATATCTCACACTTCTCACCATATAGATAATGCCTCCATATCTTCAAGGCAAAAAAAACTACATTTGCCGATTCGGATCGTGAGTAGGATAGACCTTCTCATAATCCTTGATTGGCGTGTGTGCATCTCTGCAATGACTTTGCCATCTTTGCATGAGCACATGACCCAGATCCTTTATCTGAAGCGTCGCTATATACTACAAAGTTCACTGTATCGTCGGGTAAAAGACAATCAGGTGCCTCACTTAATCTCTTTTCAACTCTGAAAATTGTTCTCACATTTTTCGGTCCACACATACTTCTTCAGACTTTCTTGTCGGTTGTCAGCGGAGTAGCTATTTTAGAAAAGTCCGGAATGAACCTTCTATAGTATCCGCTAACCCAAGAAAACTACGAACCTCGGTTGGTTTTTGGTTGCTCCCACTCATTAAGCTTGCTTCTACTTTTCTTTGGATCTCACGGAAATGCCATCCTTATCAATAACATGTCCTAGAAAGCGCACTCTCTCAAGCCAAAATTCACACTTTGTGAATTTCGCGCATACAACTTCTCCTTCTTAGTGTTTCCAACACTATCCTTAAATATTACGCATGATCTTACGGCGTCTTTGAATAGACTAGAATATCATCAATGAACACTTCTGACGAACTTGTCCAAATATTGTTTGAACACTCTGTTCATCATATCCATAATCACAATTTGGCGCATTAGTCGACCCAAACGACATCACGAAGCTTCGTAATGACCATTGAGTTACGAATGTAAATCTTAGGTACATCCTCCTTCCTCACTTTTAGCGGTGATGATACCCGATGCGCCAAATCTATCTTAGAAAAATACTTTGCCCCTTTCAAGTGATCAAATAGATCATCGATCACAGGCAGCGGGTATTTATTCTTAATCGTCAACTTGTTCGACTCTCGATAGTCGATACAAAGTCTTAATGACCCATCCTTTTTCTTGACAAAACAACTTTGGTGCTCCCCGAGGAGACACACTCGGTTGAATGTACTTTCTATCTAATAGTTCTTGCAATTGAACCATTAACTCCTTCATCTCAATTGGCGCCATCCGATATGGTGCCCTTGAAAGCTGAGTGTCATTTCGATGTGCAGATCAATTACAAACTCAACCTCACTGTGCGGTGGAATACCGGTAACTCCTCAGAAAATACATCCATGAACTCTTGCACTATAGGTATACGGTCAAGGATGTTCCCACTCTTTGGGTATCCACAACATGGCACAGATAACCTACACACCCTTTTCTCAACATCTTCCTAGCTTGTGTCATCGACAGACAACAAAGCGTCTCGGTGATTTACTCTAGAAGAACACTACCTTGGTTTTCTTAGAAAAGCGAAGGTTTACACTTTTCTATGGCAATCTATTATCGCCTTATGGTTAACCAACCAATCCATACCAAAATTACATGAATTCTTTTAACCTTATCGGTACCAAATCTACAGATAACTTATTCCCTCTAATTTCTACGCAACAATCCTTATGAATATGTTGATGGGGATTATCTCTTCATTTGCTACCTTAACGTCTAAAGGTATTGGTAACTTCTCGAGGATTAAACCTAATCGCTTAGCAAATTCACATCTTATAAAAGAACAAAGCTAGCACGAGTCAAATAGCACATAAGCATTTATCTTATTGGTAGGAATGATACTGCTACCACATCCAGTTGATCTGCCGCATCTTGGGCGGTCATATTAAGCGTCTGGTGAGGTCTACCTTGATGGTGTTGGTCCAGTAATGGCTAACTTACCACTACCAGAACCCTTATTTCCCTCTAAACCCTTTTTGGGCAATTTCTTGCCATGTGGTCTAATGACCCACAGACAAAACACCCCTGGTTCTTCTTAGGGTTAGGACAGTTGGGTGACAAATGCCCCCTGACCCTTACAGTTATAGCACATTGCTTTCCCCTTTAAACAGACTCCCATATGAGTCTTTTGCATGTCTTACATGCTTCTGTTCTCCGCTTGGGCTCTCCCTGCTTTACCCCAGTATTCCCAGGGTTAAAACTCTTCCTCTTTGGCAAGTTTTGCGCTTCATTTGGCAACTTGACCTTACTCACTCCCTCTAACTTACTCTTGTTCTTTTCTTTCTCTTTGTAGTGCTTGAGACAATGCCTCACCACCACCTTGAGCTATAATCGCCTTTTCGAGAATGGTCCGTAGGAAGCACTCGAAAAAAACCGATATTCTCTTGTAGAGCCGGGGTTTTAAGCCTGCTCGAACCTCGTGCCTTCTCTCTCCTCTGTATCCACGGTGTGGAGCAAACCTCGCCAATTCATTGAACTTGGCGGCATCTTTGAGGAAGCTATCATATCCCCCTGCTTAAGTTCTAGGAACTTAATCTCCATCCTACCCTGCATCTTTAGTAGGGAAATAGTTTTGAAGAAGACCTTCTTAAAGCTTTCCCCCATGTGACTTGACGGTCCTAGCCCCCCACTGGTGAGCCTCCCACCGATGGTTGGCTTCCCCCTTCATCATGTAAGTCGCAAAAGAAGTCTTTCTGCGCCTCACCTCGTTTGTTATCCAAGCGCCTTTTCAATTTCTTTCACCCATGTCTGGGCTTCTAATGGGTCCGTCGTTCCTCGGAACTCAGGAGGACCCACACTCTTAAATTCCTTAAAGGTAGTTGTTCTTACTACCCCAGGAGCTACAGGAATCCTACCCCCAACTTGGTTAAATGCAGCCGTTAATAAATTAACGAACTCTTGCATAGGGTTATTAGGACCCCCCCTGATTCTCATTATGAGACTCGGCCTCTTGGTTACGTTGTCTCCTTCTTGGCGGCATAATTCTGATTAAATAAATAAAGCTTTGTTATTATCTATTTAACTACTTGGTTATCATTCTCAAACAACAACAACCACTAATACCACAACAAGCACATTTAATAAAAAAACTTCATTATATTAATATGCTTTCATAGTCAAAACTATTTACATCATGTTTCCCTTAGCCAAAAGCTATTACATACTATCCATGATTGCCTTCTACAAAAATTGGGATTTACAAAAGACTACCCTTAATTATACAAAAGAGGGCTTTTCGTCACTACTATATACAAAAGATCTAACGATCTACTAACTTTGTCGAGCGACATTCTCATATTTACGATTTGCGAATCGACACTATATCTCGACTTATGGTATGTCGAGTGCCTTAGGACTCAATAGAATAACAAGCAATTTTAGCTTGAAATCCTCATGGGCACTTTTCGTGGATGTATGACATCTAGCTATCTTTGGTCTTTTTCAACGGTTTCTTTTGAAGTTCTAGAACCTCATCCTTATAGTCCGTGCTTTATCATCATAAGCACTTTTCTCGTCGTGCTTTCGACTCAAAATGCGCCTCTGCTGATTCCGCCGCCTCATATAGGCGGTTATCTCCTCATTACGAGTTTCTATCACGGTCTTGTGAGATGCACATTCCTATCAACCACAGCAGATACAATGATCTCATTGCATCAGGAGGTGTTGGCTCTAATAAGTATCCTTAGTATTAGCCGATGTCACCTCCATTTCCTCCTCCACGTCCGGCATCTCATTAAGGTATGATGCTAAACCCATAAATCTCCTGAGTATTCCCTCGAGAGATGTACTCCTCAATACGAGAGTCTTCTAGTACAACTAACGGTACCCCACTTGGCATTGGCATTGGTACAATTTCAACTTGGTTCTTGACTCTTCACTCTAGCGTGAATGTCTCTATACATGTCTACATACATCGACATCTATCGATAGACACATACAATAGCACATAATAACAAGTTGATTAGTACATAATACAATAGTATAAGCACAAATCACATTTAATTTATTTAAGATTACTTTTCATCTTTTAATTCTTTTGATCTTTGAGTTATCTCAAATACTTTATTAATTCATTGGAGCGAATTTCTTTCTTGGACTTTACCTTCCTTACGAGGTTATTAGCCTAAGGTTCTTCCCCCTTAAGTTTTATAACCTAAAGCTTTGATATACAAACTGTGGCGCCCCAATTTGGGTATCTTTCAACCCGACATATGGTGCTCCACTATACTAATATCCATACAATCATTCCATTGAAATACAACAAAATGAATGTAATTACTATCTTCTTATTACAATCAAAGTATAATCCCTTCGGGTTCATAAACCGGAGATTACATCGTTAGTTGTTCATAATGTATAATACATAAAACTTACTAATCTATTACACAATGGCTAAGCATCCATCTTAGCTTTGCCCTTATCTCTCTTAGCATTCTCGGGGCGTTCATCCTTAGCTGCGGTTATATAATTCACGCATGAAGTGAGCATGATTTCAACAAGTTTAATAAAGGATAACGAGTAATACCACATTCGTGAATTATATAACAATTCCTACATAAGCTGAACAATAGTTATGAAGTATCATGAAACAATAATACTTTAACAGATTCATAACATCAATTCCCAAAGTATAGAATAGATTAGGAATTACGAGGCAAATTCGATAGACCATGAGCGATAACTTTCGGTTTTCATACTTGAAAAGGATTTCCTGACACTAAAAAAAGGTTGTTACATCCGCATTACTTACGAGCACTTCTAGGTGATCGACCTATTGTACTCTATGTTGATCAACACTCATTCATTAAGCGTATTTCGTTTAATATTTTTTGGCAAACTTCGCGTGCCCATCGAATAATCGATGAAAAATACTTTTGTTTGTTCATAGACAAACCTTACCTTCACGTCCGTACCAATTACTTGGCATAGGATAAGCGTTAACATTTCTATATAGAAAGATATGAATCATAATCAATCTATATCTTACGAATAGTCTAAGTAGAGTTAAAATCGGCATCGACCCTTTCTTTAAAACCAATCATGCAATTAGGTTCAATGAATCACATAAAACTTGGCTAACTTGGAAGTTAGACAAGCGTTAAAAAACTTGCCTTTCGGCGTCTTCAAATAACTTAATCGGTGACCACGACCTTTCTGAGAATCTACATGATATATTCACATAGCTTGCATTGTAATTAGCTAACAAACAAATGTTCACATTGTTTTACCAACTTCTTTCTCTTCTATGTCTTAGTTAACTTAATATTAATAATAAAGTCAACTCGACTCATTACCCTTCGTCCGGCTCATTACTCAACTAACGTTATTATAGGACTTAGGACTCGAACATTGTTGATAAAGTACCAACTTTGTTCATCATTCATAACTTATTAACATGCATTCAACTCCTAAGTTCAATACCATATACCTTAGTATAGGTAGTATAGGAATAGCTTTAATACACTTATGAAGTGTACAAACATTACTCCCTATAGGTCTCTGAACAATTGAAGTTCAAAACCTAAGTCATTTATCCAAAACTACACTTTTCATGTACTGGCTTGGCGCCTCTATAGCACTAGGTGGCGTTGCGGCGCCCGATTAGCGATGCAAAGCTTCGGTCTCTCGGTCTTTGCTGCTGCGAGACTCTACTCAAGCAGTGGTATTTGCGGTGCCATTTAGCGATGGCAAAATACCTTTATCTTTGTTATTGCTGTTGTGACATTTTAACACTACGTGTGGCATGCATGCTTGAGACCTCGATACCGAAATTTCAACAATTTTGAAAAATTTTGTGAAATTCGGGGTAGTAACTTCTAACCGTTATAAGCCGATTTGGTCCGTTCAAAAGCCTGCGTCATAAATGACATACTCTCTGCGTCGTTCATATAAAAATTGACACTTTTGAATCGATAACTCAAAATTCACTATTGAGTTCAATTTCTAGCGTTAAATAGCGTTAATGGCGTTGATGCTCGTTTTCTTCGTTTTAAGTCGGAATCAAGCGATTCTCGAACCCACAACTCTTAATTACCCTATCTCACGTGTTGACATTGAAAAACAACATTTTCAAGTCTCACGTCAACTTTCGACCTCAATCCGAAATTTCAACGTTTTTCGACGTTTAGCGTCTAATTACGTAAAATTCGCCATAACCGTTACTAGGGTTCTCTAAGCCAAATCTCATGGAATACTCCATGGATTTCATATCTACATCTAACCAAGCAAGATGCATATATTAACGTATTGATGGAGTTCAATCGTTTATAAACAATCGATCTCGACAAACAATATTTTCATGGTTTGAAACTATACTTGAACCCTATGATTCTTATGATCTCATGACTTATAGAGATTGAATCTATGGTAAGTCATCTTTAATCCACTATACAAGACATATACCACCCATTTTATGATTCTCCAAGATAAAAGAATCAAAAAAGAGATGGAAATGAAAGATAAGGATTATTACCTCAAGAACTCTTATAAACTCTCTTGAAAACTCTAATGAAAAAGCTTCCAAAGTGTATGATTTGTGTAGTCTAGCTCTCTTTCTCTCTCAAATAATCTAAGTTGGCAATTGAAAAACTCACAAATGAACCAACCTAGCTTCTTATTTATAGGAAAATAGAATGGAGGGCAATTTGGACAACTACCATCACCTCCTTACTTATTTGACACTTTGTCACCAAGTAAAATGCTTGGTGACCAAGCCTTATTCTTGACTTGCACACCAAGTGGTGGCCCACCACCCATGGGTCATCCCCATGGGTTGCCCCATAGGTTTTACCCATTCGGTGACCCACCGGTTCGATCCTGGTTCGGTTTTTCTTGCATTGGGCTTAACTTGATCTAATATTGGGCCTTGAATTGGGCAACCAACTAATCCCTTGGGCTTGCTCATTCAAATAATTGGACTAATTATAAACCAACTCAAATGAATTAACATTAAGACTTAACTTAATTCTATAATCTGAATCGTATTCTATACATACAATTCGTATTCTCTCAGTATACTATCTTTACTAAATCTGATAATCGTATTGTACTTCGTATTTACTAAATCGTATTATACATAGATACTAAATAGTACCATAATTGTATAACACTCGCTTTAACTATACAATTCTTCTACGCATTTCATTTTCCTTCTCGATAAAATCAATATACTCAACCCTTAGGTTTTTTTTAAGTCAGCGAGCAAAAACTTCTGTTTGCCATAAATGAAATATTATCGGATATTTCATCTTATCTCGATATTCTATCATTCTGGCGTTTCTCGAATTTCAAAATAATTCCCCGACGAAGCGGATGAATAGTGTTTTTCTGAAAATTTCTCGGAAAACAAATATTTTCGTCTTGGAAATTCAAACAATTAATTCTAGCACGTAGCGGATTACTAACCATATTAGCACATTCTAGGTCATAGAAGCGACCTTCACATAGCTTACTCACATAATAAATCAATTAAATTCATTTAATTCACATAATCAAATAAAAATTTAATTGTCATAAAAATCCGATTTTTGCTTCAAAGCTTGATTCTACGACATAGAAAGGCTTGGTTTGACCTAGCTAAAGAAGGAAACATATATAAAAAGGAAGCAAGCCTCTGCAATATAAGAGATATCAGACATCATACATCATAATATAGCTTAGGATATAATAGTTTTGTTTTTCTTCCTCTCTTATAAATTCTCTCTCTAGTTTTTAGTTTATGTTTGTAAATATAGATTAGGGAGAAGTCTGGGATTTCCTTGGACCGACAAGAGTAGTGAGCTACACGGATTGGAAAGCTTGATTTGAGCGGAATGCTTAGAGACTGAAGGACCTTGACAGAGTTTCCTCTTATCCATTTATTTCCTCTGATTTTGTAATCCATTAATGTTGTCTTTATTGCTACTTATATTTTGTTCAATAGCTATGAACTGAGTATTAACTTTAAGGTTATAATGTAACCCTTTGTTATTTAAATTGACTGTCTTATCTCTTTGGTTGGCACCATATGGTTTGGTTTAATATATTCATGCTTAATGATTCTCGTTAAGACATTAGTGATGATTTTGGTAATCTACATGATATTGAAAGAAGGATTGTAGATTTACACCTAAATATATTGACATGTGATTATGGGTTTCGACTACATAAGTTGTGCATAGAATAAACATATATTTGTGCGCCACATGCGACCTATTTGAGTACTTATGCTTAAATCCTTGTTATGATTAATTCGCATAGACATGTGTAGGATTGTATCTAGCTTGGGCGTTCTTTTCTGTTCTATTACCTATCGGGTGGATCTAGAAAGGATATGTTTGTGCATACCTCGACAGAGGTGTATGAGCACCTGTGTGTTCTCGGTCAACAAATTGTCATGACCATTAAGACCAAAGAGAGAAGGGTAGAAAGTTTGTTGAAGAATAGCACACCAAGTGTTCGACAGAATTCCTGTGTGAGGTGAAGTTGTAACCTTAGCTTGTAATTCCTTTGATTACCATTCATTATCCATTTATTTGCTTTGATAATTCGTTATACTTAGATTAATCACACTTCCATTAATTTATGTTTGAATAAGACTAAAGCGATACAAAGTTGGTATTTGGTAAATATTAGTGATAATTCCTTGTGGGTTCGACACTTTCCTTATCACTGTATTACTTGTTAGACCACGTATACTTGCGCGTGTTTAGTGATTAGTTTTCTGACTAACAAGTTTTTGGCGCCGTTGCCGGGGAACTATTATTTTAATATTGTCCAATATTGATTTAAATCAATATAGTCTTAATTTTAACGTATATATATATATATATATATATATATATATATATATATATATATTTCTTTTATTTGTTTGATCTTCCTTTTTGTTTTTAAGTTTACAGGTTATGGACGATCATTGTTATCAATGGCCTTATGAGACGACGACATAACCAAGCTAGGAAGAAAGACTCGAGGAATTGCAACTTTAAATTGCAAATGGCTTGAGGTTTTCTGACAATCTTGAGTGTCAGTCCACTCAGAATGCCTACTGTCAGGAACGAGCTGACATTGAACCGATCTCCTATCATCCAAACAGTCAGGGTTATCCAAACTCTTGGGACTATAGTCAAGAGCAATATCATAATCCGAATTATGTCTATTAAGTTAAATATCAGTCTCCGCCGCATTATGAGTTGACGTCTCGACCCAATGAGAGCTTTTCTGAGTACTCAACCCGAGAAGAAGAGAACAAGCTTGAAGAGCTTCTCACCAACTTTATTGAGAGAAATGAGGTTCGGATGGCAAGCCAAGAAGCCGCATTGCAAAGCCTTAAAAATCAATTGGGACAACTCGTTAATGCCATCACAAATCCGCCGCAAGGCAATCTACCGGTTATAATTGATCTCGATGATGAAAAAGTAGAACAATGCATGGTGGATACGCAAGGAGAAGGCGATGAGTCTAGAACTGTTGTTGAGGGAGACGTCATGGTGCAAACTATCCAACCGGTGGAGTCTGAAGTTGGAGACAAAAGGATCAATAGTGGTTGTGTAGTCAAGACTGATCAACAACCAGAAACCACGCTCATGACTATGGAAACCCTGGAGGGCCCGCTAGCGCACAAAGAACGCTTTCAAATTGATGAAAAAGGTGAATTAGTGGATAATTCAAGTGGTGAAATATTCTTCGTGTCGATAGGTGAAGAAAACGAGGATGATCAATCATCAATGTCTGCCAAATATTTAAAGGAATTGATGAATAGGCGGCATGAAATGGTCATTTTCTCTTATGAGCCAGATTGAGCGGTATCGATATAGTCAAGCAGACGACTTTAAAACAAGCGCTTGGTGGGGAGGCACCCCCATCTCAGTATCAAATTATATTTGTTTTTGTTACTTATGTCTAGTTTATATTTAGTATTTTCACTTTAGTGTATTCACATTGCTGCTAGTTTAATTATAATCTCAGATGCATGTTTTTGTGGTTATAGAATGCAGACAGCATGTTTTCTTTTTATGTTTCTATTTTATATATAGTAGTATAGTTAAGCTAGTTATTATATGGGTTAATATAGATATATATGTTTATTAATATGATGGCTAATACATGGTTTAATTTAAAGGGGAAAACCAAGATATCAAATAGCCATTTACCAAGATATACCTACAACTTCATGTGCATTGGCATGTTCAAAATCCAGATTTTCTTTCTCGCGCCATAGTACCAAGTGACAAAGAGGTCCTCACGCTGCAACACCATAACCGAGCTCAACCTACTGCTAATTCGCATCGCAGTGCCAAGCAAAGAAGGATTGCCCGCGCCACGGCGCCACAGGCAAATTTTAGTTACCTTAATTAGGCAGAACTCGGCCTCAGCAGTCATTTGTTTCCCCTCTTTTGCACATAACACACCTCCTTATCAGCCCTGCTCGACAATCGAATGCCAGCCCACCCTATAGTCCCAACAGTTGATCGTGTACCCCATCTCAAACCACCATAACACACCGAGAGCCTAGAAATACTTGTCAGAGCTAAAGCCAAGATTGTTTTTAACCTAGGGTTTGCACTTTGAAGGTAAAGAGGTCTTATTCTCAGCAAGTAGTTATTCCTTTTTCTTTGTGATATTCCTTGTTTGGGTTTGGTTCTCTCTGTTATTTGGGGTGATTTCCACTGACAAAAATCTGGATAGAGCATTCACAAGCAAAGGTTGTCCAAGTTTGGTTTTCAGAGTGCACTCTAGGTGTTCGATAAATTGCCTGAACCAAAAAAGTAGACTAATTTGGCATTAGAATCACTGGGATTTATTGGGGAGTTGTTGGGAATTGTTTTAAGGGTTTCTTCTACACTACTTAGGGACTGTTTTTGAGCGTCGGTGGGTCATCGTCCGCAACACCAACAACATGGGACAACACCAAATTCGTGAATGAGGAGGCATAGAAAAGGTACAAAAGCTCCTTTGTGGCACAAAATTTGATTCCTGAGCGGGGGTTGAGGACGGACAAAAAGGATGGTGAGCTAACAACCATGCTACTTGAACGCAATTGGGTGTATTTTATAAAACCACCCAGGTCAGCTATTGTATCTATCGTTCGGGAGTTTTATATAAACGCCAATGTCAAAGGTCCTGTAGTTATTCAATTCAGGGGCCGCTTAGTTGCGTTTGGAAGTCAGGCCATCAATGCACTATTTGCGGCACCCAACTATGAGGGCATGGACTATATGGAGCCGAGACTCTGCAGCTATGACCTCGACGATATTGTTAAGAGGCTCTACAAGCCCGGGACTATATGGAAGACTAATGACTACATGAAAGAAAAGATCAGTTTCCTGTCATCAGCACTCAGTCGCTATAAGAAGGTATGATTCAGCTTTATATGTGCCAACATGATCCAGACTCATCACTTGAGCGATGTGACTAAAGATAGAGTGATTTTGTTATTCGCCATTGTCACGGGTCTGAACGTGGATATTGGAGTTCTTATTCATGAGTCAATTCTGAAGGCGATCAAGAGTACTATCGCTGCAGGACTTCCACATCCATCCTTGATTACCCGCTTGTGCAAGCAAACATGTATTCAGTGGGGACCAAAAGAGATAGCCTTGCCACCCATGGAAGTCATTGACCATCTCACGCTACAATATGTCAGAGTTGAAGGATACGAGCCACCTATTGTGCTACCTCCTACAGCAGGGCCCAAGCCCTTGCAGCCTCCAGACGCAGGCCAGCTGTATAGGGACTACTGGCAGAGATCATGGCATCCCTCACCTTCTTGCATCGAAGCATAGCGTTGAGGCTGGGGGAGGCAAAGAGAGGCACATATCGGCGTGATGGCCCAGAGGCGGGGACATAGCGATGCAAAGATGTCAAATGAGTGGTGGTAAACACGATGTAGAGCATATACACCAATTATTATGGAGAGAACGATGAGTTCACGCCATACCAGTTCCCAAAACCTCCTGTCTTCCCACCATCACCGCCTCCATCGGGTCAAGAGACGATGTCATTCTTTGAGTGGTGAACTTCAAAGAAGCCCTCTGGTATACTATTGATCTATGTTTAGCAATGAGGGCATTACTCACCTTATGTTTTGGCATGTTAGGGCCTATTATCCTTTTATTTTTGTCTACTGCCACGTTAGGTTGCATATTTAGTACTTTGCTTGTGTCTTTATTAGTATTATGGTGCAGTCATTTTGAACTGCGATATTTTGTTTTGGGATTATTATTAGGGATGCCATGAACTATTTTTGGTTATTATTTATGAATGCTTGGATTATTATCAGCATGGTTGATTGGTTTATAGCCATCGTTTTGGGGCTTATACAGATTTATAAGCTTGTTGTAAGACCCCAACCTATTATGAATAAAATTAAATTTTCTCTATTTATTATCTTAAAATAATAAGGAGTTAATTTGATATAATACTTTGGTTATGGGTGAAATGTGCAAATTTTACAAAATAAGCAAGTGGTTATAAAATATTCATTTCTGTTCCGAAATATTCGTTTGATCGTGGAATATTCTTTTTGTCGGGAATATCCGTATGACGGCACAGTCATTTGTGGGCCCCATAACAGAATAATTGTTGGATGAAGAAAACGACAAGTTTGAGTTTTTATAAATAACGGCATAGTTGTTACCGTTAACTCTGTTGGAATACCCGGTGGTTAAAATACAGTAATACACGTGATTGCACAGTAGCACACGGTATTGCACAGTATTTGTGAATTATTGAATCTTACGTAAGAAGCCACTACTCAATAATTGTTACAGTAGTTATTGTTCAATATTTTATTTTATTGATTCAATAATTTTTGCGTTGATATTTTATATTATTGTTGTTCAATAATTGTCACTACACAGTATTTCCCATTATCAGATCAATAATTCATATTATTTGAATAATATTATTAGATAACATTATTGGCAATGTCTAGAAAGTTCTGTCATGGAGAGGTTTGGTCATCTAATTGCGCGCCAGTAAGGAGAAATCCTTACCAGAAAGCCCCATCTTTCCTGGGAATGGCCTGGTTGTCATAATTGTGATTCTATAATATTATTTATGAATAATTAATTATTAATTTATATGATAAGGAAATATTTATTTGATGCGGATATAAATGATGGATTTATTTATTTCTTTATAATTGAAGGAATTAATGTTGAGGTGTTTTATCAGTATTTTTGTCGGAATGGAGGTATTAAAAATCAAATCAGTATTTTTATGATATATTAAGTGAGTTATAATTTTTAATCCAAACCGTTGGATCGTTGTGATTTTGGATATGTTATACATATATAAGTTAAGTATATGTTCACAAAATTTGAACGAATTAAAATGAAGCGAATGATTTGTTATGAATTTTAAGAGGTGGTGATTGAAAATTAGGATTATAAATGATTTTGGTGGAAAATTCTAGAATTGAGTGGGCCCCACTTGTGGTTGGTGAAGAAATGTATTGAATTTTATTTCAAATGTGGTGGGTGGAAATAGTAAGTGTAAAGCCATCGTAGTAGTGGTCAAGAGTCTCGCCTTGAGCGTCTTAACATTTTCCTATAAATAGAGGCTAAGTTAGAATTGAAAATCACACCAGAAACATAAGCTTTCTCTCTTACTCTCGCTATATTATCGAGCGTATTTTGTGAGTATTTAGATACTTTGAGAGTTCTTTGTTCAAGATAAGTTTCATTCAACATCACTTGACCTTTCATTCAAATCTTGTTTCTTTGAGGTAAGGGATGTTATTTTTTTCGTAATGATGTTATTCTTTCAATATCATTATACCAAAATATTGGTATGGATTTTATTATGGAATTTCTACCTTTTTGTGTCAGGGTTACTATTCACGTATACTACACTATTCACGATATCTGGCCTTTATTCAATAGAAAAATGAAAATTTTCCTTTTTGTCCAAGATGTCTATTATCGTTACTATCTTTGATTGTATCCATGTTTTGATCTTTATTTATGAATTCTACTTCACAATTGGTTATTATGGAGTATTTTTTCACTTGGATAAACTGTTATAAGAATCCCTAATATATGTCCTTTTGTCTCGTTGGATTCGTTTTCTTTAAGATATTTTTCATCATCCTCAGTCCTAAATGATGATATTACTAAATATCTTTGGCCTGTAGTGCAAAGATGAATGATTAACTGATGAATATCTTTGGCTCAGAGTGCAAAGATGAGCAGTGTTGAGATGAACATGACCATTTGGTGATACAAATGAATATCTTTGGCACAGTAGTAAAGATGAATATTTGATTAAAGATATATATTTATTGTTGTTACAGGGATAAAATATTGATGATGGACTTTTAAATCTTAGAAGATAGTAGAACTCATTCTCTACTTGACTCTTCTAATGAATTGTTGTTTCCGCTGCAGTTGTTGATCTAAAACTTGTTGTCTATTATATTCTATCAGATTTTTCTCTGTTGAAGACTAAGGATAATTTGTTGTATATTATCTTAGACATAATATTCTTTACTGGGCTAGTTGAGCTCACCCTTTTCCTTTTTGTTCCATTTTTCTTCTCAGGAGGTGAGAATTTAGCAGGGACTAGCCGGGGTATGGAGTGATGATACAAGATAGTTGTTTTAGTAGTCCTCACTATTTTGTAAAATAGTGCTTCAATAATTGTAATGAGGACTTTATTTGGGTGTGGATATTGTCTAGAAGACAATATTTGTATTTAAACCCATAACATGTGTTTTCGTATTTTGTACGACAATTGTAATAATGAAGTTGTAGTTGTTCTCTGTACCATGTATTTGGCGACTCAAAATGGGTTGGATGGATTGGACCTATTTTGGGGGCGTCACAGTTGGTATCAAAGCTTAGGGATATGATCCTTGGTTGAGATGTGAGACTAGAACTAGGAGGGGAGAGACGGGTAAATCCTTCACTAGTGTGTCCTACCTAAGCTTATTTGTTGGTCGGTCATAATATAGGGATGTTATGTGATATGTTAATTTGTTTAATTAACCCTTGTTTTATGGCAGTATTTAAGAATGGCAGCTGAGAACGTTAACAATGGAATGAATGAGATCGTGGAGACACCTTTAATCACCAACCAGGATAATGTGATATCAGGAGAAGAAGGAATTAGAGATATCCATGTGGTATGTGAAGAATTGATAGTTACACCTGAGATAGTCGTAGAGGTAGCAGCCGAGAGCGAGGAAGAAGAGGTACCTGAGGAGAATTTATTAGAAGAATTTTATGATCGAAATTTAGAATTGCAAAATTGTATTCTTGAGTTAGAAGAGCAGGCTGAAGAACGACAGGCAGTCGTGGAGCAAAAGGATGCAACAATTCAAGCTTGTGTTACCCGATATGTGAAGCTTGAAGAGAAGCACTCTTTGGCAGAGTATAAGATGATAAAGATGGAATCTGAGCTGAAAGAGGAAACAACTGAACGAGTGAGAATGAGTGATTCATGGGTAAAAGCCGCACGATGTGTTGATATTGTGAAAAGCGATGTCCGATCTAAGAAGGCTAAAATAGATGATATGTATTTCTCTTTTTGGACAGCAATTGAGAGAACCTAGCATCGAGTTTTGAATTACCCTATACATTGCGGTCAACCCCAATTCGATATGGATCGAAGATTAATGATTCAGATCATGAAACAGGAGTACGATGAAGCAGTTGAGGGTGGAATATGCCTTATAGAAAATTTAATTTCAACGGTAGTGATGACACCAAATCTTTTGCCCTGCATAAGTCAAAATTTGGGTAGTTCAAGGGAGAACGGTTGTCATGACTTCCCAACAAGTGAGGAACCCAAATGAAGTTATCACGGGTTAGTTAATCATAAATTCTTGCAAAATCTATACCTTATTAGATACCGATTCTATCCATTCTTTTTTTTTAAACTGGACTCCGAAGAAATTAGACTTTGACTTATCTGTGGAGACTCTGTTAGGAGAAACTTTTATCATATCCACTATTTATAAATCTTGTTTGATCCAAGTGGGCACAATCATATTACTTTTTGATCTTATTTCTTTAAAGATACTAGCATTTGATGTAATTTTAGGAATTGATTGGTTAACCACTCATCATGCCAAAATTGATTTCTTTCGTAAGGTTGTTAGTTTTCACATTCCTAAGCAACCTATTATTTAAATCCAAGCAATTAAACCATTGAAGTCAAACACTTTCATATCAAGGCATAAAGCCATTCGTTTATTGAAAAATGGATGTCAATCTTTATTAGCCCATGTTATGGATTTGAATAAAGACACGTCAGATTTGAATAAAATTCCTGTTGTTAATGAATTTCCTGACGTATTTCCTGAAGAATTTCATGGCCTACCCCCAGAGTGTGATATTGAATTTTGTATCGACTTTGAATCCAGTACAAAACCCATTTTTAAAATCTCATATCGAATGGCTCCTATTGAACTTCAGGAGTTAAAAATCCAAGTACAAGATTTGGTACTCAAGCCTCTATCTGGTAACTTCCTTTGTGGAATGCACCAAAGCCAGACTCTCCGTAGGGGACTCTATATTTGTGTTGTGGTAAAATGATAGGTGCCAGTGTGACGTGCTATCCAAGATTGGGATATGAGTCACAGTTGAGAGCAACCTAAGTCAATAATCAAAATATCTAGCTTTCTAGGCTTAGCTGGTTACAATCGGAGATTCATGGAAGGATTTTCTCGAATCGCTACTCCGTTAAATTAGTTGACTCGGAAAGATACAAAATTCGTATGAAGCGAGGAATATGAGAAGATTTTCTAAGAGCTCAAGAGGTGACTCATTTCGGCACATGTTCTGACCATACCATCCTGGAAAAGCGAACGTGGTAGCTGACGCGTTGAGTAGAAGATCGTACACGAGTACGAGTGCGATATTGTTGAACACAAAGACCTATTTTGTATAATTTACAAACGATAAAGATAGAGTTAAATACTCTAGGGATCCACGTTATGATGTTAAATATACGAGTAGAATCGACTTTAATTGATAAAGTTAAAGCTGCTCAAGCTACACACCGGAGCTGATGAATATAAAGAAGAAGGTGCAAGAAGGCGTTATTCTAGAAGTAAGAGTCGATGAAGAGAAAAAAGCTCAAACCTTCAATTAATTTGAAATCCTCGATCGAGTAGGAACTGTGGCTTATAGACTAGCTTTAACGCTAAGTATGACGCGTGTTCATAACATTTTTTTACGTATCGATGTTACGTAAATATGTGGACAACCCAAACCACATTATTGCATTAGAACCAGATGAGATAGTCGAAGATTTAACGTACGAGGAGGTACCTGTTAAGATCTTGGATAGGAAAGAGCATGTCCTACGCACCAAGGTTATACCACAAGTTAAGTTTTTGTGAAAGAACCATGCTATTGAGGAAAAAACCTGGGAGTTGGAATCGAAAATGCAAGCGAGGTACCCTCACCTGTTTGAAACACCAGGTACGTACGTCAATTTCGAGGATAAAATTTCATAAGGAGGGGAGGTTGTAAAACCCCAACTTATTATGAATAAAATTAAATTTTCTCTATTTATTATCTTGGAATAATAAGGAGTTAATTTGATATAATACTTTGGTTATGGCTGAAATGTGCAAATTTTACAAAATAAACAAGTGGTTATAAAATATTCATTTCTGTCGTGGAATATTCTTTTTGTCGGGAATATCCAAATTGACCGTACACACGATCATTATGGGCCCCATATGCGAGAATAATTGTCGGATGAAGAAAATGACAAGTTTGAGTTGTTATAAATAACGGCGTAGTTGTTACCGTTAACTCTGTTAGAATACCCGATCGTTAAAATACAATAATACGCGTGGTTGCACAGTAGCACACGGTATTGCACAGTATTTTTGAATTATTGATTCTTACGTAAGAAGGCACTACTCAATAATTATTTACGGTGAATTCTTCGTTCAATATTTTATTTTATTGATTCAATAATTGCTTTGCGTTGATATTTTATATTATTGTTGTTCAATAATTGTCACTACACAGTATTTCCCATTATCAGATCAATAATTCATATTATTTGAATAATATTATTAGATAAAATTATTGGCAATGTCTAGAAAGTTCTGTCAAGGAGAGGTTTGGACATCTAATTGTGCGCTAGTAAGGAGAAATCCTTACCGAAAAGCCCCATCTTTCTTGGGAATGGCCTGGTTGTCATAATTGTGATTCTATAATATTATTTGTGAATAATTAATTATTGATTTATATGATAAGGAAATATTTATTTAATGCGCATATAAATGATGGATTTATTTATTTCGTTATAATTGAAGGAATTAATGTTGAGGTGTTTTATCAGTATTTTTGTCGGAATGGAGGTATTAAAAATTAAATCAGTATTTTTACGATATATTGCGTGAGTTATAATTTTTAATCCGACCGTTGGATCGTTGTGATTTTTGGATATGTTATACATATATAAGTTGAGTATTTGTCCACAAATTTTGAACCGTTAAAAATAAACGAATGATTTGTTATGAATTTTAAGAGGTTATTGATTCGGAAATTAGGTTTATAAATGATTTTGGTGAAAAATTTTAGAATTGAGTGGGCCCCACTTGTGGTTGGTGAAGAAATGTGTTGAATTTTATTTCAAATGTGGTGGGTGGCAATAGTAGTAGGTAAAGCCATCAGGTAGCAGGACAAGTCTGCTTCGGCGTGCTAACATTTTCCTATAAATAGAGGGCTAAGTTAGAATTGAAAATTACACCAGAAACATAAGCTTTCTCTCTTTCTCTCTCTATATTATCGAGCGTATTTTGTGAGTATTTAGATACTTTGAGAGTTGCTGTCCAGTACAAGTTTCATTCAGCATCACTTCCGACCTTTCATTCCGAAGTACTATTTCTTTGAGGTAAGGGATGTTATTTTTTTTTGTAATGATGTTATTCTTTCAATATCATTATATCGAAATATTGTTATGGATTTTATTATGGAATTTCTACCTTTTTATGTTGGGGTTACTATTCACATATACAACACTATTCACGTATACGGCTCTATTCACGAATACGGCACTATTCACCGAAAAATAAAAAATTTTCTTTTTGTCCAAGATGTCTATTATGGTTACTATCATTGATTGTATCCATGTTTTGATCTTTATTTTTGAATTCTACTTCACAATTGGTTATTATGGAGTATTTTTGCACTTGGATAAACTGTTATACAAATCCATAATATTTGTCCTTCTGTCTCGCTGGATTCAGTTTCTTTAAGATTTTTTTCATCATCCTTAGTCCTAAATGATGATATTACTGAATATCGTTGGCCTGCAGTGCAAAGATGAATGATTAACTGATGAAAATCTTTGGCCTGTAGTGCAAAGATGAATATTTGATTAAAGATATATATTGATTGTTGTTATAGGGATAAAATATTGATGATGGACTTTTAAATCTTAGAAGATAGTAAAACTCATTCTCTACTTGACTCTTCTAAGGAATTGTTGTTTCCGCTGCAGTTGTTGATCTAAAACTTGTTATCTATTATATTCTATCAGATTTTTCTCTGTTGAAGACTAAGGATAATTTGTTGTATATTATCTTAGTCATAATATTCTTTAATGTGCTAGTTGAGCTCACCCTTTTCCTTTTTGTTCCATTTTTCTTCTCAGGAGGTGAGAATTTAGCAGGGACTAGCCGGGGTATGGAGTGATGATACAAGATAGCTGTTTTAGTAGTCCTCACTATTTTGTAAAATAGTGCTTCAATAATTATAATGAGGACTTTATTTGGGTGTGGATATTGTCTAGAAGACAATATTCGTATTTAAACCCACAACATGTGTTGTCGTATTTTGTACGACAATTATAATAATGAAGTTGTAGTTGTTCTCTGTACCATGTATTTGGCGGCTCATAATGGGTTGGATGGATTGGACCTATTTTGGGGGCATCACACTGTGCCATGTTAATGGCCTTTTTACCCTATTTTGAGCTGTTATTATGCAAGGGTTTTATATACATTATTAATTTTTTATTGTGGCTAATGACAAGCACCAAATGATTATGTCTCTCTTAGATTCGTGTCAAGCATGTATGAACTAGGGGTATGTTTAGTTGATAAGTTGAGACTATTATTAATCCATCCTTCTAGCAAGCACCGACCAACTATGTTAACTAGTTATTTTTCGAATTTGGTTCACATGTTTATTGCTTTAAGAGTTTTTTCACTCTTATAAACTTCCATTTTTACAAGGTAATAAAAGACTTAGACGTTTATACAGTTTTGGATCTTGGATTCTGGCATGTTGACATATAAAAAAAATTAAGAATAAAAAGAAAAGAAGACTGAATATTAAAAGTCTTACGGTGGGTTGAGATGGAGCGTAAAACGCACTCCCCAATAAATGCAGGACCGATATTGAGGTGGAGTATAAAATGCACTCGCTTAATAATCTTCGGAGTTCGAAAAAAAAATCTCATTTGGCTTATGTTGATTATGTGGCCTTTATTGCTCGAGTTATTAGATTCATAGGGGTATTCTACATCTAGTGCCCTGAAGTCATCTGGATTGGAAGTCACTGATCAAAAGCTCATTAATGGGTAATTCTGATTAGCCTAAGGTAATTAAGGACTGTCCGAGTCAGATTTTACTTTCTTCATGCTAGAATCTTTTAATCATTTCATGTACTTGTGTCTTATTCTTAATGCTTGTTGAATGTTTAAGTTACGGAGTGTGCATATTAATATTAACAATCGACTGTGGGAACTTATTTGAGCTATGATTAGTCAGGACGGTTGGTCTCCACACACACATAGAATGGATCAAATACAGTCTTATGCTTAAAATAGAATGAACCCTTACTCATGTCTGTGTTTTCTTTATTATCTAGGAGTAGCTATGATTGAGCTTTATAGCCACGATGCTAGTATATAGTTTTATATTTCTTTCGCGTGGTAATTTACTACTATTATTTTTGTGTTAGACAGTTTGCTCGAGGACAAGCAAAGACTTAAGTTTGGGGTATTTGATGAGTGAGATTTTTACCCGCGAATCGGATACTTTATGGCTTAAATAGTTGCCTGATCTTCGTAGATTTTATGTAATTTTATATTATTGTATTATTATGCTTAAGGGAAGTATTGCAAGGCTTTACAAGACTTTTCTAGCTTTCAAGGACAAAATGGTCATTTTACAAACACTCGCGCCGCGGTGCCAATGCCATACCTTAATCTCAATGTATAACGCCAACCACCTATCGACTGACGTCACCTTGGCGTAGCGATACTACTTTGGTCCTTTATGGGCTCACAGCAAAGCAATGCGACCTCCGGTCTCTTGGTGCTAATTTGGCGTTACAGCGCCAACGATAGGCCTATTTCCCGCGCTGCAGCGCGAGCTCTGTTGCCCAGACAGAGAAGGGCTTGATTTGACCTAGCTAAAGAACGAACATATATAAAAAGGAAGCAAGCCTCTGCAATATAGGAGATATCAGACATCATACATCATAATATAGCTTAGGATAGAATAGTTTAGTTTTTCTTCCTCTTTTGTAATTTCTCTCTCTAGTTCTTAGTTAATGTCTATAAAATATTGATTAAAGAGAAGTCTAGTATTTCTTTAGAGCGAAAAGAGCTGTGAGCTACACGAATTGGAAAGCTTGATTTGAGCGGAATTCTTGGAGACTGAAGGGCCTTAACAGAGTTTCCTCTTATCCATTTATTTCCTCTGATTTTGTAATCCATTAATGTTGTCTTTATTGCTACTTATATTTTGTTCAATAGCTATGAATTTACTAATTACCAAATACTAATTCTTAACCAAACTAATTTTATTTAAACAATCAATTTAATGTTATAAATTAAATTATTTAATTACATTAATTCTAATTACCACTAATTAAAAATTAAATTATGGATATTTAAGATCACAACTTCACTTATTGCTTCATTTAAATTAATACACTTCTTATTAATTAAACTCACTATTATGAATTGTTAATCAAGAACACATAAGTAAATATGACCATCTCTCAATGAATCATACTCAAATCAACTTAAATCCACATATGATAGAATTAAGAAGAACAACCTAATTAATTAATTCAATATATCTCTATGTGAATTACAATTAAAAAGGATTTTAAGCACAAGTTTTTTTTCAAATTACATGAGATGAATAGGTATATCTCTATCCTATACATAAATTATGAATTCCAACGCCATGCAGAAAATACAATCACATACTACTATTACCATATCTAAATCTATAATTCATCTCTCGAATTCATATTGATTATCACGGTAATTGTTAGATAGGCAATTAAACAATAAACACAAACCATAATAGACAATCCAAGAATAATCACAATAATTAATAGAGAAGCATACTAAAAATAAACTATGCAATACGCTCCATTGTAATCTTAAACAAAAGATTTAGTTCATGATTAATGAATTAAAACCAAGAATCCACAATTGAATAAATATTAAAAGACAAAAATAAGAGTAGAGTGAAGATTAATAAATCTGTTGTCAACAAATCTCCATCTTCCTCAAGCTCCTACTCTCGATCTTCAATGGTATCCAAATTGCTTCAATCTCCAAAACTAATAAGAACAAGAGTTTTGTCCTAATCTACTCTAATCTAATCTAATGGAATCCTCTCTTTAATCCTGATGATTCCCCTCTTTTTATATGCCTCTTTATATCTCTTTTAATCCACCCGGAAATCCTTGATCAATCAGCTCGAACCAATCCTTCTTGAACTCAAATTCTTAAAAACTCATTTTTCTTCTTATACCCCCGCCTCGGCAGGGGTTTTTGTACTGGCTAGGGCCGCCCCGGCGGGGGGTGATCCTTTTGTTGGGCCATGTACCCCCGCCCCGGTGGGGGTTTCCTTTGCATTTATGCCCGCCCCCGGTGGGGGGTACTCCTTTGCATTTATGGCAAGTCTAGCCGTAATGTCTCCATTATTCCACCATGACACATAATGCAATCCTAAACACAAAACAAACACAAAAAAATAAAAATGAACAGAAATATATAGAATCAACACCATTTAAGTCTGAATTATAAGCCGATTCATAGGTATAGAACCCACTCATCAGTTAGTGGATAATTATTGTTGATAACTCCACATACTTAATGATTATTGTTAATCACACTTTGTGCAATCAAATTCTTGTTCTATTATTATTGAACTATGAATTTATTTAATTCATTTTATTCATGAACTGTTTATGAGATAGATCTATGCTAGTTGTATCAGCTAGATCAAAGATGATAAATTTGTTGAATCAAATATGTTTTGAATAGTTGTTCTTAATCAATTGGATTGGTAAGAACTCTTGAATGAGAAAAAGGACTATTTCATTGAAGCATGGTATTAGAAAACAATTTTTGTTCTATTATGAGTGTTTATGCATAAGTCACCAAGTATGAAAGGCTGATCCCAATGATTACCAAAACTTATTGAGAGGACCAGTTTACATACTGACAACCTTCATATATGTTAATGGTTATTTCAAACCACTCAACATCTATTATTCAATTATTGAGAATTAATTTATGTTCTTTCATAATCATATCCTATTGTTGAACATTGAAAGCTAAATTTCTTTCTAATCATTATATATCCTCCTTGTGTTTTAACGTGCTAAGCAAATTAGTTGCTTATTTTTCTTATATCATGACATTTATTTTAGCTAAGCCCGAGACGTCCAAGAAGGACAAAGGCAAAGGGAATGTACAAGAGTAGTTAAATGAGAAAGCTTATGTATTAGTTTAGTTTAAATGATATTTAGTTATGTAAACTCTTTATTGTATTAAGGGTTTATTTAAGTGAAAGTTAATAGACCTTGGGACTATGTATAAGACTTTATTATGATGAACAATGTATGTTTATTTATTTGCGATAGACATAGAATGTGCATGTTATAGATGGATCGTGAGCACTGGATCCGAGGTTAGAGAACCTAGATTTTGGGGCGTCACAACAAAATCAGCACGAAGTCAATAAATTTGGAAAATCTAGCATGACTGGAAGATTTACAAAATCCATGTTTTTCCATCAAATTCAATCTTTACTCCATCATTTCATTACTTAATCATTCTATCAATTTTCAACACCATCAATACTCACTAAACTGAAATTTTTAGTTCTTACTATATAACATATCTATTCCCAGTATAGCTCATCAAACTTACCACACCTTTGAGTTTAGGAACTTACCACAGTAATATTAGTTTAGGAGCTTGTCCTAGCAAAACGTAGTCCAAGAACCAATCAGAGATTGTCCATACGCTTAGGGGCTCAAAAACATATATATAATTATGAGTCACCATTATACCATAAGCATGAGTTTTAAGAACTCGCACCTAATCTTAATATTCTCTAACTTAATTTTAATAGTCTCTAACTATCAAATATAAATATGAGAAAAGAATCACCTTCTCGCCATATGTATATCGATAGCAAGACACCAACATTTCAATGATTATCATTGTGAGAAATCGAGTGTGAGCACAAAGACTCTGCCTATACAATGGTTTGTACCACTCAGCCATCACATGAGTCTTCAATTGAAATTCCACCTAACTCTATCTTACTCTTAACTTGCTCTTTGCTCGATACAAATTTTCCTTATCTCATCCTTTATAACTTCTCATGAGTTTATCTCGTACCATTTCATAGTAAATTTCCTTTATAGCATCAAGCTATAACTACTTAGTCAATACAAACTATTTATCATTTCATAAATCAATCTAATCGCATCGCGATCTTATTCTACCATTAGTTTACCTTCTGATTCTTTCCTATTTTTTGACCGTCTTACAAATTTTACAACATTCTTTCCTTTCTTTTTAATTATAGTCTTTTGATTATAGAACTCAGATGTTTCCTGATCTTCTGACTTTTCAGGTTCTTCTTTGAACCTATTCACATGAATTTTTTGAATCCATTTAGTATCAACTAAACTCTATTTAAGTTTATTCTCGTTATTTTTAACATCTTCATCTTTTAGACATCTCTATTAATTAACACTTAACATCTTCATTACCGGAGTCAGGTGACTCCTGATCCTCATCTTCTAGATACTTCAAGATTCTTCTTTGAATCTGCTCATTTACATTTTAATCTCTTCTTTATAAATGTTCAAAATTTATTTCTTATCACTTAAAATCTATCTGAGTTTATCCTTTAACATCTTTACTTTCCCTCACTAAAGTTATAGCCTAAGGCACTCTTACCTAAGATTTATAACCTACAACTTTGATACCAACCTGTAATGCCCCCAAATCCGGATACTCGATACCTCGGATCTGGTGCATTACGTTTGATTATTTATAACTTTTATTTATAAATTAATGGATACAACTTTGCTTTGATACCAAATAGGATATTAATTCCTTTCATTTCTAGGATCTATATAATGACTCCAAAGCTTTAATAAGTTAATTCTCAATCTTGGTTATTAACCATTTTCTTTACATTACATTTGATGTTATACATAATAATAATGCGGAATAATTAAAATTTTTCTGTATTCTTTATTTATTTACCTGTTGACAATTACAAGTCCTTCAATTGAATCTATTCTATGATTTGATTCACCAGAGTTACATTATAGGACTTCACATCCGAATTCGATATCCTTATATACCGAGTAATTACAGCTTTACAACTCTACATAAGTTTAACATTGAAAATAACTATCAAGTGCATCATCAAAAACCTAAAACATGATTCACAACCATATCTGTAGATAAACAAATCAATCTTCTTGTGTTACTATTGATCTCAATCATTTTAGTAGCACATAACGTTACCTTGAATCCTTAACCTACAAAAATGGTTATTTGCAAGGATGAGCTCAACAACCCAGCAAATCTAATAATTTTCATGCATGACATAACACATAATATCATGCTTAGTTTACACAATCATAATCATTTAAATTCATTACGCATGCTGCTTTTCATATAACAAGTATAGATATGAACTTCTTAAACATATAGTCATAGATTGACTTTCCAATTTCAAATACATTTTATATGCATTTCATACAAAATTCCATATTCTTATAATATAATTCAACTAACAGTTATCACATTTATATAGCAAATAGGAACTAAAAGACTTGATTGGCTCGTAGATTACCAACTACAACTTAACTGGTTTTGTGATGCCCCAAATTTAGGTACTTGAAACCCGAACTCGGTGCTTCACGATACCATTTCTTTGAGCGAATAATAAAAATAATAATATAAACATTAAACTTAATTTACATACATCAAAGTTTTCTAATCCCCCATGTTCACAACCTTTAATACATTACATTACATGATGGTAATAAATATCATTGTCTTAGTAGAGTCTAAATATTACATAGGATAGCATATAACTTATTCTGCAACTTTTCCTTTTCTTTTGTTCTTGGTTGAGCCTTCAGGTTGATCACACTTAACTGAAAACATTTAAATTAAGCAAGAATGAGCATTTGAGTGCCCAGCGAGTAATAGTAAATAATAAACGTTAGCTGAAAAAAGTAAATGTTTTCTGTGAATGACACTTCTACAACAAATCAACAGTTGTGAAGTAAGCTGAAGCAACCATAAACAACATATCAATTCTAGTTCAAAATTTTGAAACTACGTACTGACTATAAATGGAGATCAGTCGACAGACTATGAACATTGTTTTTAATTTTTGAAAAGGTTAAACAAAACTTCATATGTAAACCGTCATAACTTACAGGCACGAGGGTGATCAGCCCGTTATGCCCTGTATTGATCAATACTACATGTTCAAATGATATTTTTGTCCAGCATATCCGCCTTAGGCGCACAAAAGTTTCCTATATTCAGGATGTTCATACTTAGTTTGAATCCGAACCAAAACAATTCAGTTGGATATCAATAAGGTTCTATCGTGTTCAATGATATTTTTAAATCTATGTTTAGCTGAGTCAAATAGCTTAGATGGCTTTTTTAATTAACTTATACACACTGGAAACCAATAAGTATGTATCAACATGTGATTAAATACAATAATTATCCAAGTGAGGTCACTTATATAACCATGCTTAAAAATTAACGAACATAATAAATATCAGGATTGTATAATAATACTATATTAATAAACAATGATCAGATAATTTAAAAACTTTTATGAATACAAATGTTTGGATACATAATCAATAACAATAGAGTTAATAATCTAGCATAACGATAATATAATTCTAAAACTTTCTTACTCATGTCCATTGCATAAAGTAAATGCAAAGGTAGGACAACTTGCTGATGCTCATCGCCATCTTCTTGTCCTAAACTTAGTTTTATCTTTTATACAACGACCTATCATTCATAATTCTTTCGATTAGAATAACATAATATAACACATATTACTGCTATTTGCAGTTAGCACATAACCTAATCACATTGTCACACATGTTTAACAGTCATTGGGACACAAACAGACACTTATCACGTCCACCTATCAAGTTCTAAAACATTTCGGTGTACCGACAGCTTTATCGGGTAATTATCAAGTTTTATGTTAATAAAACTCTTATTATTATGGATAATTTAAATATCAGTCATATTATTTTTAAATGCCTTATAATAATTTTTAAATTATTATTATAATTTATCATGATTTTTCAAACACTAGAATCATTATTAAATGATTAAATATTAAATAATTCTATTATCATTAATATTTAAATAATATTAAAATATTAATGAAACCATTGCCAAAATAGTAAATTTATTTATAATAACTCAAAATATTTTTAAAGTATTAATATTACCCTTAAATAATTTTTAAAATATTTAAAATCATTTTAAATAATTACCATTGATATTTAAATATTAATGTATTATTTATCAAAATATTAAAAGTCATTTATTATAACTTAAAATATTTTTAAAACATTTATATCCTTTTTAAATGATTTTAATTCAATAAAACCATTTTTAAACTATTTATTTAATATATTTATTAAATAAGTCTATTATCATTAATATTAAATTATTAATGAAATTTACCTTTAAATATTAAAAGTTATATTTTATAACTTAAAATATCTTTAAACACTTTATTTGTATTTAAAATGATTTTTATAATATTAAAATCATTTTTAAACTAATTATTTAATATAATTATTAAATAAATCTAATATAATTAATATTAAATAATTAATAAAATTTCTTTGTAAAATATTAAATTTTATATTTTATAACTTAAAATATTTGTACATACCTTATTATCATTTAAAATGTTTTTTAATTTAATAAAATCATTTTTAATTAATTTATTTAATGCATTTATTAAATAAATTAAATATCAATAATATTGAAATAATTACTAATATTTATGAAAAATATGTCAAATTATTAAAATTTAATTTTTATAACTTGAAATAATTTTTGTAATTTTCAGAAATTATTTTCTATTTTAATGAACTTTTAGAAATTTAGAAAACTAAAATAATTAAATCTGTCGCTAAAGGCTTTAGCGACGGTTTCTGTCGTTGATGGGGTTCTTGAGCTCAAAAACACTGACAATCAGTGTTCAAGAGGCTACCTTTGACCAATCATAAATCTTTGTACAAGTTGTTTCTGGGCATGCTAAGACACTGATTGTGTAATGTTTATTTAACACTACACATAGCAACAACAATCTAGGTCATTAAATATCATATGATCAAGATATGATGCTCTAAAGTCGTTGTCAAAGCTTCTTGGGTTTTTTTGGGTAACCCAGAAACCCAGTCAGCTTCGAGGGTCCATATCAAGGCTTAATAATCTTAGGGTTCTGGTTGATGTTATGGTGCTCTAATGGGTCAAACATGTAGTCTACATGACAAGGTACAAATACCATTCATCAGATCAGTCAAACTACATCAGAAACATAAGCTAGCATCCGATCAAACCTTGTCAGAAAGGAGTGTTCTTGAGTTTTCTAGGTTACCCGAGAAACCGAGTTCGTGAACGAGTAGGCTAGTTTGACCATCATTTATTTTCATTATGTTGTTTATCTAAGTGATATAGGAGCATGAATCAATAGTACACATACAAGAGTATAACCTTAACACACTAACACAAGGAAAACAGTAAACACATGCAAGATCCGGGCTCTTGAACTTGTTGTCAGACACTGCTAAACATGTTATGGGTTACCCAGAAAATAGAATGTCATAGTCGGTCAACGTAGTTTGACCTTCCATAACATGAAATATACACATGATCTAAGCATGATTTCAAGTCCAGATCAAAGTCCTCCTATCATACTACAGTCTAAAACATAAAACATACAAAATTATTAACAAAGAAAAATCTACAACCTCTAACTTTGGCTTATCAGACAAAAATTTAGGGTTCGAAAAACTTTGATTTTTGAGCACTTTGATGTTATGGATCTATGATGTAACATCATAGATCACTAAATAACATCATATAACACATGTTTAAACATAAACACATAACATTTAACATAGCAACTAAGATCAGATTCTAAGTTAGGTTTATACCTTTCTATGAACAAATTCTTGATTCTATGCTTCTGATCTGTTAGTGTAGATAGTGGGACTTGATAATGGACTGATTTACTAAAGAAATTTGTAGGGTTGGAGAGAGAGAGAGAGAGAGAGAGAGAGAGTTGGTTAAGAGATTGGTGATCAAATGAGCAAGAATGTTCACATTTTTCTCTCTTTAGTCTATATATATAACATGAATGCAATGTATGTAGCTGAAATATGGCTGATTGCTGGAGTTTTAAGTCAAATGGAAAGTCTAGGGTTGGTCACCAACTCCAACACTTGGCAAGATTTGCAAGTAATCTAATAAAAATATGAAAAAGGGCATTGTGGTCATTTTGCTAGCAAATTTAATGGCTAAATTGTAACTTGACAAACCCTTAGGGTTTGACCCTCAGGGTTTTCAGAAATCTAATTTTCTAGGATTTTTATTTAGGGTTTAAAATTGCAAATTTAGTTTCTAAAAATAGAAAATTAGGGTTTCGTAATCACCTCAAGTCTTTTAATTACATTATACTTGAACATTAGGGTTTAAGGTCCACTAATTAGCATAATTAGGGCTTATAATTAGTGATTAGGGTTTTTATTTTAGTAATTAGGGTTTCTAATAATTAGGATTTTCCTTAATTAGGTCAATAATTAAAAACTTATATCATTAATTATAAAATCACAATTCCTTGTCAATCTAAAACTCCTATTTGAGTTTCAAATTAGGGTTTAACAGTTTAATATTAGGATTTTCTCACGATACACTATAATTGACCAACCATGATCAATATACACATACAGTACATATTTATAGAACTGAAATATAACTAATATAATATTATTATTCTCATTCTTTATTCAAAATCCAAAATTAGGGTTTTGAATCCATATCCGACCTAACTTTCATATATACTATAATTAATTAAGTTAAAATAATTAACTTAACGAATCTGAATACATACATATAATAAAATAATTATTATAATTATTTCATATATTAAATAATACTATAATCATATTTCATTAAAATAAATAATAAAAACATTTCTCTTATAAAATTAATTTATTATAAGAATATAATTTATAATGATCAAAAACTATTTAAAATTATTCTTGTAATAAATAAATTTTATTCATCATCATATATACATACACTTTACCTTGTACATATTCCCACCTTTAAAATAAAAAAATTATATGCAAAAATTCTTATTTAATTATATTAAAAATATTGTGTTAGTTCCCGAAGGCACAATAGTTATATAGAAGGGGGGGTTGAATAGATATTTAAAACTTTTCATTAAATACTTTGTTAGTTTTGTTAATGATTCAAACACATCGAAATTAAGATTTGTTTGAACTACCTCTTAAATATTGTGAGTTAATGAGAGTGAGGCAGTTATAACAGTTATAACAGTTATGTAATAGACACAACATTTTTAAGTGGTTCAGAGCACTTAACGCTCCTAATCCACTCTTCTACTCCTTAAGTAGGAAATCCACTAAGGATATCTTTTACACTTTCTAAATCTCACAGATTCCTTCTAGATCAGTAGTATAGGCACTTCTTAGTTCACTTTTGAACTCTTCAAGTCTAGCAGACTTGGTTCTTCACAATTCACTTAGAACTCTTCAAGTCCTTCTGACTTGGAACTTCTTACTTCACTTGATTGGTAGTTCATGAGTTCTTGATTGGTGCTACTCAGTTGTCGTTAAGCTCTTATTCGAAAGAACTGAGTAGCTGAGCAAGCTTTCTTTTTTTTCATATCGTAGAGTTGAGAGTTGAGTGCTCTTCAGCGTTTTGTTCAATGCTTGCTTACACTTCATCTACAAAATGTTTCGCATATATTTGATCCTTGAAATGTATCCGTTGAAGATATCCGTTGAAGCATTAAATGCGTTTGACATTTCTGAACTTTGATGGAGACTTTTCTGCACATCTTCTGATTTGTATTCTGGCCCACTGACACGGTAGACTTCCATCTCACCTAACACCTGAAAAGGTGTTTTCCTCTGACCCATGGTACTTTCCTTAGCTTCTTTAATACGTTTCTTTGTTGTATACTAAGGATATCTTTTGTGTCATTGCGACTAGTGAGGACTTCAACGTTTATAACCCATTCCACATTTGTTGGGATTTATCTTTAAACAAATGCGCAAGGCTCGATGCTTCTGACATAGACATATGGTGCTCTACGATTCTGATCGTGGTGACTTGCCGCCTTGACGCTTGATTCGATACTTAGCGAATAAGAGCACTACGATTTCTCGTAAGAACTTGGCAAATGTTTGGACCATTCTACGATTTCTGGAGAGGCCCTTCAAGGTAGACACACTACAATCCTCAATGCTCTATGATTCTGCCTTGGCTTCTGCAAAGTCTCGATCAGCTCAGTAGACTACGATTTTGTTGAAGCCTATCTATTACATCTCAAGACATAGATCAACCTAACATCTTTGATCTCCTCATAAATACATTCATTTACAGAATGATAAACATTAAAAGCTTAGATCAACGTAACATATTTGATCTATCACTAAGTCCTTGTACATATATTCCTTGAAGGACTTTACATAAAATCATGGGCATTTACTTGAAACATCAAATCAAAATATGTAGTTTCCCAACAATTTCCCCCTATTTGAGATTGACATAACCCATGAGATTTGTGTCATGATTATCAATTTCTAGATGCAATTGTTAGAAAGTAAATATGACTTCATATTTCAGTGAGCAACTGAAATTTCTAAAGAATAAGCATGAATTTATTGATGTTTGAAGATAGATATTACATTTATGTTCAGTTACATCAATAGGAATTAAATTTCAACTTATCTATATTTCTTCGGCTTTTTGCCTCGTGGAGGATTGGCATACTCCTCAGCTCTTTTTTTTATCGATTCATCTCTCTTTGCTATAACTTCCAGCTCACTTTGACTTAGTCTTTCATTGTGATCATGCCTATTCATGAATACAGGATCTCCAATTGGCATTCTTAGGCCTGTGGTGGTCACTTCTTATGAGCCGGGAGTAGGCCCTTGACTCCTTAATGATTGAGCCAATATAATTGGCTGCTGATCAGATCGTTGAGTTTGATGGCCAGATCGTGGAGTCTGATGGTGAGACTGCCTTGGAGGAGGACTCCTTGATGATTGAGCTAAAAATGTGCCTCTGCCTCTGCCATTACCTTGATCTCCTTTCCCTTTATTCTCCCCCTTTATGTCAGCATGAAGGGTTCGAATGTCTTCAGATAGACGAGTCATGCCTTGAACAAGATTGTTGAGCTAACTTTGGGATTGAGAAATGTCTTCACGATTCTCTTGAATGAGAGCATTAGATTGAGCTTCCCTTTGTTGGAGGATGGCCAGAATATTGCCGGTCTGCTTTATTTGGCCCATGGAGAATTCTTGAAATTCTTTAAATGCAATTTGTAGATTTGTGATGTTGTTCATCATAAGGTTGTTCTGAGATTCCCGAGTCTTCTGTAAGATCAGAATAACATCCCCATGTCTCTTAGCAGCTTGAAAATGGATGTGATCTCGGTCATTTATGCTCTAAAGTATCTCTTTTATGATTTCCCTAAGTCGCTTTGTGAGCTCAAAACTTAGGGTGCTTAGGAAAGCATTGGAAACATTGATCATATTAGTCAGTCTCATTTGAACGAGTTCAATGTGATCTTCAAGACTGTCTTCTATGTCCTTGGTCACTTTCTTGGTCGCTGCTGATAATTTAATTTTGGTGGGAAGATCTGAAATGAGTTCAATGAGTTGTGGACTGTTTGCAGGAGGGATCCTTGTGTATTGATCTTGCAGGGTGTAGAGAGCAAGATCAAGGTTGAAATATTCATTTGAGGATGAGGAAGGAATATCTGATGGAGGGGCTGGTGTTTGGGCTTCATGAGGAGGTGACTCTTCAATTTGAGCGTGTGACTCTATGATTGAGCTTGAGTCAGTAATCATAGAGATGATAGGAGATTGGATCAAAATAAAGTTGGGCAAATTTGGTTCATCAGTTAAAAAATGTTGGGATTTTATAACTTGGAATTGATTAAGTGGATGTAGAATCACCTCCAACCATCTTGGCAGTTCATAGAATTGGTTGAAGAATGATGGGGGACAGCCCCTTCTTAGTGACTACCTTTTTGTCTTCTTCTTTAAGTACTTCTTTATTAACAAGAATGTACTTTTTGACCAATTTCCTTCTTGGTTTCCTAGGCTGAGCCACAGCCTTAGGACTTTCTCCAGCTTAAGCTCTTATTGGTCTATCAGATTGAGAATCTGTTGCAGCAACTTCTTTGGGAGAGTTGTCCTGTCTGGTCTCTACGATCGGTAGAGAGTCTATGATCGAAGAGACAGAGGGCCTCTTGGATTTGTGACTGTGTTTACTCTTCTTCAGCAGCTAAGAGATGGTAGCTCTGTCTTCATCTGCCTCAGCCTGTTGTTCTTTCCTTCTCAAGATCCTCAGAGTTACAATGTCAGAATATTCTTGAGGTGCATCAGTGGTTGACCCATGGGGTTCCTCTGTCATTTGAGCCTTCAGCTTTCTCTTGCCCTTGCTTTTTCTAACTAAATGAATGGGTTCTTCTTTGTTGATCTCTTCCTCTTCTTCTTCTTCAGTCTCTTTGACAATAGACATATTTCCTGGAATCCCTGATTCCTTTGCATCACTAGTCCTTCAACTGGACTCAGACATCATTCTTACAGTCTTTGCTGGATTCCTTTTCCAGTTCTCGAACAACTACTGAGTCATTCTTCTATTTGGATTTATGAATTCGCCTTCATCATCCCTAATTTTATCTCCCAAAGTAGACTGTAGGATGATGATAATGAATTTCCCGTAGAGCATCTTTCTAAAACTCTTTGATTTCTTCGAGATTAGTATCCATTTCTCAATCCAGTCAAGTAGTAGAGCTCCATAGTTGAGTTGAATTCCACAACTTATGGCTATCATGAGCTTGAGTTGTACTTCATTTACAGAGTCATGGCCAAAGCTTTTGCAGTATATGCATTTCCCAACAATGTCTGCCAAGAATTCATACCTCTGAGGAAACTCTTTCTTCTTGTATCCTTTGACAGTGGGAAACTTCTTGTGGTACATTCTCTTAAGTCCTTTATGGAAATCGATGCCCTCTATGGACGAAAACCCTTTCGATTTGAAACCTAGGGCTAGATTTATGTCCTCAACCTTGAGCTTAATTTCCACGTCCCTAACCCTCGTTGTAAGACCCCAACTTTTATGAATAAAAATTAAATTTATCTCGAAATATAATATTGAATATTACGGTATGGATATGATATAATGTTATAGTTGTGGGTAATATTCACAAATTTTTCAAAGTAAGCAAGTTGTTATAAAATATTCGATTGGTCAGGGAATATTCGTTTTAGCAGAGAATATTCTTACGACGGCACAATCATTGGTGGACCCCAGAACGGAAGTATTGTCGTAGTTAGAAAATGACAGAAATATCTTTTTATAAAAATAACGGCAAAAGTTTTACCGTTAAACTGTTGAACTACCCAGTGGTAAAAGTACAGTAATACACGTGGTTGCATAGTAGCACACAATATTGATTATTGATGCTTACGTGAGAAGTCACTCAGTTATACTCAATTATTACTACAGTAATTGCTGCATAGTATCTCACATTATTTGATTCAATTATTTTCAAAGTATTAATATTTTATATTATTAAATCAATAATTGAGACGATAAAGTTATTAATATTATTATTTCCAATATTGACGATGTCTAGAAAGTTCTGACCATGAGAGGTTTGGTCACCTAATTGCGAGCCAATAGGGAGAAATCCTTATCGGAAAGCCCCCTCTTTCCTGGGAATGATCTGGTTGTTAAATATTGTGAGTTATAATATTAATGATGAATAATTATTAAAGTATTAAGAATGTGTTTATTGAAAATAAGTGAATTACAAAAGTTGGAGGGGAATAATGCAAACTTGGAAAACTTTAGGGCTACTAAAGTGTAATAAGTTAAATCAATCTGGACCATTTGTGGTGGTTTTAATAGTAAATCAATCTGGACCGTCGGTGGTGGTTTTAAAAGTAAATCAATCTGGACCGTCGGTGGTGGTTTTAAAAGTAAATCAATCTGGACCGTCGGTTATGGTTTTAATAGTAATCAATATGGACCGTCCGTTCTAATAGTAAATCAATCTGGACCGTTTGTGAATTAGTTACTATTTAGTCATTTCTCCTATAAATAGAAGCTTAATTCTTATTTCATTCTCACCAATTCACGGAGACACTCAAGAGAAACTATAGAGGGAGAAACTATAGAGTGCAAGAAGAAGAGTATCCTGCTACTTCACTATTGCAGTATCCAGCCTTCTACTAAGGTAAGGGATATTATTTGTTTTATTCGTAAGGGATGTTATTTCTTTTGTATTCGTAAGGGGTATTATTTCTTTTGTATTCATAAGGAATACTATTTTTCGTATTCATCCTTTTAATATGTCGGAATAACCTGTCTACGCGGATTACGTACCGTATGACAGGTGAAAATCCATTTGCAGTTTCGTATGTTAATTCTTTTTATATTCTTAAATCTAAACTTACTATGGTAAGTATTGCTTCTATAATCCTTGAAAATAGTAGAATATTCTTGAGTTTTGCGCTTCATCCAGTATCGTTTCATTGAAATATTGATCTGAACTTTCTTATTAAATATCAATATTTTCACCTGGGGTTCTATTTATGGGTTACTATTCATAGTTACTATTCACTATAATATTATTCACTCGGGTATTCGGGGTACTTTTCATGCCGGGGTACTATTCACAAGTTACTATTCACTCGATTATTATTCACTTAAATATTATTCACTCGGGTATTCGGGGCACTTTTCATGTCGGGGTACTATTCATGGGGTATTATTCTCAAAGTACTATTCATATGGTACTATTCACGAGGTACTATTCAACGAAAAATTTATTTCTTTTCTGTCCAAATTATTTTTGATACATGGATATTATTCTTGAATTTTACTCCACAAAGCAGTATCATGTTGACAATTTGGACATTATTGAATTCTAGATAAATTAAATTATAAATCTTTAAAAATTTATCCTTTACTTTCTTTTAATTGAATTCTTATATCATTGTCATCATCCTCATGCTTATATTGTGATGAAAGTTATCTTTGGCTTACGTGCATAGATGGACTATTGATTGGTATGATTATGACCAAGGATAATTCGGTATAATCACGACCATTGATGATTACACGGATATTCTTGGCCCGTAGTGCAAGAATAATTTATGGACGTGATACTAATGAATATCCTTAGCCCGTAGTGCAGGGATGATTCGATGATGTGATATATTTATTAAGCTGAGTCCCAGTGATAAAGTTAATGATAAACTTTTTAAATCATAGAAGATAGTAGATAGCATGCTCTACTTGACTCTTCTAATGGATTGCTTGTTCCACATCAGTTAAACTTGTTGTCTATTATATTCTATCAGTTTAACATTGTTGAAGGCTAATGATAACTTATTCTGCATTATTTTAGTCATAATATTTCTTACTGGGCTAGTTGAGCTCACCCTTTTACTTCCGTTGTTCTCTTCAGGAAATGAGAACGTAGCCAGAACTAGTCGGGGAATGGAGTGATGGTCCGACATGGTGTTATAGTAGTCCTCACTATTCTATAAAATAGTGTGATAATAAATGTAGAGGACTCCATTTGAGTTTGGATATTGTCTAGAAGACAATATTCAGGTAAAAACTCTCAGCTCATGTTGTATAATTAAGTTTGTATTTGTATTCAGTACCATGTATTTGGCGACCCAAGTTGGGTGATGTATACCTATTTTGGGGGCATCTCAGTTGGTATCAAAGCTTAGGGATATGATCCCGGGCTGAGATATGAGACAAGAACTAGGAGGGGAGAGACGAGGAATTCCTTCGTTAGTATGACCTACGTAAGTTTTTTTGGTATTTAATTGGTAGGTCAGAGTATAGGAATATTATGTGTCATGTCAATTAACCCTTATTTTGTGGTACTGTTTGAAAAATGGCATCTGAAAATGTTGAGATCAACAATAAAGCACATGAGATAGTTGAGTCACCAACGATAAATACCCAGGATAATGTGCAATAGAAAGACAATAATCCTCAAGTAAACAACAACACTGATTAAATGATAAACGTTGGGATGTTCAGAGGCTTTATGCAATTCATACAACATCAGGCGAGAGCGGCTCCTGTTTAAAATGTAGCTGGAAATTATGGCAACTCACAGATGGTCACCACTAAGAAATTCAAGGAGCTGGGACCATCGGAGTTTTGGGGAAAGCCATAACCACTTAAGGCAGAGATGTGGATAAAGTAGATCACCAAGATATTTGATGTCTTGGGATGCTTCTAGGAGCAAAAGGTTCCCTTTGCCACCTTCATGTTAAGAGGAGAGGTAGATTATTGGTGGGAATCAGTAAAGTGTACCTAGCCTGCCGCACTCAAAATGTCTTGGGAGAAGTTCCAAGAGATGCTCAATGACAATTACTTTCCCAAAAGTATTCATCAGATGAAGGAGGTGGAGTTTATCAAGTTGGAGCAAAACAATATGACCGTGTCGCAGTATGAGACTAAGTTTGCCGAGTTGTCTAGGTTCGCATCCCATTTGGTTGATAATGAGGAGAGAATGGCATAAAATTTTTACGCGAGGTTTGAGACCGAAATAATCGATACCTCATTTCTCACAAACTATGTTTGTATTAGGATGTTGTAAATAGGGCTCGATTATTGGGCGTTATAATGAGTCAACCCAACCAAGAGAGCGGTAGACAAGTCGATAATACCGGTGGTAGCTTGATCATCGAGCGGTGAGAACAAGCGTGGAGGAATTAACATGCGAAATGGTAACCACTCGATGGTAATCATGGCCAAGATAATAGAAGTGGAAATTTCAAGAAGAAGAGATTCAATAATGATGGAAAGACGTCAGCACCAACACTTGTTGTTAAGGAAGGAGAATGACCGCCAGTCGTATATTACAAAATACGGAGGGGAGGGACACATCAGTCCAAACTGTACGCAGCAATCAAAGCATGTTACAATTGTGGAAGAGAAGGTCACCTGGCCAGATTTTTTTGTGCACCAAAGTCAATTCCAACTCGGATGGAGGCATCAAAGGACGTCCCAGACAAGACAAAATTGGTAGTTCAAGGGAGAGCGTTTGTCGTAACCTCCAAAAAAGCGAGGAATCCGAACAAGGTGATCACGGGTAAGCTAATCATAAACTCTTACGAAGTTTATACCTTATTTGATACCGGTTCTACCCACTCTTTTATTTCTCTTACTTGCGCTCAATGTTTAAATTTAACTCCGGAGAAATTAGACTTTGACTTATTGGTTGAAACTCCGTTAGGAGAAACCTTCGTTATCTCCACTGTTTATAAATTTTGTTTGATTCAAATCAACATTTTCACATTACATGTCGATCTTATCTCTTTGAAAATACTTACATTTGATGTGATTTAGGAATCGACTGGTTAACCACTCATCATGCTAAAATCGATTATTTTCGTAAGGTTGTTAGCTTTCATATTCCTAACCAACGTATTATGTGAATTCAAGAAACCAAACCTAAAGTTAATTACTATTATATCAAGCCATAAAGCTATTTGTTTATTAAAAAATGGATGTCAAGCTTTCTTAGCCTATGTCACGGATTTAAAAAAAAATACGCCAATCTTGAATGATATTACTATTGTTAATAAATTTTCTGACGTATTCCCTGAAGAACTTCTTGGCCTACCCCCAGAGTGTGAAATCAAATTTTATATCGACCTTAAACCCAGTACAAAACCCTCAAATACTTCTTCATCCAAAATGAACATATCATGCGCCAAAGACATTGGCTCGAGCTGTTGAAGATTACGACCATACCATTCCATATCATCGTAGAAGAGTGAACATGGTAGCTAACGAGTTGAGTAGAAGATTGTATGCAGTTATGAGTGTGACGTTGTTAACACAAAGACTCATTTCGTACGACTTACAAAAGATGGAGATAGAGTTAAAGACTCAAAAAACCTACGTGAAGATAGCAAATATAAGATTAGAACCGACTTTAATCGATAAATTTAAAGTCACTCAAGCTACAGACTCAGAGCTGATGAATGTGAAGAAGAAGGTGCGAGAAGGCATTATTCTAAAAGAAAGAATCAACGGATAGAGGAAATCTCAACCCTCAATTTTTTTTGCCCATTTAAAATGGTCGATCGAGTAGGAACTGTGATCTATAGACTCGCCTTACCGCCAAGTATGTCACATGTTCATAATGTTTTTCACGTATCAATGTTACGTAAATATATGGATGACCCGAACCACATTATTGAATTAGAACTAGACGAGATAGCATAAGATTTAACGTATGAGGATATACATGTTAAAATCTTTGATAAGAAGGATCATATTCTACGCTCCAAGGTTATACCTCAAGTCAAAGTTTTGTGGAGAAACCACGATGTGGAGGAAATGACCTGGGAGTTAGAATCTGATATGAAATCAAGGTATCCTCACCTCTTCGACATATCAGGTACGTACCCTAATTTCGAGGAGGAAATTTCATAAGAAGGGGAAGTTGTAAGACCCCAACTTTTATGAATAAAGATTAAATTTTTCTCGAAATATATTATTGAATATTATGGTATGGATATGATATACTGTTATATAGTTGTGGGTAATATTTGCAAATTTTGCAAAGTAAGCAAGTTGTTATAAAATATTCTATTGGTCGGGGAATATTCATTTTAGCAGGGAATATTCGTACGACAGCACAATCATTGGTGGACCCCACAACGGAAGTATTGTCATTGTTAGAAAAGGTAAGAAAAATCTTTTTATAAAAATAACGGCAAAAGGTTTATCGTTAAACTGTTGAACTACCCGGTGGTAAAAGTACAGTAATAGTGGGGTTGCATAGTAGCACACGGTATTGATTATTGATGCTTACGTGAGAAGTCACCCAGTTATACTCAATTATTACTACAGTAATTGCTGTATAGTATCTCACATTATTTGATTCAATTATTGTCATAGTATTAATATTTTATATTATTAAATTAATAATTGAGACGACAAAGTTATTCATATTATTATTTGCAATATTGACGATGTCTACAAAGTTCTGACGAGGAGAGGTTTGGTCACCTAATTGCGCGCCAATAGGGAGAAATCCTTATCGAAAAGCCCTCTCTTTCCTGGGAATGATCTGGTTGTTAAATATTGTGAGTTCCAATATTAATGATGAATAATTGTTGAAGTATTAAGAATGTGTTTATTGAAGATAAGTGAATTACAAAAGTTAAAGGGGAATAATTCAAACTTGGAAAACTTTAGGGGTACTAAAGTTTAATAAGTTAAATCAATCTGGACCATTGGTGGTGGTTTTAATAGTAAACCAATATGGACCGTCGATGGTGGTTTTACTAGTAAATCAATCTGGACCATCGATGGTGGTTTTAATAGTAAATCAATTTGGACCATCGGTGGTGGTTTTAAAAGTAAATCAATCTAGACCGTCGGCGGTGGTTTTAAAAGTAAATCAATCTGGGGATAGTAAATTGGTGGTGGTTTTAAAAGTAAATCAATGCACGGGAATGTGGGTTGTGGTTTTAATAGTAATCAATATGGACCGTCCGTTCTAATAGTAAATCAATCTGGACCGTTTGTGAATTAGTTACTATTTAGTCATATCTCCTATAAATAGAAGCTTAATTCTTTTTTTCATTCTCACCAATTCACGGAGACTCACAAGAGAAACTATAGAGAGAGAAACTATAGGGAGCAAGTAGAAGAGTATTCTGCTACTTCACTATTGCAGTATCTAGCTTTCTACTAAGGTAAGGGATATTATTTGTTGTATTCGTAAGGGATATTATTTGTTGTATTCGTAAGGGATGTTATTTCTTTTGTATTCGTAATGGGTATTATTTCTTTCGTATTCATAAGGAATACTATTTTTCGTATTCATCCTTTAATATGTCGGAATAACCTATCTATGCGGATTACGTACCGTATGACAGGTGAAAATCTATTTGAAGTTTCGTATGTTATTTCTATTCATATTCCTAAATCTAAACTTACTATGGTAAGTATTGCTTCTATAATCCCTGAAATTAGTGGAATATTCTTGAGTTTTGCGCTTCATCCAGTATCGTTTCATTGAAATATTGATCTGAACATTCTTATTAAATATCAATATTTTCACCCGGGGTACAATTCATGGGTTACTATTCACCCGGTTACTATTCACTATAATATTATTCAGTCGGGTATTCGAGGCACTTTTCATACCGGGGTACTATTCATAAGTTACTATTCACCTGATTACTATTCTCTCAAATATTATTCACTCGGGTATTCGGGGCACTTTTCATGTCGGGGTATTATTCACGGGATATTATTCCCGAAGTACTATTCATAGGGTACTATTCACGGGGTACTATTCACCAAAAATGTATTTCTTTTCTATCCAAATTATTTTTGATACATGGATATTATTCTTAAATTTTACTCCACAAAGCAGTATCATGTAGACAATTGGACATTATTGAATTCTAGATAAATTAAATTATAATTTTTTAAAAATTTATCATTTACTTTCTTTTAATTAAATTCTTATATCATTGTCATCATCCTCATGCTTATATTGTGATGAAAGTCTTCTTTGGCTTACATGCATAGATGGACTAATGATTGGTATATTTATGACAAGGGATAATTCGGTATAATCATGACCATTGATGATTACACGAATATTCTTGGCCCGTAGTGCAAGAATAATTTGTGGACGTAATACTAATGAATATCCTTGGCCCGTAGTGCAGGGATGATTCGATGATGTGATTTATTTATTAAGCTGAGTCCCATCGATAAAGTTAATGATAAACTTTTTAAATCATAGAAGATAGTAGATAGCATGCTCTACTTGACTCTTCTAATGGATTGCTTGTTCCGCGCAGTTAAACTTTTTGTCTATTATATTCTATCAGTTTAACATTTATTATGCATTATCTTAGTCATAATATTTCTTACTGGGCTAGTTGAGCTCACCCTTTTACTTCCATTGTTCTCTTCAGGAAATGAGAACGTAGCTGGAACTAGTTGGGGAATGGAGTGATGGTCCGAGATAGTGTTATAGTAGTCCTCACAATTCTATAAAATAGTGTGATAATAAATGTAATGAGGACTCCATTTAAGTTTGGATATTGTCTAGAAGACAATATTCGTGTAAAAACTCTCAGCTCATGTTGTATAATTAAGTTTGTATTTGTATTCAGTACCATATATTTGGCGACCCAAGGTGGGTGTTGTATACCTATTTTGGGAGCATCACACTCATAGTTATGACATCATTCTCGAACGCACCATTTCTGTAGAATTCCTTTATCAGCTTAGGGTAGATCCACATGCTTGTACCCAGAGCCTCTTATAGATCAACTTTCTTTATTAGAGACATTTTGAACTCATCGAAACAGAGTTCCCTCTTAGATATTTAAAAATACATTGTTAGTTTGTTAATGATTCAAACACAGTGGAATTAAGATTTTTTTGAACTCCCTCTTAGATATGGTGAGTTAATGAGAGTGAGGCAGTTATAACAGTTATAGCAGTTATAGCAGTTATGTAATAGACACAACAGTTTTAAGTGGTTCAGAACACTTAAAGCTCCTAATCCACTCTTATACTCCTCGAGTAGGAAATCCAATAAGGATATCTTTTACACTTTCTAAATCTCACAGATTCCTTCTAGACCAACAGTCTAGGCACTTCTTAGTTCACTTTTGAACTCTTCAAGTCCAGCAGGCTTGGTTCTTCACAGTTCACTTAGAACTATTCAAGTCCTTCTGACTTGAAACTTCTTACTTCACTTGATTGGTAGTTGATGAGTTCTTGATTGGTGCTACTCAGTTGTTGTTAAGCTCTTATTTGAAAGAACTGAGTAGCTGAGCAAGCTTTCTTTTTTTTAGATTGTAGAGTTGAGAGTTGAGTGTTCGTCAGTATTTTGTTCAATGCCTGCTTACACTTCATCTACAAAATGTTTTATATATATGTGATCCTTGAAATGTATCCGTTGAAGATATGTTTGACATTTATGAACTTTGATATAGACTTTTCTGCACATCTTCTGATTTGTATTCTATCCCACTGACACAACAGACTGCCATGTCACCTAACACCTGAAAAGGTATTTTCCTCTGACCCATGGCACTTTCCTTAGCTTCTTTAATACGTTTCTTTATTGTATAATAAGGATATCTTTTGTGTCATAAGGACTGGTGAGGACTTCAACGTTTATAATCCATTCCACATTTGTTGGGATTTATCTTTAAACAAATGGGCAAGGCTAGATGCTTCTGACATAGACATATGATGCTCTACGATTCTGATCGTGGTGACTTGCCACCTTGACGCTTGATTCGATACTTAGCGAATAAGAGCACTACGATTTCTCTTAAGGACTTGGCAAACGTTTGGACGATTCTACTATTTCCGGAGAGGCCCTTTAAGACAGACACACTACGATCCTCGATGATCTACGATTGTGCCTTGGCTTCTGCAAAATCTCGATCAGCTCAATAGACTACAATTTTGTTGAAGCCTATCTATTACATCTTAAGACATAGATCAACTTACAGAGTGATAAACATTAAAAGCTTTGACCAACTTAACAGATTTGATCTATCACTAAGTCCTTGTACATATATTCCTTGAAGGACTTTACATAAAATCATGGGCATTTACTTTAAACATCAAATCAAAATATACAGTTTCCCAACATATTGGGTTATTACATCCACCCTCCCTTATAAAGATTCCGTCCCCAGAATCACCGTTTTAAAACTTATACATACTAGGGTACATAGCATACACAGTCAATGCAAGTAGATCTCGATCAAATTTGATCGAACTGATCTTTAACTATTCAGCACAAAGCTTGTCTATCTGATTAAACGAAAAATTTGATTTATAAGAGAACTCAAATTCCTCGTTGAAAATTTCTTTATAAAATAATTTCTTATTTATAAGAAAATCATATATAAGAAAATAAAATTTGTTTGAATAATACTTGGAGTTCCATCATTGACTGCTACAGTATCTTGAACGGTTATGTTGAAGACTCTTTCAGTTGATTTTGTTGGTTTGCTTGTTGAAGTTGGTCTAGTGATTGCCAGAGTCCCGCTGCCTTTTCTCGTAGTCACACTCCCTGCCTCCATTCTCCTTTTTGGACAATCCTTCACCTTATGTTCCGTTGATCCACATAGAAAACACCCATTGTTCATCCTTGGATTGGGGAAGTTGGGAGAGATATGGCCCTCATGCCCGCATTTATGGCGTACAAACTTTCCCTTAAGACACTCACTTGGGTGATTCTTCCCATAATTCTTACATTGAACCACCTGCTTCTTCACACCTTCCTGATTGTCCTGAATATTCCAAAAATTGTTCCCTTTTCTTTTCTCACTCATTCTCCAACTATTAGTTTCCACCTTCACAGCTCCCTCGACTTTTCCCTTATTCTTTTTTTCCTTATTGTAGAGGCTCATGAACTCATTCCCCTCCTCAGCTATAATAGCTTTTTCTAAAAGTGTTGCAAAGGTATTGATCTGCAATACCGCCACCTTGTTGTAGAGCCAGGGTTTTAGTCCCAGCTCAAACCTCCTTACCTTTATAGCCTCCGTATTAACCTGATGTGGAGCGAACCTAGCCAATTCATTAAACTTTGCGGCGTATTCTGACACGGTCATATTGTCCTGCTTTAACTCCAAAATTTTTATCTTCATCCTAGCTTGCATAGTAAATGAGAAATAGTTTTTGAAAAACAAAGTTTTAAACCTAGCCCAAGATACCACACCTTCTCCTGCCCTAGCTTGATTTGCCTCGCACCAAATATTCTCCTCCCCTTCATCATATAGGTGGCAAAAGCTATTTTTTGCCCCTCAGCTACCCTAGCTATTACAAACATCTTTCCTATTTCCTTAACCTAGGTTTGGGCTTCTATAAGGTAAGTTATCCCTCTGAATTATGGCTGTCCTACAGCCTTAAAATCTTTGAAGTTTGCCAAGCGATTGTCTGGCTGATTCACTGCGGTTGGCATTCCTTGTTCCATAGCCTAAGCTACTATGTTTGCAAAATTTTGCATCGGGTCGGGTTGTTGTCCTCCAGCATTGTTGACAGATTCTTCTGCCCTTTAGTTTCGAGTTTGACATCTTGGCGACATTATCTGATTAAATAAAACATAAATTATACTTTATTTAACTTACATTCTAAACCTTATTGTATTAGTTTAATATATCAAACTTATTTCATTAATCAAACATAGATTCATATTCATTCAGCTAATTCGTAACATAGCACATACTGTTATCCCTTTGTGACCACAAAAGTCGGGATTCGCTGCTACAACTTATACAAAAGTTGAGAATATTACATTACACTGACATACTTATCATATATACAACATTTAACACACATATTCCAATAGTAATTATACTACTTATTCACTACACCTTTTTCTTGATCTTAGACAACTTTTCGCCTGATGACCTTCTATCCCACAAATAAATAGACACCTTGCTTTGGATTAGGATTATGAGGAGAGATATGTCCCCCATGTCCGCAATTATAGCAAACATTTTCCCCTTTCCGGCACAAGCCTTCATGTTTCTTGTTACAGTTTGTGCACTTTTATATTCTGCTAAGGTTCCCTTGGTTATTATCAGAATTTTCTAAGTCGTGGTCTTTCATCTTTCTTTTCCCCTTCTTGCTCGGACCTGCACATGATTTATTTCTTTTGGATCCCATTTGATCAATTTGGATTTTAAGCTAATCTTGTTCTTCCATTGTTTCTATTAATGCCTTCTGCAATTGACTATTTAATAGCTTTTCTATTTCCCACAGCTTTTCTAGAGAAGAAACATTGTTCCTCAGATTCTGCACTTCTGTTGATTCTTGATCAGCTCCAACTTTAGTGTCCAAATCACTATCTGTCAATACTACCATTTTCGAATCTGGTACTACGTTTTCCACAATAACCACCTCATCAGGGTTGCTTGCACTATGAACCTCTATTTCAGCTATATGCTTTGATATTAGCTCGGTTATGGAGATTGGCTCCTTCTTTACGATCTGAGGGTATCCTAATCCTTTTTCACCTAACATCTACACACAAATTATCTTATTTAGTATATAATATATACACACAACAAATAATAGTTTTTTATAAGTTATCTTTTATTTTTTTTAACGATAAATTTATTCAATTCATCTCCTTTTAAACTCTAAATGAGTTATTTGTATTTTTAAAGTTTCCCTATATCCTAAGGTTATAGCCTAAGGTCTACCCCCACCTAAGGTTTCTAACATATAGCTCTGATACCAACTTATGATGCCCCCAAATCAGGTACTTGAAACCCGAACTCGGTGCTTCACGATACCATTTCTTTGAGCGGAATAATAATAATAATAATAATAATAATATAAACATTAATTAAACTTAATTTACATACATCAGAGTTTTTTAATCCCCCAGGTTCACAACCTTTAATACATTACATTACATGATGGTAATAAATATCATTGTCTTAGTAGAGTCTAAATATTACATAGAATAACATAGAACTTATTCTGCAACCTTCCCTTTTCCTTTATTCTTGGCTGAGGCTTCAGGTTGATCACACTTAACTGAAAACATTTAAATTAAGCAAGAATGAGCATTTGAGTGCCCATCGAGTCATAGTAAACAATAAACGTTAGCTGAAAGAAGTAAATATCTTTTGTGAATGGCACTTCAACAACGAATCAACAGTTTTGAAGTAAGCTGAAGCAACCATAAACAACATATCAATTCTAGTTCAAATTTTTGAAACTATGTACTGACTATAAATGGAGATCAGTCGAAAGACAATGAACATTGTTTTTAATTTTTGAAAAGGTTAAACATAACTCCATTTGTAAACCATCATAACTTACAGGCACGGGGGGTGATCAGCCTGTTATGCCCTATATTGATCAATACTACTTGTTCGAACGATATTTTTCGTCTAGCATATCCGCCTTAGGCGCACAAAAGTTTCCCATATTCAGGATTTTCATACTTAGTCCAAATCCGAACCAAAATAATTCAGTTGTATATCAATAAGGTTCTATCATGTTCAACGATATTTTTAAATCTGTGTCTAGCTGAGTCAAATAGCTTAGATTTCTTTTTAATTTCCCTATACACACTGGAAACCAATAAGTATGTATCAACATGTGATTAAATACAATAATTATCCAAGTGAGGTCACTTGTATAACCATGCTTAGAAATTAACAAACAAAATAAATATCATGATTGTACAATGATACTACATTGATAAATAATGATCGGATAATTTAAGAACTTGTATGAATACAAATGTTTGGATACATAATCAATAACAATAGAGTTAATAATCTGGCATAACGATAATATAATTCTGAAATTTTCTTACTCATGTCCATTGCATAAAGTACATGCAAAGGTAGGATACTTGCCTGGTCTGCTGCTTACAGTTATGCAACTTAGTTTTATCTTTTATACAACGACCTATCATTCATAAGATTGTTCTTTCAATTAGAATAACATATTATAACACATAGTACTGCTATTTGCAGTCAGCACATAACATAATCACATTGTCACACATGTTTAACAGTCATTGGGACACAAACAGACACTTATCAAGTCAACCTATCTCAGTCCAAATCAATTTCTAAAACATTTCGGTGTACCGACGGCTTTATCGGGTAATTAACAAGTTTTATGTTAATAAAACTCTAATCTGTATCTTAAATATTATTCTAGACAATTTAAATATCAGTTATATTATTTTTAAATGACTTATAATAAATTTTAAATAATTATTATAATTTATCATGATTTTTTAAACACTAGAATCATTATTAAATACTTTAAATATTAAATAATTCTATTATCATTAATATTTAAACAATATTAAAATATTAATGAAACCATTGTCAAAATATTAAAGTTATTTATAATAACTCAAAATATTTTTAAAGTATTAATATTACCCTTAAATGATTTTTAAAACATTTAAAATTATTTTTAAAAATTACCATTAATATTTAAATATTAATGTTCTATTTATCAAAATATTAAAAGTCATTTGTTATAAATTAAAATATTTTTAAAACATTTATATAATTTTTAAATGATTTTTAATTCAATAAAACCATTTTAAACTATTTATTAAAAAGTCTAATATCATTAATATTAAATTATTAATAAAATATTAAAAGTTATATTTTATAACTTAAAATATCTTTAAACACTTTATTTGTATCTTTAAACACTTTATTTGTATTTAAAATGATTTTTATAATATTAAAGTCATTTTTAAACTAATTTATTTAATATAATTATTAAATAAATATAATATCATTAATATTAAATGATTAATAAAATTTGCTTTAAAATATTAAAATTTATATTTTATAACTTAAAATATTTGTAAATACCTTATTATCATTTAAAATAATTTTTAATATAATAAAATTATTTTTAATTAATTTATTTAATGCATTTATTAAATAAATTAAATATCAAAAATATTCAAATAAATACTAATATTAATGAAAAATATGTCAAATTATTAAGAGTTAATTTGTATAAAATAATTTTTGTAATTATTAAAAATTATTTTCTATTTTTAATGAATTTTTAGAAATTTAGAAAACTAAAATAATTAAATCTGTCGCTAAAGGCTTTAGCGACAGTTTTTGTTGCTGATGGTGTTCTTGAGCTCAAGAACACTGACAATCAGTGTTCAAGAGGCTACCTTTGACCAATCATAAAGCTTTGTATAAGTTGTTTCTGGACATGCTAAGGCACTGATTGTGTAATGTTTATTTAACACTACACATAGCAACAACAATCTAGGTCATTAAACATCATATGATCTAGATATGATGCTCTAAAGTCATTGTCAAAGCTTCCTAGGTTTTTCTGGGTAACCCAAAAACCCAGTCAGCTTCGAGGGTCCAAATTGAGGTTTAATAATCTTAGGGTTCTGGTTGATGTTATGGTGGTCTAATGGGCCAAACTTGTAGTCTACATGACAAGGTACAAATACCGTTCATCAAATCAGTCAAACTACATCAGAATCATAAGCTAGCATCCGGTTAAACCTTGTCAGAATGAGTGCTCTTGAGTTTTCTAGGTTACCTAGAAAACCAAGTTCGTGAATGAGTAGGCTAGTTTGACCATCATTTATTTTCATTCTGTTGTTTATCTAAGTGATACAGGTGCATGAATCTATAGTAAACATACAAGAGTATAACCTAAATACACAAACACAAGCAAAACAAAAAACATATACAAGATCTGGGCTCTTGAACTTGTTGTCAGAGACTACTAAACAAGTTCTGGTTTACCTAGAAAATAGAAAGTCATGGTCGGTCAATGTAACGCCCCCATATCTATACTCCCATGGTATCCGATATGGTGCTTACTATGAATCGATATATAATGCATTTAAATCTATACACCCATGGTATCTAATTTACAAAATTACATTAAATAGAGGGACTATCAGATATAATTCTCATAGATCCAAAATTCACAGTATGCCATAACAAATGTCAATTCTCAAGAGAACTATTACTGTGTTTGGATACCCTCACTTGGATATATGAACTGTATCTGTGACTAAAGTCTACCTATCCGAAATTCAGAGTATCAGTAATAACATGAACAGACCATATTACCAATACCATCACCCAGATGTATAGTCTATGCCAAGCAAATTTATACTATCGTATCGATAGTAACTATTTATCCGAAATCCAGAGTATCAATAACAACATGAACAGTCCATGCTATTAATATCCTCACTCAGATAAATAGTTCCCAAGGATCTCAACTAGATTTGAAGAATTCTAATTTTACATCTATATATGTAAGAAAACACGGTTGCGAAAATGAAAGATGTTATATATATATAAAATATTGAGATTCGATTACATGATTCTCATAACGAGTTTCTTATTACAAGGTATTCAAACAGACAAGAATATAATCTAATCTATGTAGGGACGCTTCCCTTTATCTACTCTAGATGTTCCAGGGTTACCATCTAAAACTGCAAAGGGGATAATTTGCTAAGGTGAGCTATGACATGCTCAGCAAGTTTTGTATTTATAACAATATATGATTTGAAGAAGTATAACAATTCATATTTCGACTGATAATTGTCACCATTTCACTATGGATTTATATTTCTGCCAGTCACACAGACTTAGAAATTTTTATTCAGATATGAGATAGGGGATCAACCTATTCAACATCCTAGGAGTATGCATCTCATCCTACCAGTGCTCATATGCACCCAACTTAGTGTCAATATATTATCGACCGAAGATCCCATACGGGATGCCCAACTTCAGATTAGGATGTCTTACCAATCAATTTGGTTTGACACAACAATTTAAGCTTGACAATTCATATGAATAAGAAATTCATTTCTTAGTTATGCTGAAGCTATAGCAATAACCTTACAATAAAAAGGTAATTCAATTGTAGGTGTAGTATATTATATCAACAGCATATCAAGATAAAAATCTTGCTCAATAGGTTCAAGATATTTGCATAAGTAGTTTAAGGTTAAGAAGAACTTGTGAAAATAATAACTGGAGTACAGGAAACTTGCCTGAGCGTAGATCAATCAAGTTATGCTATTCAATCGTTAATAAATACCTACGATGTTCATATATATATAAATCAAACACGTTAGTATTGATAATAATACTCAAATATAACATTTATTAATATCTGGTTAGATTCAATAGGGTTTCGGTGTTTAATACCTTACCGAATATTGAATAAGTTGATAAATGGACTAAATTTTATTTATAAAATTTTATTATAGTTTTAGATAATTTAATTATCCTTTATAATACTTTTTAGAAGTTTTAAAACATTTATTTATCCTTTAAATGATTTTTTAAATCATTTACTTCTATTTTAAGTAATTAATATTTACTTGAAATCTTACAAAAACATTGTTTATTATTTTTAAATAATTTATATTCATTTATTATAATTTTTATATCATTTATAATATTTTTCCATAATTATTTAATATTTTTAAATAATTATTCTAATTTCTTTATTAATAAGTTGATTATTAATAATATCTAAATAAAATAAAATAATTATTGAATTTATGTAAAATATCAAAATTTAATTATATTTATTTAATATAATTTTTAAAACTATTTTTATATTTATTTATTAATTATTTCTAATTTTTATAATTTATTTTTAGAAAAATTAATTTTTGTCTGTCGCTAAAGCCCTTCGGTGACAGAAAGTGTCGTTATAAGTGTTCTTGAGTTTCTGGGCAATAGTTTGGTCATGGTCGAGTGACCAGTTTGACCACTAGATAAAATGCTACTGTTAATGATTTTTTGGTTTGTTCAAGAGTTGATGTTATAGTACTCATATAGTAGTACAACATGAATCAAAATTTAGGCTTTAACCTACATATAAAAAGAAGTTATAGAGGCTCAAAGTCTTTTCATGTAATCGTTCTTGAGTTTCGGGTAACCTAGAACGATGAGTCATGTAATTCAATCAGCGGTTTTGTGGCTTGAATATATTTGATTCTGTGTATTAGATGTGTGGTGTTTGTTGTAACATGTAGTATATATGTCAGGGTACATATATATAACATTAACACGAACAAAGTATAACTCTAAGGTTTCTAATTATGCTGGTCAAAGTACAGCCAAACGTTGTTCGTCGTGTTCTTCAATTTTCTGTGCAACCCAGAAAACTTGGTCAAGCTTGGTCAACGACTTTTGACCATTAATTCCAATAATCCTATTAGTTGTTTTAGCAATTTGAGATCATAGATATGTAGTTGATATAACAGGGTATTGATCTATAACAAAACATTACAAAAATAACAAACAGAAAGCGATTAAAAAGGTTGGTCAAAGTAGCCGGTTCGACTGTTCTTGAGTTTTCTGGGTAACCCAAAAAACTACAATCCGTGAACGGTCAACCCACTTTGACTACTTATAACTTGAAATCTATGATTCAAATGAACCTATTTTCTTTTCCAGATTAAAGACCTACTAACAAGCTACAAATACCAAACAATTAACAGACCAAAACATAAACACATGAATCTATAGGCCCTGACATTCGGCTGTCAGACTTAGTTTTCAAAATTTCCAAATTTCTTAAAACACTTAATTAAGGCATCTAGATGTTATGAAAACGCGTTCTACCAATCTAACATACTTTCTAACATACTAATATATAATTCTAAACATCTAAACAATAAAACTAACATAGGATCAAAGAGTTAATTATAAACAAGGGTTTGTACCTTTTCTTGAATGATTTTCGATTCTAGCTTCTGATGTTGTTGCTGTTAACACCCAGGCTTGATTTGGTAAGTTTATAAGTGTATCTAGGCTTAGAAATTTCGTGAGTTTGCTTAGCTCTAAGGTTCCTATTTATAGAATTCTTCAACTTGGCTTTTTTGTCATTTTTGAGCAACTTGCCTCTACAAATATTTGATGTAAAGTTACTTGTGCTGCTTAGGGTTTGTTATCAGCTCATGTGCAGCCTTGGAACTTGGTTGGGTGACTCTTAACCTACTTGTAAGCTAGTTAGGTTTGTTTAGTAGCTTAGTTTTGTCCAAATCTTCACTAATCTTGATTAAGGTTTTGTTTTTAATGATTAGGAATGTTAAATGATGTTTATTAATACCTAATTGAAGTTTACTAACCATGATTTGGTGTTAACATAAGCTAATTAGGGTTAGTTTAGCTAATTAAGGTTAGATTTACTAATTAGGGTTAGGTTTTGCTAATTAGGGTTAGGGTTTATTAATCTAGGGTTGTTAACCTAAATTTCTCACTAATCCTAACAAGCACGAAAAAGCGTTTTGTCAGTGTAAGCACGACAAAGTAACTTGTAAAAATAATTATGCCGAAAAGTTCGATTATGGAAAAAAAAAATTAAGCATGAGGTGTCAAGCACGACATTTTTCGGATAAAAATTTATTTGGTCAAATTTGTTAAACAAAGTATATATTTATTTGGGTTTTTACAGTCAACGTAGTTTGACCTTCCATAACTTGAAATATACACATGATCTAAGCATGATTTCAAGTCCAGATCAAAGTCCTCCTAGCATACTACAAGTCTAAAATATAAACATATAAAATCATTAACAAAGAACAATCTACAGCCTCTGACTTTGGCTTGTCAGACAAAAATTTAGGGTTTATGGCAATTTAGAAAAACTTTGATTTTTGAGCACTTTGATGTTATGGATCTATGATGCATCATAGATCTCTAAATAACATCATATAACACATGTTTAAGCATAAACACATAACATTTAACATAGCAACTAAGATCAGATTCTAAGTTAGGTTTATACCTTTCTATGAACAAATTCTTGATTCTATGCTTCTGATCTGTTAATTAATGTAGATAGTGGGGACTTGATAATGGACTGCTTTACTAAAGAAATTTGTAGGGTTGGAGAGAGAGAGAGTTGGTTGAGAGCTAGGTGATCAAATGAGCAAGAATGTGCACATTTCTCTCTCTTTAATCTATATATAACATGAATGCAATGTATGTAGCTGAAATATGGCTGATTGCTGGAGTTTTAAGTCAAATGGAAAGTCTAGGGTTGGTCACCAACTCCAACACTTGGCAAGATTTGTAAGTAATCTAATAAAAATGTGACAAAAGGGCATTGTGGTCATTTTCCTAGCAAATTTAATGGCTAAATTGTAATTCATCAAACCTTTAGGGTTTAACCCTAAGTTTTTTTAGTTTTCTAGGATTTTTATTTAGGGTTTAAAATAGCAAATTTAGTTTCTAAGAATAGAAAATTAGGGTTTTGTAATCACTTTAAGTTTTTTAATTACATTATACTTGAACATTAGGGTTTAAGGTCCACTAATTAGCATTAGGGCTTATAATTAGCAATTAGAGTTTTTATTTTAGTAATTAGGATTTCTAATAATTAGGGTTTTCCCTAATTAGGTCAATAATTAAAATCTTATATCATTAATTATAAAATCACAATTTCTTGTCAATCTAAAACTCCTATTTGAGTTTCAAATCAGGGTTTAACAGTTTAATATTAGGGTTTTCTCATGATACAATATAATTGACCAACCATGATCAATATACACATACTGTACATATTTATAACACTGAAAATATAACTAATATAATATTATTATTCTCATTCCTTATTCAAAATTCAAAATTACCGTTTTGAATCCATATCCGACAAAACTTTCATATATATTATAATTAATTAAGTTAAAATAATTAACTTAACGAACCTAAATACATTCATATAATAAAATAATTATTATAATTATTTCATATATTAAATAATACTATAATCATATTTTTATAGAAAATAAATAATAAAAATATTTCTACAAAAAATTAATCTATTATAAGAATATAATATATAATTATCAAAAACTATTTAAAATTATTCATATAATAAATAAATTTTATTTATCACATATATGCATACACTTTTACCTTGTACATATTTAGACCTTTAAAATAAAAAAAAGTTTATACGCAAAAATTTCTTATTTAATTATATTGAAAATATTGGGTTATTACATGTTTTCAGCTCTAGAGATAACCCCGAGAGATCCAGTCCAACCCCGGAGATAACCCCGGGAGATCCAGTTCCACGCCCAGAGATAACCCCATGAGATCTAGTTTAAACACCGAAGATAACACTAGGGGATCATGTTCAAAGCCCGAAGTCAACCCCGGGAGGTCAAACCAACCTCAAAGATAACCCTGAGGACTGTCAGAGTCATCCGTAGGCTAATCTCGGAGACAACCTTGAGAAAAGACTGCTACAGCTGCATCAAAGCCGGAGACAACCCCGAAAGGGGCAAAATGGTCATTTTACCACCTCAACATCATTTTAACTCAAACTACGTCAAAAGAAGTCCCACAAGAACCATAGTTTAAATCTCGAGTGAAAACTGCACAAGACAACTCAACGGATAGACTACGAAGACTTAGAGATCTGGTCATGGATCCATCTTCCCGGATTCAGACAATTTCTAATCCCATGTCATTGTGTAGTTCTTGTCAACGGCTTTTTGAAAAGGTATAACATGACTGCATCGGATGCCCGAATTGAAAGTTATAAAGGTTCGATCGGATAGTGCGTCGTTTCTGGCGACCGGGACCCATTAAGCTGAGGGCATCCTTGAGTAGAGCCATGTATGCCATGCAAGTTAACTCATGACCATCTTGGTCTATAAATAGACCCCCCCATCAACCATTTGAAAAAAAGAAAAAAGAAGAAAAGAGAGAAAACTCTGTCTATTTCAACCCTTAACCTCTTCTCGAGTGCTCAAAACTTTGTGATTCTTCTTTTTAAACACGTGTAATCTTGTGTTCTACAACATACTGAAATTTAACTAGTGGAAACTGAGTTTTCAAGCCCCAAAAGCTATCTGAAGTCTTCTTGGCAACCCACTATAAGACTTTTCTGGTTTTTAAGCTTTTTACTGTTTTAATATCTATATATATATATATATATATATATATACTTCTTTTATATATATCTGCTTTCACAATGTAGATATTTAATCAGCTTGTGGACTAGATTTATCTAAATCTAGCTATCTCTAACTTCAACCGATTCAAAAGTGACTAAACTGGAACAGTTGAAGCTAGAATGGCTTAGATTTATTTAAATCTGGTTTTCTTTCTAGCTTTGTTACATATTAATCTATCATGTGAGCCTAGGAGCCATGAGATCGAAGATTCAACCTGTGAGTCTAGATTCGGTTCCCACGATTGACACTTTTCAGCTGCAGCCAGCTTGTAAATTATCTATGGTGTCTGGACATCCTTGGATGGCCTCTCATGCCCAAAAGAAGCCCAACACTGCTATGTATCTTATTTTTTCGAAGTTTCTTCGCATCTCAAAAATAAAATCAATCAAGCCGAATATAGAATAAAATTGAAGTATCAAATGCCTCAATTACTATTGGGTATAAGGGTTTAAAAACCTATTTTTCAAAATATCATTGTTGTATCTTGCCTAAAAATGAACTTTTATAGAATTCAAACCCTTTGTATATAGTTGCAAACGAGACATAGCACTACTTAAAGATAATTGCCAATATGCCCAATAAATACACACACACGCATGCATATAATTAAGGAACTTGAAAAGTTGTGGTAACCGTGTTTTCACGGAAGTCGGGAGGTGCCTAAAACCTACATTGTGCCTAATCAAGCCCCCGAACTCAATGAATTTTGGTTTCCAAGGCCTGTCAAACAGAGTCCAATTATTGGGCCTTTGTGTAAACCTTTTCAAAATCGGTTGAGTTGGTACAACCATTTTAAATCTACCAACTAACGACTCTAATTTTCAAATCCTCGACATTTACATGTCAGACCTTTTTCAAACTCGCCTTTTCAGACAAAACTCAACTAATAGAGAACAAAAAAGGCAAGAACAGAAAGTGGTACAATTTTCCTGACGTCGACAGGTGGCGACTCTGCTGGGGACAGTAGAGGGCTTAAGCCGTTGTTCAACCTTTTCAAAAACTCTTTTTTATCTGCTTATGTGAATGCTGCATTAAATTGAATGGAAGTGTACTAATGCTTTATTTACTGTACTTTAGTGCTTCACACCATACCTGCCTGTGATATTAGTGCTTCACATATGTCATCATTTCCATACGGTGAGACACGATGTATGTGAATGTATGTTGTATAATTCCTTCACTAGGAGGCAAACCCGTCAATGTTTGATTACTGGACTCAAGGCAGACTAATACCGCAAGGCTAAGGAAAGGCACCACCCAGATTTGCTCCAATTGAAAGATTTGATTAACTTCCCATCCAGTAAATTACGATAATCTGGGGACCTTCACGCCAAAAATCCACAAGATTAGCCTAAGATAAGTCAGTCTCTGATAAACTAAATGCAAAGGGAAGTCTTTTCACGCATTTCCCTTTCAATTCCATGTAAATTCAATCCCATGTACATTACATGTAAATCTCAATATAAAGAAAAATATAAAGGAAGATGTAAATATGCATTCCTTTCCATATCAAGACCTGTCATGCAATCCTGTTATCAAAACAACTGATATCTGTTTTGCAAGCGAACATTAAAACAATCCTAAAATAGACACATTGCATAGCATGCAACCTCTTCATGTTTACCCAGACTAAACTACATAGTCTTTTTCTAAGGAAACAATTGGTCCCGTTACCCATTCAAAGACCAAATAAGGCACCAAGCCCACTTCAAAACATTGCTACAAATGCCCAGCCTGAACCTACTCCTGTTTCCCGAGAAGAGTTCGAGGGACTGAGAAATCAGATAACAGAACTGGCTGTCTTTTTAAAAGAACTAAACAAGCAAACTCAAGGTCCACAAATGCCCGTTCAAATAAAATCCTTTGCACGTGGATAAATCCAGGTTACGAACAAAGAAGTCCCGATACTTGAGTCGCAAACTAAGAAATCCAACAAAACCCCAAAAATCATCCATCTTAAAGAAGATGAAAACACCGATGATATTCAAAATAAAGTCCAACAAATGGGAAAAACCATTCGATCAATCTATGGGACTGGAACACATGGAAGGGTGACTTACTCAGACCTTTGCATCTTCCCCGGGGTTCATTATTCGGATAAGTTCAAGACTCTTGATTTTGAGAAATATGATGGATTGGGAGATCCTTACACTTACTTAAAAGTGTTCATCGGAGAACTCAGATCCCATACCGAGATTGAAAAACTGAGAATGCAGTTATTTCAAAAGAGTCTAACTGGAGAAGCTAGAGCATGGTACGCCAGATTGGGTAACTCCAAAATCCATAGCTGGGAGGAACTAGCCCATGCTTTTCTAAATTAATACAGTTTTCAAATACAAATGGCTCTAAATAGATATCAAATCACCAAGGTTAAAAAATAGAATACTGAGTCATTCAGAGAGTATGCCCAAAGATGGAGGCGTCTGGCTGCTCAGTTCATCCCATCCATGACAGAAACTGAGATGGTAATGACTTTCATAGACATTCAAGAAGATCCATTTAATGAGAGGGTCCTAGCAAACATAGGAAAAACATTCTCAGAAATGATTAAGCACGGAGAAATGGTTGAGATGGGGTAAAAATCTGGGAAGATTCAAGACCTTACTGCTTTAAAAGTCATGGCTGAGCACATTCAGGCTAGAAATTATGGGAACAACCCCCGGAGGGTCCATAAAAAGAAAGAAGAGGATGTCTCCTTCGTACTGCAAGGACAAACTCAAAGAAGTAATCAAAACTCACCCATTTAAAGGAAAAAATATTCCCCTTTTCAAGCACAATCCTTAAACCCTTCATTGCCAAAAAGTGGAGAAGTTAAACGCCCAAGAGTGTTCACACCCATAGGGGACTCATTGGAAGACATATTCAAGCTTTTGACAGCTCAAAGAAAATTGTCTAGCTTCTTCCATCGGCCAATCCAAGTGGAAAGAATTTTAATATAAGCAAGAAATGTGCTTACCATTCTGGACCTCCGGGTCATGACGCTTAAGATTATTGAGCCCTCAAACATAAGATCCAAGATCTGATAGACAATGGTGAGATTGTGGTAACAAAGTCAAAACAACCACATGTGCAAGATAATCCTCTCCCTCAACACTTAGGAGAGAATGTCAACGTGATCAACAGAGGGAGTGGAGAAAGTTCCAATTATCTCAAATATATGGGTGGTTCTCCCCAAACCATCAATGATAATTCCAATAAGTGAGATTATTCAGAATTCTAGTTTATGATAGAATGGGAAATGAAGTATATTAATGAACGTGTTAATCAACTGGTAGAACTGGTGATACATCATCACCAAGTCACACGACAGTTGCTCGGTCAGAAGCATGCAAGTCTCCTCTCCCTTATCAAAAAAAATCAACAACAAGTCCAAGAGAATGAAACCTTGGAAGAAAAACTTGAAAGAAAAGCAAGATCACAAGCTCGTCGGGACTATGCCATCCAAACGGAGTTCACCCATTTGGGTCAACCGATGGAAGAAATCTTACAGATGCTGATCAATGAAGGGAAGATCACAACAATGCTACTGTTAGTGTAAAATCTAAATACGCACAACACGCAAGTATACGTGATCAACAAGTAATAAAGTGATAAGTTGATTATCGTTCCCACAAAGAAAAATATTAAATTTTATCCTAACAATTACCAATCTTATATTATCTCAATTTTATTAAACTAATGATTAAATGATGAGATTTATTTAAAACTACTAAATAAAGAAAAATCAACTAACTACCACAAACTTTAATCAAAGACTGGTGAATTAAGCCTATAATTTCACTTTATACTTCATTTAGATTGACACACTTTTTTTAATTCACATTAACTATTCCAGTTTGTTAATCAAGAACATGAAAGCAGATTTAACCATCTCTCGATGCACTATACCCATATCAACTTAAAACCACAGATGATAAAATTAAGAAGAACACCCAAATTAACTAATTCACTATATCTCTATGTGAATTACAATTAAAAAAGGTTTAATCACAAGTTCTCATAAGATTACGCGCGATGTTTATGTATATCTCTATCCTAGACATAAATTATGAATCCAAACAATATGTAGAAATCACAATCACACACTACTATGTTTAGGTCTAAACCCATACTTCATCTCTCGAGTTCATATAGGTTCACAAAGAATTAGTGATTAAGAAACTCATAAATTAAGCATAAACCATAATAGACGAAATTGAAAATAGCATCAATAAATTAAAATAGAAGCATGATAATCTTCATTATGCAAAAAGATCCATCATAGGCTTAAAAAGTAAATTTAGTTCACAACGAAAGAATTAAAAACTGAAATCCACAAATAAACAAACATCTTGGATACAAAGATGAATTTAAAGAACAAAAATAGTCAAAAGAACCACTGCACTTTTTCAATCTCTTTGCAATTATCGTGCTCCAACTTACTTGCTTCAATCCTCCAAAATCTTGATCCCAAGTTAGGGTTTTTAATTGTGAAGATTGATGATGATTATGATCAATGATATTCCTTCTCTGCTACTGATTAAGCCTTTTATCCTCTCCTAATCATGCCCTAAATCCACCAGCTTCACCTCTCTAGAGTTAGAGTTGCAATAGAACACTGCAAAACTTGCCGCGCACCCCCGCCCCAATGGGTATTTTATACTTAAATGCTCCCTCCCTGACGATCGTAAAATCTGCCTGATGATGTGGACCCCCGCCCCGACGGGTGATTTTGCTAAGGGAATGTCTGCCTCGGCGGGTATCTTCTTTGGAATTTTCCACATTTTCTCGGCTTCTGCTAATTTGCCATCTAATCCTTGCCTTAGCCATCTCAAACTGTAAAACACAACACAACACATAAAACAGTACTAAAACACAAGGATTAGCAACTTTTTATGTCCAAAAAGTAACCAATTCGTAGGTATAAAACCCACTCATCAAACTCCCCCAAACTTTTACAGTGCTTATCCTCAAGAACAACATAATGCAATGCAATGAAAACTACCTATATGCCTACGAATCAAACTATCAGACAATATAAAGTCTAATCAGATTACCTCAGGGAAATCACAATAGACATGAATAGTAAATCTCACCAAGACCCATTAACAACCTCATATCAATCTCCATATCAACACTGGTTATCACTGACGTAGTGTGTGTGTGCGCTCAACAACTATGAAAACTAACAGTAAATCAAATATATCATATAATACGATTCTTTAAAGGAAAAACACTGTTTAACTTAAAGAAATTTGAAAACAAGCAAAGATCTGGCTAAAACTCAGCAGATACCAAATTAGAAGTCAATATGGGATATTTTTGCTATCTTTATTCACTTACGGGGGCTTTTCGCTCCTTTTCTCGTATTTTTTTACTTTACTTATAATTGTGCAATGTCTAGTCCTCTTTGGCTTTTCAGTGCTACCCATTAGTGAGCTTTCGACCATCGACTCCCAAACCAGATGACTTTAAGGCGTTGGGTGTAAAGACATCCCCTAGGGCATACTTACTCAAGTAACAAAGTCCACCAAACTAAACTAGTCACGGTGTTTATTCATTTTTTTTATTTTTCCTTCTCTTTCATTTTTTTTCTCTTTTTTTCATAGATTGATCCCATATCTTCCCATAAACTTAAGTTTTTGCCTAATCCTAGCCTTCACCACCAATTAACTGAAATTCTTTCATTAAACCTAAATTTTCCTTAAGAAGTCAATTATGTCTATATTTAAACTAAGTTAGTCAACATGGTCATTCAATTGTGCTATCCTGTTACATCGGTTTTAAACAGGCAAAGACTTGGGTCATGCTATGAAATTACTTCTATGCCCTAGCTGTCAATACTAATCCTTGTCTAAGCAACTCCAGTCTGATCATCGGCCAAATTAACTTCAACTATCTAACAAGCTGGAATCATGCAAAAATGCACTAACTATATGCAACACATTAGCATTTAACTATTATTTTAGTGATTTTTTAAAGTTTTTAAAGTTTTTTTAGCAAATAACTAAAAATAAAAACTATTTACAAAAACTACACAAAAACTACAATAAATATGAACAACTAACATGCAAAATAGTCTAAATGCAAAATTACCCTAACTATAAACTAAACATGCAAAACACCCCCAAACTATAAACTAAACAATGTCCTCATTGTGAAAATAAATGGAATTGAAGTACAGACGACTTCCCTTATATGGCTAGGCATCAGGTTGAACCTCCTCAACATTAGAGTCGGAAGGTGGATAGGCAGGTAATGACTATGGAATAGGGAACTAAAATGGCTCAGGAGTTGGATTCAGTCAGGCAAATGCTTCCGCCAAGGATGCATTAAATGCGTTGTGTAGCAAATGCATGATCTTGCCTTGCTGCTATCCTCTTGAGCTTCCTATCCTTAATCTTATCCCTTACACCTATATACAGCTGAAGGCTTTGGGTACTAAACATGTAATGTATCTTGCAAGAGGTACTTGATGCAGCATCTTCCTCACCTCCAGAAAGTTCATCAGCTCTAAAATCATCATCTTCATAATCAGCTTCTTCCTCTTCTTCCTCCGGAGCCTCTGAAAATATAAAACCAAGCCCACGAGGATGAGATTCACCTCATGGCCAAATAGAATATCTAGCAATTAGCCTTGGGTCCAGGAACTGTAGAGGTTGCTATACAGGCTCATCAGTAGTCCACTGCACTCTTGACTAACAACATAAACCACATATAAGTGATGGATGAGAGAGTCCCCCTACAAACGAGCCTCGTAGACAATGTCTGATAGAAGAGCTGATGACTTCCCCAATATTAATATCAAAGTTCTTAACTATTGAATACAACAGTAAAACCTTTTCTTTCGTCACCTCACTAGTGTGCTGAGATGGAAATAGCTTTGCACACAAAAAGGCATACCATATCTTTACGTATAAACTCAAGTCCTTGCTTATGAACAAGGTGTTACGTTTGTAATATTTATGAACGCAATCAAATTGCACAAAAGTAAGCGAAAGCATGAAAAATAAAGTTTTAAAATTTTACAAACCATATACCTGTATCATCCTTTATGCACAATTATTAATTAAACGAAAAGAAGAAGAATAAGAATTATACCCTTGAAGATTCAAGCTTTCTCAAGTACAAGTTTACCTCCAAATCTTTTTTGCGTTCAACTTGAATCCACCGGGTTTGGTTCCTTCCTTTTATCAATGTTAGTCTCCCAGGTGTTTGGCCTCTAGAGGTTATCCACCAAGGAAGAAGAAAGATTCAAGAAGACGGGTATTTGGCAAAATCCTAGTTTTTTTCTATCTCTCATAGAAAAGGGTGTACTCTCCCAACTATTGGAATTACGTATGTTGTGAAAACGTCAACCACCCACACCCATAATAAGACTTCTCTTATTTATAGAATAGGCAACCTTCCTTAACAATTAACGAATTAGGTTTTATTTTAATTAATTAAACTCCTTTAATTAATTAGGCTCTTAATCTTAGTAGGAATAATTGATTAAACTCTTTTAATTAATTAGCCTCCTAATACTATTAGGAATATGTGAGAGTACTTTTATTAATTAATTCTCAAACTCCTTTAGGAATTAAATAATAATAATAATAGTAATAATAATAATAAGACTTCTCTTATTAATTTATATTTAATATTTCCAAAATATTAAACCATAAATATTAAGCTATTTAATTTATTCTATCAACATAGATTAAATTAAATATACTTAACTTATTATTACGATTATGCCATTAACTTCTTAACTAATTATTCTTTCTTTTATGGCATGACCCTTTAGGTTCTCCATATTAAACCGAGTGTGAATAGATAAATTAGAACAATTATAATCTTATTTAAATAAATAAATTAAACTATTAATTTATTTAAATAATTAATATCTGTTCTATAATGGGGATAAGCCTCCCTAGAGATTAACAACTTTTCAGATAATATAGATTTCAACATTAATCATAAAAGAACCTTTGAGTAAATAGTTACTGTAATCCTTCCACCATACAATGTCCCAATTAAATATAAGACATGGATTTATTGTCAAGTCTTATATTATTTAATTATATGTATTTTGATTCTTAAATGCACAACTCCAAATAACGCAAATGAGAAACTCATTTCTAATTTCATTCTGCCTTGGCCAAGGACTACTGGGTTGTCATTTATCGAATCACATAAGACATTTCTCTTCTTTTACTAGAAGTTGTAGATTCTTTATTGATCATATATTATCTCCATGTACAACTTATTATACCCAAGCATACACTTTGATATACCCTAAGGGTCTTAAAGAATAAGTCAAAGTATAATTCATCATACATAAGATACTATGATGATCTCAAGTTCAAGGATCACTTGTACTACTATCACTACAGGAATTCCTATTGACAAACAAGTAAAACTCCATTAGGTATTCCTTAGCGAGCCACGTTTAGTGTACTTATTCTCTAATAAGCACCTACATACTTGCTTTAGTGTCTCCACACAAATGATCATGAGATCAATCATCCTCATCTAATGAGCAAGCAACATATGTATCAATCTATCCAGATTCACTAATCCCTAATTTAGTAATCCAACGATTGAGAACTATTTTAGTTTTAAGCTTTCTAAGAATTTAGATCTCATTAGAATGATCATCATCATTATTCTAAAAGCATTGCTTAAAACTATGGGTTTATCACATATTATAAAGCAGCATCATGTAGATAATTAAAACCCCTTAATGAATTAATACTTTTTATTAATAAATGAATAATATTGTTACAAAGTATATGCTTTATCATCAAACATGATTAGCTTGTGTGCATACTACTTTCAATCTCCCACTTGCACTAAAGCCAATCGTCATGGTATCTCATACCCTTCTTCTCTAAGTGACAATTATCTTGCTATTGGATAAGCTTTAGTTAATAGATATGTAATGATATTTTTGAGAGACCATTATCTCTATAGTGATTTCCCAACTTTCAATGATTCCTATAATCAAATGAAAGTGCCACAACACATGTTTAGATCCAAGATGAGACTTAGGAACTATTCCTAGTTCTGTAATGAACTTTTGATCCAAACAATCAACTTGCAGCTTTAATTATAGCTATATACTTTATCTTTATCACTAAACCATCAACTCTTTGCTATTTGATACCTTTTCGATTCACTGCACCACCATTTAAGGTAACGCTTTACCTTAAAGTGGATTTTTTGTCGTCTTGGTCTGTCTGAAAAACTTAAGTCTGTCAAGCCCTCTAGTTTTAATTTAGACCCACCATAAATTTTAATCAAATCTTTAGTGCCGGTTAAGTACTTTAAGATGTTTTTCACTATCTTACAATGATCTTCTCAAGAATATGATCGATCAACATCAGGTCTCGTATATTTCATTGTATACATGATTGTGACTCATGCGATCTCTCTTCTCAGGAGTCTATGGGGACTATTAAGAGAGATACACTCCATAGTTCATCAACATGAGACAACTCTTGGAGTTTGCCATTCTAAACAACTTTAACATCAAATAAATATACGTTCCTTGGGTTAAGCCGAGCATCCTTTTAAATTTATCTATATACATTTGTATCCCCAATTACGATACTCTTCCTAAATCATTCACGGAGGAATGTTTCGACAAATTTATCTTTACTGATTCTAGCATTGTCATGTCATTCCTTATCCGTAGTATACCAATATATAATACTAGGAATGTCACGATACTCCCACTGACCCGTTTGTACACACTAGGTTCATTCTTGTTTTTGATAAAATTAAACTTTTTTGATTGTTTCATCAAAATGAATGTTCCATTTTTAAGAAGCTTTCTTCAATCCATTTCTTTGAGTGTCTACAACTCTTACCTCATCGTATATAACTAGATCATCGTCGTCTATGATGTGTATCCCATCATCATCATCTATGATGAATCCATACCTCTCAGGTATCTTCGGTACTAGTCTAGATTTATGATTCAGTTGTGGTATAATAGGTCTATCTACAGGTTCCTCTTATTTAACTTATAGTGATTTGTGGTTCTTGAACTCTTCAAGATCTATTATCCTCCCACTAGCCCCTGCAATGATAAACATCTTTACCTTAGAAGGTAGAATGTTTTGCATCAAACACCTTTTGCTAAGTAGGAGTATAGAACATATACTCTAAACATAGTTTAGGATGTCCCAAAAATATGTACTTGTCAAATTTTATCTCAAGCTTATCCTTTGAAACCTTTTCACATAAGCTGGACAACCCCTTATCTTAACTTACTTAAAATTAGGAATCCTTTCTGTCCATAACTTTTATGGAGTCTTGTGGCCGGATTTTGAGGTTACCTTTTTTGTAGATATGCAGCCATTTCTAAGACATTATCCCAGAAGGATACTAGAATGTCGGTAAAATCATCATGGACCGCACCATGTCCAACAAGGTACATTTTTTCCTTTTAGATACATCAATCAATTATTGCGTATCAAGAGGTATCCATTGTGAGAAAACCATTTGAGATGATCTAGAAACTCATTACACAAGTATTCCTTCCTTGGTCTAATCAAAGAATCCTAATACTTTGCCAAATTGTTTCACTTCTGAATTCTTTGAACCTTTCAAATGATTCAAACTTGTATTTCATCAAATACAAACATTCAACTCTTTCAATGATCATCTCCTTTTCTTATACTAGTTTGTTAAATTTGCAAAATTAATTTTTACGTAAGTCAAGTATACATAATCCATTAAGTAATATTCCAGTTCCATAAAGACATTATTATTATAAATAGAACAAAAATTGTTCTTAAATATAATATAAAAGATTTCATTATCCAACAATAAAATAAAAATAATGTTTTTAATGAGAACTGGAATACAATAACAACTTATTGACTTAATAGACTTGCCTGTAGGCAATGCTAAACAATAAGTTCATATGGCTAGTGTAGCAACATTTGCTTCATTTTCCATACATAGGATTACTTATCCCTTGTTTAGATTTCTACTTCATTTTGGTTCCTTCATAAATCTATATTTATGAGAATCAAAGTCGATATCCAATACCCAAGTAGTACCTCAACTTACAAAAAAAAATTAATTTCAATCATGAACAAAACTGTATTTGTAATTAAAACATCACTAAGTTTCTTCGAGTTAGCACTGCAAGAAGCTTCTCACAATTTCTTTTCAAGTGTCCAGGTTTATTACAGTGGGAAAAAACTCTTTTGCTATCCTTATCAGTTTTGTAATATTATCCTTTATTTTTGCCTTTTTATTTACCTTCCTTGAATCGTTCTTCTTTTTAGAAGATACTTTGGCCCCTACCGATAAGACTTGGTCTTTCTTGGTTGAAAAGTGACTCTCAACATTTTTAACATGTTAAGCAAATCAACGAGGCTGATATCTAGCTTGTTAATATGAAAAATTCACAACAATTGTGAGAAGCAGTCCGGGAGTAACTATAAGATCAAATCTTGGCTCAACTCTCCATTCATAACAAAACTTGTTGTCCTAATTGTTCAATCAAATTGATCATGTTTAGGACATGTGTCTGTACTGTAGTGTTGTTGGTCATTCTAGATCGAAAGAGCTCCTTAGATATCTGATATCTATTAGTCCTACTTTCCTCACCATCAACTACTTGACGTGCAGGAGTATAGTAGGATCATCCATAGTTTCATGCTGACGCTGAAGCTCGTTACTCATGGATGCGAGCATAATGCATTGAGCTAACTGTGCATCATCTTGCCACTTTCTAAAAGTAGCAATCTCTTCCTCAGAGGCATTGTCTACAACCATTGCAGGGATAGACGTATTAAGGACATAAGATAGCTTTTTAGTCGTGAGAACTATTCTCAATTTCTTTAACCATTTGCACGGCTTCTGCTACTTTGCCATCCAATCCTTGCCTTAGCCATCTCAAACTGACCGTGTAGTAAAAACACAACACAACGCATAAAATAGTACAAAAACACAAGGATTAGCAACTTGTTAGGTCCAAAAAGTATCCAATTCGTAGGTATAAAACCCACTCATCAAACTCCCCCAAACTTGTACAGTGTTTATCCTCAAGCACAACATAATGCAATGCAATGAAAACTACCTATATGCCTACGAATCCAACTGTCAGACAATATAAAGTCTAATCAAATTGCCTCAGAGAAATCACAATAGACATGACCAGTAAATCTCACCAAGACCCATTAACAACCACATATCAATCTCCAAATCAACACTTGTTATCACTGACGTAGTGTGTGTGTGCACTAAACAACCATGAAAACTAACATTAAATCAAATATATCACATAATACACTTCTTTAAAGGAAAAACACAGTTTAACTTAAAGAAATTTGAAAACAAGTAAAGATCCGGCTAAAACTTAGCAGATACCAAATTAGAAGTCAATATGGGATATTTTTGCTATCTTTATCACTAAACCATCAACTCTTTGCTATTTGAAATATTTCCAATTCACTGCACCACCGTTCAAGGTAACGCTTTACCTTAAAGTGGATTTTTGTCGTCTTGGTCTGTCTGAAAAACTTAAGTATATTAAGCCCTCTAGTTTTAATTTAGACCCACCATAAATTTTAATTAAATATTTAGTGCCGGTTAAGTACTTTAAGATGTTTTTCACTGTCTTACAATGATCTTCTCAAGAATATGATCGATCAACATCAGGTCTCGTATATTTCATTGTATACATGATTGTGACACATGTGATCTCTCTTTTCAGGAGTCTATGGGGACTATTAAGAGAGATACACTCCATGGTTCATCAACATGAGACATCTCTTGGAGTTTGCCATGCTAAACAATTTTAACATCAAATAAATATACGTTCCATGGGTTAAGCCGAGCATCCTTTTAAATCTATCTATATACATTTGTATCCCCAATTACGATACTCTTCCTAAATCATTCACGGAGGAATGTTTTGACAAATTTATCTTTACTGATTCTAGCATTGGCATGTCATTCCTTATCCGTAGTATATCAATATATAATACTAGGAATGTCACAACACTCCCACCGACCCTTTTGTACACACTAGGTTCAATATTATTTTTGATAAAATCAAACTCTTTTGATTGTTTCATCAAAACGAATGTTTCATTTTTGAGAAGCTTGCTTCAATCCATTTCTTTGAGTGTCTATAACTCTTACCTCATCGTACATAACTAGATCATCATTGTCTATGATGTGTATCTCATCATCATCATCATCTATGATGAATACATACCTCCAAGGTATCTTTGGTACTATTCCAGATTTACAATTCAGTTGTGGTATAATAGGTCTATCTATAGGTTCCTCTTATTTAACTTATAGTGATTTGTGGTTCTTGAACTCTTCAAGATCTATTATCCTCCCACTAGCCACTGTAATGATAAACATCTTTACCTTAGAAGGTAGAATGTTTTGCATCAAACACCTTTTGCTAAGTAGGATTATAGAACATATACTCTAAACATAGTTTAGGATGTCCCACAAATATGTACTTGTCAAATCTTATCACAAGCTTATCCTTTGAAACCTTTTCACATAAGCTGGACAACTGTGACGCCCCCAAAATAGGTCCATTCCATCCAACCCATTCTGAGTCGTCAAATACATGGTACAGAAATAACTACAACTTTATTATTACAACATATAAACCGTGAGTTTAAATACAGATATTGCCATCTAGACAATATCCACACGCAAATAAATCCCCATCATAATTATTGATACATTATTTTACAAAATGGTGAGGACTACTAAACAACTCTCTCTAGAACCTTCATTCCATTACCCACTAGTATTCGCTACATTTCGCCTCACGAGAAGAAAAATGGAACAAAAAGGAAAAGGGTCATTTCAACTAGCCCGATAAAGAATATTATGACTTAGATAATATATAACAAATTATCGTTAGTCTTCATGAGAGAAAAATCTAATAGAATACAATAGACAACCGGTTTTAAATCAACAAGCTGCGGGAAACAACAATTCATTAGAAGAGTTAAGTAGATAATGAAAACTACTATCTTATATATGAATTTAAAAGTTCATCGTCGATATTTTATCCTGTAACATTAATCAATATATATCGGAATCAAATATTCATCTTTACACTACTGAGCCAAAGATATTCATCGATTAGTCATTTCATCTAAACACTGTTCATCTTTGCACTACTGGGCCAAAGATATTAATCGATCAGTCATGTTCATCTCAACACTGTTCATCTTTTACACTCTGGGCCAAAGATATTCATCAAGAAATCATTCATCTTTGCACTACAGGCCAAAGATATTGATAATATCATCATTTAGGGACCGAGGATGAAGAAAAATATTTTAAAGGAAAGCGAATCCCGGTGAAACAAAAGAACAAATATTAAGGATTTGTATTTTAAACAATCCAAGTTCAAAAATACTTCATAAGTAATCAGAGTGGAGTAAAATTCAAGAATGAAGACCAAAACATAGATCCAATCAAAGATAGGAATCATAACAGACAATCTTGGACACAGAGAAGAAAACTTAATTTTTCTGTGAATAATGTCGTATTTGTAAATAGTATCGTATACGTGAATAGTAACTCCAACACCAAAACATAGAAATTTCACAAAAAACATCATCATGCTTCGTGAATAGTACTCGTTAATAGTAACTCATGAATAGTAACTCACGAATAATAACTCATGAATAGTAACTCATGAATAGTAATCCCGACATGAAAAAGTTCCAAATTTGATAAAAAGTTCCAACCAATATTTCGGCATAATGATATTGAAGAAATAATATCATTTGAGAAGAAAATAACATCCCTTACCTCGAAAGACAAGACTTCTAGTTAAAAACAGGATATAGGCTATGACTTGAACTTGCAATAGTATAGCAATACTCAAAGTATACTCAAAATACTCACAAGAATAATTTCGATAATATAGAGAGAAAACTTCAGTTTACGGTGTGATTTTCAATTCTAACCTAAGCACCCTATTTATAGGAAAATGCTTAGAACACCAAAGTAGAAAATTTATTAAATATTATTATATTATTATTATTATTTCTACAACTTCTACGCCCAACCTAGAATATGATTTGATTGAATTAAAACACATGCAAAACCCACACTCAAATCACCAAAATGTTTTCATATAAAAATATTTTAAACTTCCAAAAATCAATTATTTCATAGCTTGAACTTCAATAATTCATAATAAATAGCCATTTTATTAGAAAATTCAAATCTCGCTTGAATTTTATAGGAAATTCAATTCTCTACAACTTTGCAAAAGAAAATTTTTCCAAATTCCAAAGCAGAAATTGTAAAGAAATCCATAAGCAGAAGCGATTTTACAAATTTATAATCAAATTTCGGTCGATAATTGTGTCCACCAACACACAAAATATGTGTTAAACATTTAATGCCACAAAATACTCTTCCTTCTCATATACTCATATATCCCACATTCATTATAAAAACATCATAATTAATATATTATTAAAATAATATATTTAAATGAATTATTTTTATCGGAAAAGATAAAATATTAATTTTCAACAATTGTCACATTAAAAATTTCTCCATCTATATCCACATAGAATCAATATTTTCCTCATCATATAAATCAATAATTAATTATTCACAAATAATATTACAGAATCACATCTTATGCAACGGTAGTTCTCGGGAAAGGGGCTTTCCAATAAGGATCTCTCCTTCTTGTGGCCGCAATTAGGTGACCAAACCTCTCCTTGAGCAGAACTTTCTAGACATTGCAAATAATGTTATCAATAATATTATTAGGATAATATGAATTATTGCTCAGATAATGGAAAATCTTTGTGTAATGACAATTTATTGAAACAACGATAATATAAAATATCAATGCGGCAATTATTGAATCAATAAAATAAAATCTTGAATAGTAATTCTCGTAACAATTATTGAGTAGTGCCTTCTTACATAAGAATCAATAATTGGTGCAATCTTGGTGTCTTCTTGTTCAACAACGCGTATTAGTGTGTTTTAACCACCGGGTATTCCAACAGTGATACTTGGTAACAACTACGTAGATTATTTATAAACAACTTATATTTGTCGTTTTCTTCATCCAATCGCTTTCCGTTATGGGGCCCACAAAAGACTGCGCCGTCGTACGAATACTCCCCGACAGTACGAATATTCCACGACCAAATGAATATTCCCCGACAATAATTAATATTTTATAACCACTTGCTTATTCGAAATATTTGCGTATTTTACCCATAACTATCCACATTAATCAAATCAACCCTTACTATTTCAAAATAATAAATAGAGGAAAATAAATTTCATTTATTAATAATTTGGGGTCTTATAACAACCCCTTATCTTAACTTACTTAAAATTAGGAATCCTTTTTGTCCATAACTTTTATGGAGTCTTGTGGCCGGATTTTTAGGTTACCTTTTTTGTAGATATGCAGCCATTTCTAGGACATTATCCCAGTAGGATACTAGAATGTCGATAAAATCATCATGGACCGCACCATGTCCAACAAGGTATAATTTTTCCTTTCAGATACATCAATTAATAATTGCGTATCAAGAGGCATCCATTGTGAGAAAACCATTTGAGATGATCTAGAAACTCATTGCACAAGTATTTCTTCCTTGGTCTAATCAAAGAATCCTAATACTTTGCCAATTTGTTTCACTTCTGAATTCTTTGAACCTTTCAAATGATTCAAACTTGTATTTCATCAAATACAAACATTCAACTCTTTCAATGATCATCTCCTTTTCTTATACTAGTTTGTTCAATTTGCAAAATTATTTTTCACGTATGTCAAATATACAAAATCCATTAAGTAATATTTCAGTTCCATAAAAACATTATTATTATAAATAGAACAAAAATTGTTCTTAAATATAATACCAAAGATTTCATTATCCAACAACAAAATGAAAATAATGTTTTTAATGAGAACTGGAATACAATAACAACTTATTGACTTAATAGACTTGCCCGTAGGCAATGCTAAACAATAAGTTCATATGGCTAATGTAGTAACATTTGCTTCATTTTCCACACATAGGATTTCTTATCCCTTGTTTAGATTTCTCCTTCAGCTTGGTTCCTTCATAAATCTATATTTATGAGAATCAAAGCCGGTATCCAATACCCAAGTAAAACCTTAACTTACAAAAAAAATTAATTTCAATCATGAACAAAACTGTATTTGTAATTGAAACATCACTAAGCTTCTTCTAGTTAGCACTGCAAGAAGCTTCTCACAGTTTCTTTTCCAGTGTCCAGGCTTATTGCAGTGGAAGAAAACTCCTTTGCTATCCTTATCAGTTTTGTAATATTATCCTTTATTTTTTGCCTTTTTATTTACCTTCTTTGAATCGTTTGTCTTTTCAGAAGATCCTTTGGCCCCTACCGATAAGACTTGGTCTTTCTTGGTTGAAAAGTGACTCTCAACATTTTTAACATTTTAAACAAATCAGCGAGGCTGATATCTAGCTTATTCATATGAAAAATTCACAACAATTGTGAGAAGCAGTCCGGGAGTAACTATAAGATCAAATCTTGGCTCAACTCTCCATTCGTGACAAAAACTGTTGTCCTAATTATTCAATCAAATTGATCATGTTTAGGACATGTGTCTGTACTGTAGTGTCGTTGGTCATTCTAGTTCGGAAGAGCTCCTTAGATATCTGATATCTATTAGTCCTACTTTCCTCACCATCAACTACTTGACGTGCAGGAGTATAGTAGGAGCATCCATAGTTTCATGCTGACGCTGAAGCTCGTTACTCATGGATGCGGGCATGATGCATTGAGTTAACTGTGCATCATCTTGCCACTTTCTAAAAGTAGCAATCTCTTCCTCAGAGGCATTGTCTACAACCATTGCAGGGGTAGACATATGAAGGACATAAGATAGCTTTTCAGTCGTGAGAACTATTCTCAATTTCTTTAACTAATCCGTTTAATTTAGTCCGATTAATTTAACATCTAATATGCTACGCAATGATAGTAATTTTAGACATTGTAAAATTCTGTAAATGAATTTTTAATTAACAATATTTTAGCACACATTCTTTTATTAATTACTAAAATAAATTAGGTCTTATTTTAAATTGGTATCTTCCACTATTTTCTTCAAACTATGTTACCCTCAATTTATATAGTTCGAAGATATCTAATTAAAGATATGCTAGTGAGAATAAGGATCCCATTTTAAATGTATATAGCCTTGTGTGTGCACAACAAACTATATATAAATAAATAGGTAAACAACTCTTGTCAATTACATCAACTATGCAACTCCTTGTATTTTCCCTCTTAGATTTTAATTGTCAAGTGTGTGCACATACGAACTAAAATGATCTAAGTTAATTCATACCTAGCACTCTATATATTCAAAAGAAAAACATTGTCCTTATGTGTGCACAACAAAATAGCATTGTTCAGTCTATTTATAAGCATTAAATGTGATAAAATAACATCTTAAATATTTAATACTTGCCTTATGTATGCACAAAAAACTCATTAAATATTTAATACTATATTGTTTTACCATGCTAGAAGGCGACGTTCGATATTCCAAATATCTTTGAACATTACAACTTAATATAATTTATTTGAGGGATTTGTTATTAATTTGTCTCATCTTATTTAGTGCGCATGCACATATATATAAAATACGCGTCATATTAATTAACTTGCGAAGCATGTTTGCATAATATATATATATATATATATATATATAGTATAAGCATGCACATATAGAATACTATATTCTACTTGGATTGATTATGGACTTTATTCTAGTTTGGTTCACTAAAGCCACCAAGTGAACCAAAAAGTCAAACCTAGGGTGTAAGAATTAAATTTAAATGTAACTATTACATTTAAATCCTAGGCTCCATTACAAACGGGTCTTCAAGCGCTCCTTGCTCATTGATCTCTAATTCTTCAAAATTAATTGTAACTATTCCTATTACAAAACTATTTAAAATAAATAGAAACCTTGATCAACAGTCAAAGGGAAGTACATAGGAGGGAGTTAGAATTTACATTAAGAAAAAATTAGAGAAGATGAGGTACGCATACCCCATTTAATAAAACTCATACATTCACACATCTAATTAAAATAAAATCCAATCACATTGGTCAATAGTCCATAACCAATCCCATTTATTATCATACACATCATCATATGCATCAATAAATAACATTCATCTCATGAATAATAAGCATTCAATATATATATATATATATATATATATATATATATATATATATATATATTGATATCATTTAATGATCAAATTTAGTTAACATAAAATCTAATTTTGAATCAAAATAAACTCCTTTATTTTAATCCAAATTTAAATCAAAATAAACCTCTTATATTTTAATTTATCCAATTTTGAAAAAATAAACTATTTTATTTTAATCAAATTCTTTAATCAAAATAAACTCATTTATTTTAATTAATTATGGAATCAATTCCAAGTCAAAATAAACTCCTTTATTTTGGATAATATAAAATCTTATTACATATATAAATAAACTCTTTTATTTAAGGAAACACGGGTTTTCTTTCCTATTCACAAATAAACTCCTTTATTTTGAGTAATATGAAATCTTATTCCATATTTAAATAAACTCCTTTATTTTAGGAAACATGAGATCCAATTTCAACTCTAATTAGTTATCCTGGAATAAATTTCCAACTCTAATTAGTTAGCATGAAATCCAATTTTAAAATTAAAATAAATTTTTTATTTTAAGATTAAAATAAACTTTTTATTTTAAGATTAAAACAAACTTTTTATTTTAATTATAAAATAATTAAGAATATTATATATATATATATATATATATATATATTCTTATGAAACCCTACACATTCGGGTTCATTTACATACTTTCTACTTCTCGTTTGTCTTTTACGAAATTTTTACCATAACTTCGTTATAGCTAAGTTTAATCCGTTCTTCATGAACGTTTCTATCAGTCCTAACAAAGCAATAAGCAACTAACTTATATGTGATAATTTTAAACTTGTTCATCAACAACAAGTTATATTAAGATGGTTTTAAATTTGTCCATCAACAAAGTTCTTCGTGTTCTTCGTTCGTTCTTCATTTTTAGTCCATACATTGGTTATGATTTCACTTTTTCTTTGAATTTGGTGTTATAGAACACCATTCCTTACTTATTTCACCAAATCGTTCATATGATTTATTCAGATCGTTCAAATTCATTACAAAATTCATACTTCCTTAATCATTAAGAAATTTATAAACTAAACTTCTAATTCTTATTTCTTCTTTTTCTCATGATTTCAACCATATGAAAATCATTCTTAACATCTGTTACTTCTATTCTCATTAAGCTATGTTTTTAACATAGAAAACTTCAAGAAAATTTATATTTAACAAGGTTTTGGATTACCTTTCTTCTTTAATCTTCTCCCGTTGGACAAAGTTTGCACACGAGCTAGCTTCTCTTCTTCCTTTTCCTCCTCAACCGAGTTCTCTCTCTCTCAAGTGTTTATGAATTTTTGATTAACCAACAAATGAGCTTAAGCTTCTCTTATATAGAAAACCAAGGCTAGGGGCAAAATAGTTATTTTCCCCTAAAGTTACTAATCTCACCTCCTTACTATTCACGAAGCTACTCTTGGAAGCTTCATGCTTCCATCTTGCGAAATTCGTCCGACAGTTCGAAAAACTATGATTCTCGGAATCCAAATATTTTTTGATATTTTGTCTTTCTTGTACAGATTAACTTTTACGCATTCTTCAGATATTTGAAAAACTGAAAAAAAACTTTTTGATGATAAGTGTTTTCCTTCACGTTTTCCCCTAACGTAGTTAAACGAATGAAATGTACATAACAATACTTTTCGACGTTTTTATTTCGTTCAATTTTTGCACGTTTTTCAAGAAAAACTTTTATCGACTAACTTAACTTTTCACAACATTTTATCGTCAAATCTTTTGACGGAATGTCATTTCGATATACCGAACTCTCGAAAAGGCTTAGGTTATTCAAACCCTAACCCTTAGGGTTTCGTCAGGTGAATAGTGTCTATTTCATCTTTTTCCTCGGAAATATTTTTGTTCCCGAATTTTTTTTTATTTTTGTCTTGAAAATTCTTACTAATTCAGTCTAGCTCGTAGCCAGAATCCTCCCATTTTATAATCATCATAGGTTCTAGAACGATAAATAAACACATAACACATAATATTATTAATAGAATTTCCTTTTATTAATAACTTATTCTTTAAACTTAAATTCTAGACAATCCGATTTTCCAGGTTGTCACAATAAATGGGCCTTTCGAGTTTGGGGTGAATTTTCCTTTAGACTGATCTTGGTTGTCAAGGACTTTTTTCAAGACCAAGTCATTTTCTTTGAACTGCCTTAGTCAAACTTTCTTGTTGTAGGATCGAGCAATCGTCTGTTGGTATAATTGACAATGGAAGATGGTTGTGGCCCCCCTTTCATCTATCAAAATAATTGGTGGTGCCGATCTTGTAACCATTAGTCTTCATTCATTTGAGCATCTATCAATACTCTCAAGGATTCCATTTCTACTTCTATGGGGAGCACTACTTCCATGCCATAGGTTAATGAGTAGGGGGTTGCCCGAGTATAAGTTCGCATTGATGTTCTGTAGGCTAATAGAGTTAGAGGCAACAAGTCAGGCCATCCTTTGTGATTGGCGGACATCTTTTGCATGATCTTTTTGATATTCATATTAGCCACTTCAACAGTTCCATTCATCTTTGGACGATAGATGACGGAGTTGAGATGCTTGATGTGGAATTGACTGCATAATTCCTTCATCATTTGTTTGTTGTGGTTTTTGTCATTGTGTGATACAATCACCTCTGGTTGTCCATATTGATAAATGACATTGTTTCTAATAAAACCAATGATCACCTCTTTGGTAACTTTGGGGAAAGAGGCTGCCTTTACCTATTTGGTGAAGTAATCGATTATGGTGAAGAAAAACTGATGACCATTGCTTGCTTTGAGCTCGATTGGCCTGATCACGTCCATTCCCCACATTGAGAAGGGCAAGGGTAAACTCATATTGTGGAGCTCCCTTGGAGGAGCATGGATATCGTTTCTATGAATTTGGCATTGATAACATCTCTTGACGTGATCATCGCAGTCAGTTTTGAGAAAGATCTAGTAATGCCCTGTTCTTAAGATCTTCTTGACATGTAGAGGACCGCTCATGTGTGGACCGCATACTCCACCATGGATTTCATCCATGAGTCTATGGTCTTTGTCTTTGTCAAGGCATCTTAGAAGGCCTAGTCCAGCATCTCTTTTGTAGAGTGTGTTTTTGCTCAGATAGAATTTTATAGCTATTCTATGGATCCGCTTTCTTTCAGCTTGACTCGCCCTAGTGGGCGTAGATCCATGTCACAGATATTCCTTGATAGAGTAGTACCAAGGGTGTTGGATGGGAGGTAGTTCATCCGATACTTCTCCGATGTAATTCCCATAGGCTGGGGCCTTTTTGCTGGCAAATGTGATATTTGGAATGATTCCCCTTTCAGATATGTTGATAAAGGAGGCCAAAGTTGTTAATGCGTTTGTGAAAGGCCCAAATTTGGGTCCCAAATTATCGCGGATTCGGTTCAATCATTCTATAACTATTTGCGGAAGATATAAACATAAATTGTTTATACAATACACTTTACACACATTTCCCCAAAATCGAGTAACCTTAACTTAAACACAAATCATAAACTATCTAACACATGACATTATTATCAAACTATAGTATTACAATCTAGCTGCACATTTTATCCCAAACAGAACTTGGCATTATCCTTTTTCCTGTATTCGAACGCATTCGCCTTATTTGTAATGTTTATCATGATATAGCAAGGGTGAGCATGAAAGTTGCCCAGCAAGTTTAAATATAATTTAAGGATATATCATGATTGAAAGAGTCTGAATACTAAGCTGGCTATAATTCATCAATATAATTGAGAACTAGCACGAATAAACTTTTGACTGAACAAGTATTGAACATGAACAAATATATCTGGACCAACTGGTAATAAAGGTGATCAGCCTTTCATACCTGACTTATACATGCAATATGTACAGAGTACAATTATCCATGGCAATCAGCAATGATTAACCATAATCATATCTGAATGAAACAACTCTTAGTAGAGTTATGTAAAACTTGCATGAACCGTTGATTACCGCTACGCAATTTATAACGCTTTATCCGAAGACCTAATATTATTAATATAGATCTTCAATATTAGAATAATATCATCACAATATAATATTATTATATATATACACATAGAATAACCTAAACACATATCACATAATCTTATCAGTCTACAATACACATAAAACTTAGCATCAAGTCAGACTATTTAAGTCTGAGTTGAAACCGACATAATTCTATCATCCCGACGGTCTAGTAGGACAATTATCGACTTTAAGTTCAATTAAACTCTGCCTAAATACTAAACAATATCTTAGATAATCATATTATCAGTCAAAACAATTTTCATAGACTTGTAATAATTTTCATATAATTAACATTATTTATCATAATTTTTCAATTATTAACATTGTATTTAAATGAATTAAATACCACATAATACCTTAAATATTTATTTAATACCAAATATTAATGAAAATCATAACATAATATTATAATATAATTATAATATATCAAAGTATTTTAATACTTTAAAATCATATTTATATGATTTTTAAATAGCTAAATTCATTATCCAGATAATTGATATTAATAATAAAATATTAATATTTTCATGCCAAAATATCAAAAGTTATATTTTATAACTTAAAATATTTTTATAACACTTAAATCATTTTTATATCATTTTTAAATAATTAATTCTATTTTTCAATAATTTATTTAATATACTTGTTAAATAAATTAATTACCATTAATAATAAATTATTAATGAAATTCATCAAAAAATATTAAAAGTCATCAAAATAACTTAAAATATTTTTCTAACACCATAATATACTTTTTCATGATTTAAAATCATTTTCAAATAATTTATTTAATATTATAATTAAATAAATAAATACCTTTTATATTCCAAAAATATTAAATATTTTTTGAAATATACTCAAAATAATTAAAAACTATTTTTCGGGCTTTAAAATATTTTTTTAAGAATTTATTATGTATTTTTAATAATTAAAAATCATTTTTCTCTATTTATTTAATTAAAATAATAATTTTAGTAATTAATTGTCGCTAAAGGGTTTTAGGCGACAAATTAAATCGTCAATAATGGTGTTCTTGAAACGTTTCTTCAACAAACCCGAACACCATGTCGATACCAGAGTTGCTTAGTTTGACCTTTAATAATTCTTTGATCATACGGTTTTTGGGCAATCTAACGTAATATGTTTGTAGTATTGATGTAATATTATAATATAAAGCAAGTTTCATAGCCAAAATACATCAAATCTGCAGATCTAAATGACAGAAAACCTTGTCAGACATGTTCTTCAATTTTTGGGTTTTCCAGAAATTGAAGAACAGTCGAGGTGCTTCTTTTGAGTCACTAAATCTTTGTTTTCCAAGCTTGGTTTATGTGATATAATGGTTCTAGTATGTAGTATATATGTCAGTGTACAATCCTATAACAACCGATCAACATAACAACATTACATACTCATGATCTGGGCGGGTCAAACATACTGTCAGGAACGTGTTCTTGAACTTTCTGGGTTTCCCAGAAAAGTTCATCCGGCTGATGGTCAACGGTTGTTTGACCAGCCTTAACTTTGTTTCTATGCACGATCTAAGTGTTATGAAGGCTTAATATTATGGTACTTATACCAGACTACAAGCTGAAAACAAAAACGTGGCCAAACAAGCAAAGAACAGCAAGATTCAAGGCCTTAAAAAACGTGTCAGACGAATTCTGGAAATCTGGGCTGCCCAAATTTTCAGCTTTCGTGGTTGGTCAATGGGTTTTGACTGCTCATTACTTTTGATCTAGACATGTTATGACCCTGATTCAAGTTTCAGAGTAAAGACCACATATCATAGAACATATCCAAAACATAAAACACACGAAACATCTAACACATAAAGATCTAAGGCCACTGACATATGGTTTGTCAGGCAATTTCTTGAACTTTTTCCAGATTTCTAAAAATGCTAGATTCGTGCATCTAAATGATATGGATCTAGGTTTTGGCAGTCCAATCATCAAATGACACCCTCTAACATATATCTAACCAAAAAAAACAACATCAAACATCAGATCTAAGGATTTCTAAGTTAGGGTTTTTATACCTTTAAAACATGGATTTTTGATTTCTGATCCTTGAATCTGTTCTTGCTAAGCTAAGAGATGATATTAGCTTAGCTTCTCACTCCTTTTCACTCTCATACCCAAATTTTAGAGAGAGAGGAAGGCTTGGGAGAAAATAAGAGTAAAGTTACCCTTTTCTCTCTCTTTAATTCCAATAAATGGCATGATCCAATGAACCAAGAAGTTGCTAGGCGTTCAACATTGGATGAATCAAGGTGTGTGGTTGTAACTTAAGAGATGTGGCTTCATTTGTCACCATAACTCTTTTTTTTAACATAAAAGTTAAGGGAGGGTATTTTGGTCTTTTTGCACATAATTTTTATTCTAAAATTATCATTTGTTGCAAATCCTTAGGGTTTAACCCTTAGGGTTAAAACCTAAGCTTTCCATAATTCACATGTTAGGATTTCTAAATTAGGGTTTTCAAAAATAAAAATTAACATTTTAAAATTATAATTAGAGTTTCCTAATTACAGTATACTTTCCTAATCACATAAGGGCTAACACAAATTAGGATTAATATTTCCTAATTAAGATTGCTAATTTAGCAATTAAATCCATAATTATACATTAGGGTTCTTGACAGAATAATTAGGGTTTAAAAAATTTGAAATTAGGGTTTGCTAATTAATTAAGCATTACCCTAATTACTATTATAATTAATAACACTTAAGCAATATAATTATCTAGTAAGTTCCCAGATTAGGGTTTCAAATACTCAAAATCTAAAATTAGAGTTCCCAGATTCTCTATTAGGGTTTTCTAATCATCAATTCGAGTTTCAAGTAATTCATTAGGGTTTTCCCTTAATAAATTATAATTAATGACGTTTAAACCTTATACACAGCATTTAAATTCCAGAATTAGGGTTGTAAATTTCTGAATTAGGGTTTCGGATTCCTGGAACTGAAATTAGGATTTTAGAACTGATTTCTAGGGTTTCTTATTAGACGTTAGGGTTTTCTAACTGAACATTGATGTTCACAATAATATTAGGGTTTGACTCTGATAAGATTTATCTAGTCAACCCTTGACCCTTAACCACATATTGTGCACACATAATACCATATTCACAGAACATAAACACATATACACTTAATCCTGAATAATTCACCTAAATCCTTCACAGAATTTTGAAATCCTCAAAATTCCATCCCAAAAACATCAAACGCATGCACTTATTTTCTGTCTAGGTCTATTATTTAACCTTAAATCCATCCTTTTAGATTTTAATAAATTGTATAATTTCTCGGGTTGTCACATTTACCCCTTCTTCTAAAAATTTCATCCCCGAAATTTACCTTATACCTTACTCCTTATACCATGCACCATACACCATACACCATTCATACACATCATCACATGCTACCCAATACACCACTCACAAGAGTAAAAATTCTCAAATTGTGCTGAGGAGTCATATAGACTATGAATTTTCATTTTCGCAAAAGTTTTATGGAAATTCATTAAATAAACAAATCTTACCTCAAGACATAGAGGGTGATTAGCCCCGGTATGCCCAAAGATTTTGCCCAATAATCTTTGGTATTATCATTTTCTAAATCCGCCATAGGCACAAAAATTTTACCTCAGTCTTATTTGATTCCGCACCAAAACAATTTGGTTCGGGAAATTTCTTTCAATGAACACTTAGAGTTTTCATTAACATTAGTCTAGCTGAATCGAATAGCGTAGACTCATATCAATAATTCAGTTCAATAGAATTATTTAAGTGTAGCCAAACCCCGTTGGCAAATTAAAATTTTGAAAACATTTTCGAGAATGACGTCATGATGTCGTACTGTATTAACAGTCCGTTTGAGGATGCCATCATTTGTATGACTTTGTCATAACACATCATACAATAGTGGAACAATAACTTTAGATCAATTTCACACTAAGTATTCATGTATTTACAACTCCATCACCTTTTTATCATCTCTGCACTAGGTTACAGGTACATGAGTGATAAATAAATTAACTTTTGATATCTCAAATCATCTTCGTCTAGCTGAAACAAGTAGCATAGACTATACTTTAAACCATTTCAAAAATGATTACGAGTCTACTTTTTTTTTTAAAGTACATAGTGCGTATTTAGTTTGATGTCAAAATTTTGAAGTCTAGCATAGCTAGGAATTTTGGAAAACTTATGTCTCCACTAACAATCATTTGCTTAAAAATCTATCTGTTCCTATTATCCTCAATACTCCATTCACACATAACTCTACCCAGTTCATCAAACCACACTTATGAGATCATAAATTGCCACAATCTCATGAGTTTAAGAACTTGTCCTAGTCAGACCTTTGGCGTCCATTCGTTGAGGGGTTTATAAACATTTCATATAACTATGAGTCAAAAATGTCACATAACTATAAGTTTTAAGAACTCATACTTAACCTTATATCCTCTACCTATAACCTATCTATCTGTTATACACATGAAAAGGGAATCACCCACTCAACACGCATATAGAAAACAACGCAACACAAACATTTCATAATCCCCACTTAATCCTAACTTCATTCTCAATACGAATTTCATTTAATCTGTATTCATAATTCTTTCCTGTATTTGTACCAATTCATGGTACAACTGCCACACAGCATCTTGCTGTAAACTTTCTAATCATTAGATTAATTCTTATCCATACTATAACCTTATCAGATCACGGGGTGATCTCATCGTATATATTACGATTTATTTCTATGTCTTGATCGTTTTGTTTTATGATCTCATATCCCTGCACTTTTAGTCTTTTAGACTCTATCTATTCATCACTACTGTTCACCTTATTATCAGAGTTAGGGAACTCTGTGTCTTAACAACTCGCCGAGATTCGTCTTTCCTAATCACTGCGGTTATTGGTCTCAGGTATTCCTACCTAAGCTTCATAACCAACAGCTTTGATACTAACTGTGAGAGCCCCAAATCCGGGTCCCAAATCACCTCGGATTCGGTTCAATCATTCTATAACTATTTGCGAAAGATATAAACATAAATTTTTTATACAATACACTTTACACACATTTCCCCAGAATCGAGTAACCTTAACTTATGCACAAATCATAAACTATCTAACATATGACATTATTATCAAACTATACTATTACAATCTAGCTGCACATTTTATCCCAAGCAGAACCTGGCATTATCCTTTTTACTGTATCCGAACGCATTCGCCTTATCTGCAATGTTTATCATGATATAGCAAGGGTGAGCATGAAAGTTGCCTAGCAAGTTTAAATACAATTTAAGGATATATCATGATTGAAAGAGTCTGAATAATAAGCTGGGTATAATTCATCAATATAATTGAGAACTAGCACGAACAAACTTTTGACTAAACAAGTATTGAACATGAACAAATATATCTGGATCAAGTGGTAATAAAGGTGATCAGCCTTTCATACCTGACTTATACATGCAATATGTAAAGAGTACAATTATCCATGACAATCAGCAATGATTAACCATAAGCATATCTGAATGAAACAACTCTTAGTGGAGTTAAGTAAAACTTGCCTGAACCGTTGATTACCGCTACGCAATTTATAATGCTTTATCTGAAGACCTAATATTAGTAATATAGATCTCTAATATTAGAATAATATCATCACAATATAATACTACTATATATATATACACATAGATTAACCTAAACACATAGCACATAATCATATCAGTCTACAATACACATAAAACTTAGCATCAAGTCAGACTATTTAAGTTTGAGTTTAAACCGACACAATTCTATCATCTCGACGGTCTAGTCGGACAATTATCGAGTTTAAGTTCAATTAAACTCTACATAAACGCTAAACAATATCTTAGATAATCATATTATCAGTCAAAACAATTTTCATAGACTTGTAATAATTTTTAGATAAATAACATCATTTATCATAATTTTTCAATTATTAATATTGTATTTAAATGAATTAAATACAACATAATTCCTTAATCATTAATATTTATTTAATACCAAATATTAATTAAAATGATAACATAATATTATAATATAATTATAATATATCAAAGTATTTTTAATACATTAAAATCATATTTATATGATTTTAAATAGCTAAATTCATTATCCGATAATTGATATTAATAATAAAATATTAATATTTTCATGCCAAAATATCAAAAGTTATATTTCATAACTTAAAATATTTTTATTACACTTAAATCATTTTTATATCATTTTTAAATAATTAATTCTATTTTTCAATAATTTTTTAATATACTTGTTAAATAAATTAATTACCATTAATAATAAATTATTAATGAAATTCATCACAAAATATTAAAAGTCATCAAAATAACTTCAAATATTTTCTAACACCATAATATACTTTTTCATGATTTAAAATCATTTTTAAATAATTTATTTAATATTATAATTAAATAAATAATACCTTTTTATATTCCAAAAATATTAAATATTTTTGAAATATACTCAAAATAATTAAAAAACTATTTTTAGACTTTAAAATAATTTTTAAGAATTTATTATGTATTTTAATAATTAAAACCATTTTTTCTATTTATTTAATTAAAATAATAATTTTAGTAATTAATTATCGCTAAAGGGGTTTTAGGCGAAAAATCCGTCGCTAATGGTGTTCTTGGGCTGTTCTTCAATAAACCCAGAACACCATGTGAGACACCAAGGTTGCTAGTTTGACCTTCAATAATTCTTTGATCATACAATTTCTGGGCAATCTAACGTAATATGTTTGTAGTATTGATGTGATATTATAATATAAAGCAAGTTTCATAGCCAAAATACATCAAATCTGCAAGATCTAAATGACAGAAAACCTTGTCAGACATGTTCTTCAATTTCTGGGTTTTCCAGAAATTGAAGAACAGTCGAGGTTCTTCTTTTGAGTCACTAAATCTTTGCTTTCCAAGCTTGGTTTATGCGATATAATGGTTCTAGTATGCAGTATATATGTCATTGTACAATCCTATAACAACCGATCAACATAACAACATTACATACTCAGGATCTGGGCTAGTCAAACTTACTGTCAGGAACGTGTTCTTGAACTTTCTGGGTTTCCTAGAAAAGTTCATCCGGCTGATGGTCAATGGTTGTTTGACCAGCCTTAACTTTGTTTCTATGCACGATCTAAATGTTATAAAGGATTGATATTATAGTACTTATACCAGACTACAAGCTAAAAACAAAAACGTGGCCAAACAAGCAAAGAACAGCAAGATTCAAGGCCTTAAAAAATGTGTCAGACGAATTCTGGAAATCTGGGTTGCCCAGATTTTCAGTTTTCGTGGTTGGTCAATGGGTTTTGACTGCTCATAACTTTCGATCTAGACATGCTATGACCCTGATTCAAGTTTCAGAGTAAAGACCACATATCATAGAACATATCCAAAACATAAAACACACAAAACATCTTACATATAAAGATCTAAGGCCACTGACATATGGTTGTCAGGCCATTTCTTGAACTTTTTCCAGATTTCTAAAAATGCTAGATTCGTGCATCTAAGTGATATGGATCTAGGTTTTGGCAGCCCAGATCATCAAATGATACCCTCTAACATATATCTAACCAACAAACAACAACATTAAACATCAGATCTAAGGATTTCTAAGTTAGGGTTTTTATACCTTTAAAACTTGGATATTTGATTTTTGATCCTTGAATCTATTCTTCCTAAGCTAAGAGATGATATTAGCTTAGCTTCTCACTCCTTTTCACTCTCATACCCGAATTTTAGAGAGAGAGGATGGCTTGGGAGAAAATAAGAGTAAAGTGGCCCTTTTCTCTCTCTTTAATTACAATAAATGGCATGATCCAATGGACCAAGAAGTTGCTAGGTGTTCAACATTGGCTGATTCAAGGTGTGTGGTTGTAACTCAAGAGATGTGGCTTCATTTGTGACCAAATTTCTTTTTTTTTAACATAAAAGTTAAGGGAGGGTATTTAGGTCTTTTTGCACACAATTTTTATTCTAAAATTGTCATTTGTTGCAAACCCTTAGGGTTAAAACCTAAGCTTTCCATAATTCACATTTTAGGATTTCTAAATTAGAGTTTTCAAAAATGAAAATTAACATTTTTAAATTATAATTAGAGTTTCCTAATTACATTTTACTTTCCTAATCAGATAAGGGCTAACAAAAATTAGGATTAATATTTCCTAATTAAGATTGCTAATTTAGCAATTAAATCCATAATTGTACATTAGGGTTTTTGACAGAATAATTAGGGTTTAAAAAAATTTGAAATTAGGATTTGCTAATTAATTAAGCTTTACCCTAATTACTATTATAATTAATAACACTTAAGCAATATAATTATCCTGTAAGTTCCCAGATTAGGGTTTCAAATACTCGAAATCTGAAATTAGGGTTCCCAGATTTGATATTAGGGTTTTCTAATCATCAATTAGGGTTTCAAGTAATTCATTAGGGTTTTTCCTTAATAAATTATAATTAATGACGTTTAAACCTTATACACAACATTTAAATTCCAGAATTAGGGTTTTAAATTTCCAAATTAGGGTTTTGGATTCCCGGAACTGAAATTAGGGTTTTAGAACCGATTTCTAGGGTTTCTTATTAGAAGTTAGGGTTTTCTAACTGAACGTTGACGTTCTCAATAATATTAGGGTTTGACTCTAATAAGATTTATCTGGTCAACCCTTGACCCTCAACCACATACTGTGCACGCATAATACCATATTCACAGAACATAAACACATATACACTTAATCCTGAATAATTCACCTAAATCCTTCACAGAATTTTGAAATCCTCAAAATTCCAACCCAAAAACATCAAACGCATACACTTATTTTATGTCTAGGTCTATTATTTGAACTTAAATTCATCCTTTTAGATTTTAATAAATTGTCTAATTTCTCGGGTTGTCACAACGTTAGCAAAGTCATACCTATTCCAAGGAATGTGGAAGAAGGATATTTATTCAAACTCTGAAGCCATCTGGATAACTTGCCAATGGTAAGGCAGCAAATGTAATTCTTTGGTGTGATAGATTCTAGTGGAATCTCCAAAGAAAGTTAACTATTTGACGCCCATGGATTGGGCTAGCTTTAACCCCATTATACAACCTTTATACTCAGCTGTGCTTTTGGTGCTAACAAACTGTAATTTGATAGCAATGAGATACTGTTCTCCCGAGATAGATACCATAACTGCTCCTACTTCGACAGCTTCCATGTTCACAGCTCCATCAAAATACATCCTCCATGACTGGACTGTATCCCCTTGATGGTGTTGTTGAATTGTCAGTATCCCTTCATCGGGGAAATATGTTTCCAAGGGTTTGAAATCCCCCGATGGTGCTACAGCCAGTTGATCCGTAATTCCTTAACATTTGATAGACTTTTGGGTCACGTAGATGATGTCGAATTATTGGAGGATCAACTGCCATTTGGACAGTCGATAATTCAATATGGGTTTTCTAAATACATATTTATGAGGATCCATGCGGGAGATGAGATGATTTGTGTGACCATGGAGATCATGTTGTAATCTAATGGAAGCATATGCTACTGCACAACAAGTCTTTTCAATCAACGTGTACTTGTGCTCACAGATGCTGAATCTTTTACTGAGGTAATAGATAGCTCTTTGTTTGCCTCTATCATCTTTTTGTCCCAGTATGCAACCCATGGCATTGTCATTGATTGACAGGTACAGAAATAAGGTAATGTCATCCCTGGGAGGTACCAAGACAGGATCTTTGGCCAATTCGTCTTTGATAGAAAGGAAGGCTTTTTGACACTCTTCATTTCATTTCTTGGAGGAGTTCTTCCTTAACAACTTAAAGATGGGCTCACGGGTTGCTGTGAGTTAGGAGATGAATCGGCTGATGAAGTTGATTCTTCCCAGGAATCCTCATATTTCCCTCTCTGTTTAGGGCATGGGCATCTCAGTAATGGCTTGAATTTTGGCAGGATCCAACTCGATGCCTTTGTGGCTCACTAGGAATCCCAGCAACTTGCCTGACTTGACGCCGAAGGCGTACTTGGCCAGATTTAGCTTCAAGTTTTACTTGCGCAACCGGTTAAAGAGCTTTTTGAGATGTTCTATGTGGTCTTCTTCCCTTCAGGACTTGGCAATGATGTCGTCCACATAAACTTTTATCTCTTTGTGCATCAAATAGTGTAAAAGAGCCACCATGGCTCTCTAATAGGTAGCTCCGACACTGATGAGGACGAATGACAACTGTCTATAGAAAAAGGTTCCCCAAGGAGTGATGGATTTTGTTTTCTCCCAGTCCTCTTCATCAACCATGATTTGGTGATACCCAGCAAAGCATTTAATAAAGGAGTACATGCCATACTGAGTTGTATTGTCAATGAGTATGTGGATAAATGGCATTAAAAAGTTGTCTTTGAGACAAGCTTTGTTCAAATCCTTGTAATCCACGCATACTCGCACCTTCCCTCCAGGTTTAGGTACGGGAACTATGTTTGATAGCCACTAAGGGTATATTGATACTATTATTGTGACGCCCCCAAAATAGGTATACATCACCCCTCTTGAGTCGCCAAATACATAGTACAAAATTCAAATACAACTTAATTATACAACAGTCGTGTAAAATACGACAAAACATATGATGTGAGTTTTAATACAAATATTGTCATCTAGACAATATCCACACTCAATTGAGTCCTCATTACATTTATTACCACACTATTTAACAGAATAGTGAGGACTACTAATGCTATTATCTGGACTGTCACTCCGTTCCCCGACTAGTCCCTACTACGTTCTCATTTCCTAAAGAGAACAATGAAAGTAAAAGGGTGAGCTCAACTAGCCCAATAAGAAATATTATGACTAAGATAATACAGAATAAATTATCGTTGGCCTTCAACAGTGTTAAACTGATACAATGTAACAAACACCAAGTTTAACTGCAGCGGAACAAGCAATCCATTAAAAGAGTCAAGTAGAGAATAAAATCTACTATCTTTTATGATTTAAAAGGTTTTTCATCACTTTTACCGCTGGGACTTAGCTTAATAAATAATCCACATCATCCCTACACTACGGCCAAGGATATTCATTAGTATCCCAACCAAAAATTATCCATGCACTACAGTCCAATGATATTCATGTATTCATTAATGGTAATGATCATGCCAACAACTGTCCATCAATGCACTACGGGCCAATGAGGATTTTTACCACATCATTTGTAACATTACAGTCATGATTATACCGATTAATCCCTGGTCATAATTATACGAAGTCCATCTATGCACTACAGGCCACATATGACTTTCAACATAATATAAACATGAGGATGATGACAATGATATAAGAATTCAATAAAACAAGTTCAAGAATTAATTTATCCAGGAACTAATAAAGTCCAAATTGTCAACATGATACTTCTTTGTAAAGTAAAATTCAAGAATGCTTAGAAGAATATTTCCATGAAAAGATACCGGATGAAGCGCAAATATCAAGGATATTCCACTAATTTCATGGAGTATAAAAGTCAAAACTTTAACCAACTGAGTATAATAAAGAATGGAATAACAAAAGAAATCACCAGGCATGTGATGATAGACCGCATGCATAAAAGTTATTCCAACAGTAATAATAAATAACGGAATCGTCAGTCATGCGTAAACGCACGAGATAGGATATTGAGAATAATAAATAACGGAACCGTGCTCAGGTAAATTGCACCGAGCAGGATGTTCAACAGAATAATAAATAACGGAACCAGTCATGCATAAACACACGCATAAGATGTTCCAAGCGAGAATAATAAAGAATGGAATAATGAAGAATTTCACCATGTATGCAGACTTGACAGAGACAAAGTTATTCCAACATAATGATAAAGAATGGAATAATGAAGAATTTCACCAAGTATAGGGTAGACCGGCAGATACAAAAGTTATTCCAACAAAATAAAAAAATGGAATAATGTAAGTTCTCTTCATGAATACGAAAGAAATAATACCCCTTACCTTAGAACAAACTGGATATAGGAGTAGTGAAGTATCTCTATAGTTTCTCTCTCTAGAGTTTCAGTGAATTCATAAGAAATAATGAAGGAATGAACTTCTATTTATAGGAGAATGGGATGAATATTAACTAATTCTGAACGGTCAGCATTGATTTACTTTTTAAACAGACGGTCAGATTGGTTTACTATAAAATATTCTAATAAAACAAAATCTTTTAAATAAAATATAATATATTCTATTTATAATCTAATAAAACGAATAACTTTATAAAAGTATTCTATTTTATATAAAAAGATTTTACTATGCAAAATACAATGCATAATATAATATAATATATTCTATTTCTAGTCTAATAAAATGAATAACTTTATAAAAGTATTCTATTTTATATAAAAAGCTTTTCTATTTTATTACATTAATAATACTAATTAAACAAAACTTCATCATCATTATTATAATTCACACTATTAATCGACCAGGTCGTTCCCAGAAAAGAGGGGGCTTTCCAATAAGGATTTCTCCCTATTGGCGCGCAATTAGGTGACCAAACATATCATTAGCAGAACTTCTAGACATCGTTAATATTGGAAATAATAATATTAATAACTTCGTTGTCTCAATTATTGATTTAGTAATATATAAAATATCGACAATAATTGAATCAATTAACGTGAGATATTATGCAACACCATCAAGCAATAATTAAACAAAACCGAGTGACTTCTCACGTAAGCATCAATAATCAATACCGTAGTGCTACTATGCAACCACGCCGTATTCTTGTATTTTAACAAGGGTGTGTTTCAACAGTTAACGATAAAACTTCCGCTGTTATTTTCATAAAATATTTTTGTCATTTTCTCAATCCGACAATAATTTCGTTGTGGGGTCCACCAATAATTGTGTCGTTGTACGAATATTCCCTGTTAAAACGAATATTACCCAACCAATCGAATATTATATAACAACTTGCGTACTTTACCAAATTTATAACTATTATCCACAACTATAACATTATATCAAATTCATTCCATAATATTCAAAAATAATAATTATAGAAAATTCATCTTTATTCATAAAAGTTGGGGTCTTACAATCTCCCCTTCTTATGAAATTTTTCCCTCGAAATTAGGGTACGTACCTGGTATGTCGAAGAGGTAAGGATACCTTGATTTCATTTCAGATTCTAACTCCCAGATCATTTCCTCAACATCGTGGTTCCTCCATAAAACTTTGACTTGAGGTATAACCTTGGAGCGCAGAATATGTTCCTTCTTATTCAATTTGAATAAGAACCTCTTCATACGTTAAATCTTCCGCTATTTCATCCGGTTCTAACTCAATAATGTGGTTCGGGTCTTTCACATATTTATGTAACATGGATATATGAAAAACGTTAGGAACACGAGACATACTTGACGGTAAAGCGAGTCTATAGGCTACAATCCCTACTCGATCGAGGATTAAAATGGGCCAATGAATCGAGGATTGAACTTTCCTCTCTTTCCAAATCTCGTAACTCCTTTCCATGGAACAACACGTAACAACACATGATATCCAATATCGAATTCCACGTCCTTTCGATGAAGATCAGCATAACTCTTTTGTCGGTCTTGTGAGGTTTTTATACGTTGTCGGATCGTTTGAATCTTTTCCATAGTCATACGTACCAACTCTAGTCCCAACAATGTTCCTTCACCCACTTCATCCCAACATATTAGAGAATGACACTTTCTTTCATACAACGCCTCGAATGGAGCCATGCCAATACTTGTTTGATAACTGTTGTTGTAAGAACACTCCACCAATGGTAAAAACTTGTCCCAACATCCCTTGCAGTCAAGGACACAGAGTCTTAATAAATCTTCAAGAGTTTGAATAGTCCTCTCTGATTGTCTGTCCGTCTGAGGATGATATGCCGAACTAAATCATAAATTCGCACCCATAGCTTTTTGTAAACCAACCCAAAATCGTGAAGTGAATCTTGGGTCTCAATCAAAAACTATGGATACTTGCATACCATGCAGTCTTACAATCTCATTTATGTACATATGAGCAAGACGTTCAAGTGTATAAGTTTCTCGTATTGGTAAGAAACGAGCAGACTTGGTCAATCTATCAACAATGACCCAAATTGCATCTATGCCTTGAGAAACCTTAGGAAGACCAGTAACGAAATCCATGGTAATGTGCTCCCACTTCCATTTTGGAATTTCAAGTGGTTGCAATGAACCTTTTGGTACTTGATGCTCTGCCTTGACTCGTTGACAAGTTAAACACCTTGAGATAAACAACGCTATCTCTCTCTTCATATTGCCCCACCAAAATGTATGTCGAAGATCATGATAAATTTTGGTACTCCCAAGATGGATTGCAAACAGTGTGTTGTGCGCCTCCATCATGATTTTATACTTTAAGTCAGGATCGTTAGGAACATAATCTGGATTTGACTCGAAGTATTCCTTCTTCATCGATTTTTTCTTCCAGCATAGCACCTTCTTGTACTTTCTTCCTCATATGCATCAGCTCCAGGTCTGTAGCTTGAGCAGCTTTAACTTTATCGATTAAAGTCAGTTCTACTCGTATATTTGCCATCATCGCATGGGTCCCCGGAGTCTTTATCTCTATCTCCATCCTTTGCAAGTCATACAAAATGGGCCTCTGCATTGACAATATCGCACTCGTACCCGCATATGATCTTCTACTCAATGTGTTAGCTACCACGTTTGCTTTTCTAGGATGGTATTGGATGGTATGATCATAATCTTTCAACAGTTCAAGCCAATGTCGCTATCGCATATTGAGTTCCTTTTGAGTGAATAAATATTTGAGGCTTTTATGATCCGTAAAGATCTCCACTTTCTACCCATACAAGTAATTCCTCCAAATTTTAAGTGCGAAGACAACAGCTGCCTACTCTAGATCATGAGTAGGATAATTCCTCTCATATTCTTTGAGTTGTCGAGAGGCATATGCTATGACTTTCCCATGTTACATGAGAACACATCCTAACCCTTTGCTCAAGCATCACTTTGAGATGACAAATCCTCCGAGCAGGATGGTATTGTCGAACAGTCTTTGAAATGAGTCTTCTCTTGAGTTCTTGAAAACTCTTCTCACATTCCTCATTCCAACCGAATTTTGTATCTTTCCGAGTCAACTGAGTTAAGGGAGTAGCGATTCGAGAGAACCCTTCTATAAATCTCCGATAATAACCAGCTAAACCGAGAAAGTTACGTACTTTGGTTACTGATTTAGGTTGCTCCCAGCTTTAAATAGCTTCAATCTTTGTTGGGTCAACAGATATTCCATGACTTGATACCACGTGCCCAAGGAATGCTACTTCCTCAAGCCAGAACTCGCATTTCTTCAACTTGGCATAATGCTTATATTCACTAAGCTTTTGAAGTATCAGCCTCAAGTGTTGCTCATGATCTTCACGGCTTTTGGAATAAATAAGAATGTCATCAATAAAGATGACCACAAAGTGATCCAAATATTCCTTGAATACTTGGTTCATCATATCCATGAAGGCAAAGCAGGAGCATTAGTCAATCCAAAAGACATAAGCCAATCATGTATGATGATAAAGCATATACTTTGTAATCAATCTTATTTATTTATTAATAAAAGAATTATTTATTAAAGGCATTTATTATCTACATGGTGTTTGAAAGTATTTTTAATATGATGATAAACCCATAGTTTTAAGCAATATTTTTTATTAATCATTGATGAGATCATGCTAATGAGATCTCTAAATTTTAGATAGCTTTTAAAACTAAAATGTTCCCAATCAATGGATTACTAAAATGGGATTACTAAAAAGGGATTAGTGAATCCTGATAGATTGGGTACGACGTGACGCTGCTTTGCTCATCGATGAGGATGATTGATCTCATGATCATTTGTGTGGAGACACTAAAGCAAGTATGTAGGTGCTTATTAGAGAATAAGTTCATCGAACGTGACTCGCTAAGGAATACCTAATGGAGTTTTACTCACTCGTCAATAGGAATTTCAGTAGTGATATAGAAGACAAATGATCCTTAGACTTGAGATCATCATAAGATCTTATATATAATGAATTACACTTTGACTTATTCCTTAAGACTCTTAGAGTATATCAAAGGGTATGCTTGGGTGTAATAAGTTATATATGAAGATAATGAATGATCAATAAAGAATCTACCACTTCTAGAAAAAAGAAGAGAATGTCCTATGTGATTCGATAAATGACAACCCCAGAATCCTTGGTTAAGGTGGAATGAAATTAGAAAGTAGTTTCTAATTTGCATTCATTAGAGTTGTGCATTTAGGAATCAAATACATATAATTAAATAAAATAAGACTCGACAAAGAATTTCCATGTCTTATATTTAATCGGGACATCAGATGGTGGAAGGATTGAATTGCACAGAACTATTTACTCAAAGGTTCTTTTTATGATTAATGTTGAAATCTATATTATCCGGAAAGTCGTTGATCGCTAGGAGGCTTATCCCTATTGTAGAATAAATATTATTTATTTAAATAAATTATTCATTTAATTTATTTATTTAAATAAGATTAGAATTGTTCTAATTGATTTATTCACAACCTGCTTAATATGGAGAACCTAAAGGGTCACACCATAAAAGGAAGAATAATTATTTAAGAAGTTAATGGCATAATCGTAATAATATGTTAAGTATATTTAATTTAATCTATGGTGATAGAATAAATTAAATAGCTTAATATTTATTATTTAATATTTTAGAAATATTAAATATAAATTAATAAGAGGAGTCTTATTAATATTATTACAATTATTATTATTTTAATTTCTAAAAGAGTTTAGGAATTAATTTAATATAAGTACTCTCATTTATTCCTAATTGGATTAGGAGGAAAATTAGTTAAAGGAGTTTAATTAATTATCCCTAATAGATTAGGGAGCCCATTTAATTAAAAGAGTTTAATTAAATAAATAATACCTTATTTTAATTAAAATAGGTTACATGATATCTTTATAAGAGGAGTCTTATATCGTATATCAAACATATGTAATTCCAAGAGTTGGAGAGACGCCTTTTTCTATAGTAGATAGAAAAACTAGGGTTTGAGCCAATACACCCTTCTTTTGAAAATTCTTCTTCCTTGGTGGATCACCTCTAGAGGCCATACACTTGGGTGGCTTATATCGATCAAAAGGAAGGAATCTACCCGAGATTCAAGGAGATCATGAGAGAAGTAGGAGGTGAACTCGCACTCGAGGAAGCTCGCTTTTACAAGGGTATGATTTCATAATTTCTTATTCTTCGCTTTAATTAATAATATGCATAAAGAATGATCCGTAATTGGTTTGTGAAAAATTTTAAAATCGATTTTATTATGCTTCCGCTAATTTTTGCAATTTGATTGCTACTTTGATTTTCACAAAACCTCACAAAGCAGTATCAATGAGCCAAACTTTTTATGCTAATTATTAATTATTTTGATTCCATATATATGTATGGGTATGTATTTAGAATAATTTATTGGGCATAATTTGTTGTATAAAATTATTATTTTATGAAAAAAAAATTAAATTTTTTGCCGAAAATTGTTTTGAAAAAATTTTTTTTTTTTTTTTCCGTGTCCGTGCTGTGCTGTTTGATTCAAAATATTTGAGTAAATCTTGTTTCATCAACGTGATGTTATTTTTATTTTATTGAAGGTTAATTATATATATATATTATTATATATATATATATATATATATATTTTTTTTAATATATATATATATGGTATATATCATTTAGATATATATATATATATATATATATATATATATATATATATATATATATATATATATATGTTTTTTTTCTGGTTGTAAGGTCACGAATGAATTATATAAATATATATCACGGAACATCGTTTTTTTTTACCGTAGATATATATATATAATATATATATCCGTATATATATATATATATATATATATATATATATATATATATATATATATATATATATATATATTTTTAATAATTTTATAATTAAAATAAAGAGTTTATTTTAATCTTGAAATTGGATTTCATGCAACATAAAATTGCCCATTAAATGATATATATATATATATATGGAATGATTTTATTTATTGATACATATATTATTTATGATATAATGATGATAATAAATGGGATTGATTATGGACTATCGACCAATGTGATTGGATTTATTTTAGTTGGATGTTTGAATGAATGGGTTTTATTAAATGGGGTCTCATGACTGCCTTTTTTTCGGTTTTTTTCTTCGATGTAAATTCTATCTCTCTCCTATGTATTTCCCTCGATCACGATCAAGGTTTCTATTTAAATTAAATAGTTTAATGTAATAGGATTAGTTAGAATTTTTTTCAAGAACCGAGAGATCAAGGGAGAAAGGAGCGCTCAAGACCCGCTTTGTAATGGAGCCCAAGTTTAAATGTAATAGTTATATTTAAATGTTTATTCTCGCACCTAGGGAGTTCAATTTTGGTTCACTTGGTGGCTCTAGTGAACCAAACTAGAATAAAAGTCCATAATCAATCCGTAGTAGATATATAGTATTCTATATGTGCATGCTAGTATTATATATATTATATATTATGCAAACATGTTTAATAATATGTTATAATATATATATATATATATATTATATATATATATATATATGCATGCGCTAAACAAGATGAGACAAATAATAACAAATCCCTCAAAGTTTTTATATATTAAGTCTTAAGCTGCTCAAAGATATTTAGAATATCGAACGTCGCTTTCTCAAAGCATGATAAAATTAATAGAGTATTAAATATTTAATATGAGTTTGTTGTGTCACCACAAGGCAAGTATTAAGTATTTAAGATGTTAATTTATCACATTTGATGCTTATAAAGAAAATTGAACAATATTGTTTTGTTGTGTCACCACAAGGACAATATTTTTCTTTTTTGAATATATGGAAGTGTTAGGTTGACTTAACTTAGATAATTTTGATTTGGATGTGCCACCACTTGATCAAAATAATCTAAGAGGCAAAACATAAGGAGTTACATGATGATGTAATTGACAAGGAGTTGTCTACCTATTTATTTATATATAGTTTGTTGTGTCACCACAAGGCTATATATATTTGAAATGGGATCCTTATTCTCACTAGCAAAAACTTTAATTAGATTTTTTTTAACTATATAAATGAGGGTAATATAGTTTGAAGAAAATAGTGGGAGATACCAATATAAAATAAGACCTAATTTATTTTGGTAATTAATTAAATGAATGTTTGCTAAAATATTATCTTTTTACATGCATAATTTTGAAAATGTCACATTCACTAATTTCATCGCAGAAAGCATACTTGATGCTAACAAACCCAACCGGATCAATTACACTGGATCGTTAAGGAATCGAGAATTGTTCTCATCAATAAAAGATTTCTTATGTCCTAAATTCACCAGATCAAAAAAAGTTGCGCAGAGAATGTACCTCCGAGGAAGAGATTGCTACTTTTAAACAAAGGGCAAGATGATGCATCGTGGCTCAATGCATCATGCTCGCATCCATGAGTAACGAGCTTCAAAGCCACAAGATGAAAAACATGGATGCTCCTACTATGCCACCGCACCGCAAGAGTCAGATGGTGAAAAAAGTAGATCGCTAGATATGAGATATCTAAGGAGCTCTTCCGATCTCTGGATGACCGAGGGCACTACCGCTGAGACTCATGTCCTAAAGATGATCAACTGATTGAACGCTTGGATAGCTTTTGGGTTCATCATGGATGGGGAGTTGAGTCAAGATTTGATCTTGCAAATACCCCCCCGACACCTTCTTCTCACAATTTGTTGTGAATTTTCACATGAATAAGTTGGACGTCACCGCCTCGAAGTTACTTAACATGTTGAAAATCATCAAGGTCACTTCCCATCCAAGAAGAACCATGCCTTTATCGGTGGATGATTCTTCCAAGAAAAGGAAGAGGCCCAAGGTATCTTCTCAAAAGAAGAAATCCAAGAAGGCTAAGGGAAAGGCAAAAAGTGAAGGATCAAAAGAAAACTCGATCCAAATTTAGCAAAGGAATTTGCTTCCATTGCAACAAGTCGGGTCACTCGAAGAGGAAACCGCAAGGATTATCTTCATGAAAAAAAAGGTAAGAAGTTTTGAGAAGCTTCAATCCTAATCAAGGTTTGTTTATGATTGAAATTAATTTTTCCGAAAGTCAATCTTCTACTGGGTATTGGATACCTACTGTGGTTCTCACATATGTAATAATATGCGTGGACCGGTCAAGTAGAAAGTCGAAAGCAAGGATGAGGTCGCCCTACGAGAGAGCAGGAAATGGAGCAAAGGTTGCATGATTAATGTAGGGACTTATTGTTTAGCAATCGCTTACCTGCAAGTTCATTAATTTAAATAATTGTTATTTTGTTCCAAATATCATTAAACATTATTTCTATCTCTCGTATTGATATGGATGGTTTTAATATTATAATAAAGAACAACAGTTGTTCTATTTATAATGATAATGTTTTATATGGTGTTGGTAATTTTGTAAATGGACTTTATATACTGACTTGCATGAAAATATACTTCAAATTGAACAAACTAAGAAAAGGAAAAGAGATGATGTTAATTATACCTTCATGTGGCAATCGTAGACTGGTCATATTAATGAAACAAGATTATCCAAGTCAGATAAAGATGGGCTCCAGAGCTATCTGATTATGAATCATATCCAACTTGTGAATCTTGTCTCATGGGAAAATGACTAAATCTCCTTTTTTAGTGGAAAAGGAGAAAGAGTTACAGAAGTTAGCTGGCATGCACACATATGTATGTATGTGGACCCATGACAACTAATCGCACGAGGAGGGTATTCTTATTTTATTACATTCATCGACGATCACTCAAGATTTGATATGTGTATTTAATGAAATACAAATCAATCATTTGAAAAGTTCAAAGAGTTCGTAAGTGAAGTAGAGAAGCAAACCGGTAAGAGTATTAAGATTCTTCGATCCGATCGAGGAGGAGAATACTTAAGTGGTGAGTTTTCAATTGTCTCAAAGAAAATGGTATAATCTCACAATGGACTCCACCTGTGGACGCCACAGATGAATGGTGTATCTCGAAAGGAGAAATCGAACATTGTTGGACATGGTTCGATCCATGATGAGCTTTTACCGACCTTCCAGCTTCTTTTCGGGATATGCCCTAGAATCTACCAGATACCTACTTAACAAGGTACCTACAAAATCCATTCCCCAAGACCCTATATGAAGTTATGGATAGGAGGAAACCAAATCTTAAGCATGTTAAGACTTGGGGTTGTCCAATTTTATGTCAAAAAGTTTGAAAACGATAAGCTATGACTAGATCCGATAAATGTAGATTTGTGGGATACCCTAAAGAAACATCGGGTATTATTTCTATCATCCAACCGATCAAAAGGTGTTTGTTATGTAAACATGTCGCTTTTTCTCGAAAAGGAGTTTATCCTGAAGGGGTCAAGTGGGAGTAAGATATATCTTCAAGAGGTTCAAGAACCACAAAATACTACAGATCAAAGTGAGGTACCTAACCAAGTAGAGATTCCTTCCGCATCACACCCTATTCAGAATCTGAAGAGTACCAAAGATACCCGAGAGAGGTATGGACTTGTCATAGAGGATGACGATGAGGTACACATCATAGATGATGATGATCCATTGAATTACTTAACAAATGCTATGAGTAATAAAGACTCGTAGAAGTGGCAAGAAGCCATGAAACCGAGATGGACTCCATGTATGAGAACCAAGTATGGACTTTGGTTTCACCACCAAGGCATTAAGCCTATTGGGTGTAAATGGGTCTTTAAAAGAAAGATCGAGAGCAGATGGCAAGGTAGAGACCTATAAGGCCCGATCGGTCGCAAAAGGTTTCAAACAAAGACAAGGAGTCGACTATGATGAAACCTTCTCACCAAAGAGTAATGCTCAAGTCCATTCGGATTTTGCTTATGATCGCGTTTACTTACCATGACTACGTAAATCGCAGATGGACGTGAAAACGGCCTTCCTCAATGGGAAACTTGAGGAGGATGTGTATATGACAACCAGAGGGATTTGTTTCAAAGGTTGGAACAAATCAAGTCCAGTAAGCTACAACGATCCATTTATGGATCAAGCAAGCTTCTCGTAGGTGGAACATCCGCTTTGATGAGACAATCAAAGAGTTTGATTTTATCAAAATGAGGATGAACCATGTGTGTACAAGAAGGTTAGTGGGAGCGCTATTTCATTCCTCAGATTATATGTTGATGATATATTACCGATAGGAATGATATTCCTATGCTACAATCAATTAAAATCAAGTTATCTAAACACTTCTCCATGAAGGACTGGGAGAAGCATCCTATATTTTGGGGATAAAGATCTATAGAGATAGATCTAAAAGGATGCTTTGGCTTGTCCCAAGGAACGACATCGACTCGATGCTAAAGAGGTTTAGCATGGAAGATTCCAAAAGAGGTCTCATGCCGATGAGCCATGGAATACATCTCTCCAAGAAAACAGCCCCAAAGACACTGAGAGAGAGAGAGACCAGATGAGTAAGATTCCTTATGCTTCAAAGAATAGGATCTATCATGTACAGATGATATGTACTAGACCAGATGTCGCTTCATGCACTTAGTGTAACAAGCAGATATCAATCGAATCCGTGAGAAGAACACCGAAGGCAAAGTGAAAAATATCCTAAAGTACTTAAGAAGAACTAAGGATGTATTTTTTGTCTACGGTGGGTCCGAATTCAAACCAGAGGGCTTCATGCACTCAAGTTTTCAAATGGACCAAGATGACAAGAACCATTTTGGGGTATGTGTTTACCTTAAACGGTGGCGCAGTTGAGTCGAAGAGTTCCAAACAGCAAAAAGCTTGTTCGATTCAAAGGATGAGAGGCAGTAGTACATAGTCGCAAGTGAAGTCGCAAAGGAAGTCGCTTTTGATGAAGAAGTTCATTATCGAACTTGGTGTGGTTCCTAGCATTACAGACCAAAGTGCTTTTATTCTCGTGACAACACCGAGCTGTTGCAAGCAGCTAAGGAACCTGTGTCTCATCGTAAATCCAAACACGTGTCATGCGATTCATTTGATCGAGAGATCATGAAAGAGAGAGACGCCACCCCCGAGCGTGTGGACTCTCAAGACAATATTGCAGATCCATTTACTAAAGCGCTAACACAACACAACAGCTTTGATCATCACTTAGAGAAGATGGGTATGAGATACCACTAACGATCGGTTTTAGTGCAAGTGGGAGATTGAAAGTATTATGCATACAAAGCCAATCATGTATGATGATAAAGCATATACTTTGTAATCAATCTTATTTATTTATTAATAAAAGAATTATTTATTAAAGGCATTTATTATCTACATGGTGTCGCTTTTTAATAATATGTGATAAACCCATAGTTTTAAGTAATGCTTTTAGAATCATGATGAGATCATGCTAATGAGATCTAAATTTTAGATAGCTTAAAACTAAAATGTTCCCAATCAATGGATTACTAAAAAGGGATTAGTGAATCCTGATAGATTGGTACGTGACGCTGTTTGCTTCATCGATGAGGATGATTGATCTCATGATCATTTGTGTGGAGACACTAAAGCAAGTATGTAGGTGCTTATTAGAGAATAAGTTCACCGAACGTGACTCGCTAAGGAATACCTAATGGAGTTTTACTTGCTCTCGTCAATAGAATTCTCAGTAGTGATAGTAAGTACAAATGATCCTTAGACTTGAGATCATCATAAGATCTTATATATAATGAATTACACTTGACTTATTCCTTAAGACTCTTAGAGTATATCAAAGGGTATGCTTGGGTGTAATAAGTTATATATGAAGATAATGAATGATCAATAAAGAATCTACCACTTCTAGTAAAAAAAGAAGAGAATGTCCTATGTGATTCGATAAATGACAACCCAGAGAATCTTGGTTAAGGTGGAATGAAATTAGAAAGTAGTTTCTAATTTGCATTCATTTAGAGTTGTGCATTTAGGAATCGAAATACATATAATTAAATAAAATAAGACTTGACAAAGAATTCCATGTCTTATATTTAATTGGGACATCAGATGGTGGAAGGATTGAATTGTATTTAAGAACTATTTACTCAAAGGTTCTTTTATGATTAATGTTGAAATCTATATTATCCGGAAAGTCGTTCGATCGCTAGGAGGCTTATCCCTATCAGTAGAATAAATATTATTTATTTAAATAAATTAATCGTTTAATTTATTTATTTAAATAAGATTAGAATTGTTCTAATTGATTTATTCACAACCGCCTAATATGGAGAACCTAAAGGGTCACACCATAAAAGGAAGAATAATTATTTAAGAAGTTAATGGCATAATCGTAATAATATGTTAAGTATATTTAATTTAATCTATGGTGATAGAATAAATTAAATAGCTTAATATTTATTATTTAATATTTTAGAAATATTAAATATAAATTAATAAGAGGAGTCTTATTAATATTATTACAATTATTATTATTTTAATTTCTAAAAGAGTTTAGGAATTAATTTAATATAAGTATTCTCATTTATTCCTAATTGGATTAGAGGGAAAATTAGTTAAAGGAGTTTAATTAATTATCCCTAATAAGATTAGGGAGCCCATTTAATTAAAAGAGTTTAATTAAATAAATAATACCTTATTTTAATTAAAATAGGTTACATGATATCTTTATAAGAGGAGTCTTATATCGTATATCAAAATATACGTAATTCCAAGAGTTGGAGAGTACCCCTTTTCTATATAGAGAGGAAAACTAGGGTTTGAGCCAATACACCCTTCTTCTGAAAAAATTCTTCTTCCTTCGTGGATCACCTCAGAGGCCATACACTGGGTGGCTTACATCGATCAAAGGAAGGAATCTACCCGAGATTCAAGGAGATCATGAGAAGTAGGAGGTGAACTCTGCACTCGAGGAAGCTCTCGCTTCTACAAGGGTATGATTTCATAACTTCTTATTCTTCATTTTAATTAATAATATGCATAAAGGATGATCCGTAATTGGTTTGTGAAAAATTTTAAAATCGATTTTATTTTGCTTCCGCTTATTTTTTGCAATTTGATTGCTACTTTGATTTTCACAAACAAACTTGGCTTCATACTATGATACGATCATGTTGTTTTTCCAAACTTGATGAACTCTACCTCTTTCATGTGACGAATACTTTCGGGAAAGTACTTGTCGTTGAACAATTCTTGGAACTTCTCCCAAGTCATCTTCAGTGTGGCAGGTTGAGTACGCTTTACAGATTTCCACCAGTAATCTACCTCTACATGTAACATGAAGGTGGGAAAGGGAACCTTTTGCTCCTCGGAGCATCCCAAGACATCAAATATCTTGCAGATCTGCTTTATCCACGTCTCCGCTTTTAAGTGGTTTGGCTCTCCAAAAACTCCGGTGGTCCCAGTTCTTGAATCGCTTAATGGTGACTCCGTCCGAGAGTTGCCAGTGTTTCCACCTGCATTTTTTACAGGAGTCGCTCTTTCCTGATGTTGTATGAATTGCATAAAGCCTCTGAACATTCTATCGTTCATCATCTGGTCAGTGTTGTTGTTTGCCTGAGGATTGTCGCCTTCCTAATCCACATTATCCTGATTATTGATCTGTGGAGACTCAACGGTCTCCTGTGCTCCATTGCTAATCTCAACATTCTCGGATGCCATTTTCAAATACTGCCACAAAACAAAGGTTAATTGACATGCTATATATTATACCTATACTCTGACCGACCAATTAAATGCCAAATAAACTTAGATAGGTCATACTAGCGAAGGAATTCCCCGTCTCTCCCCTCCTAGTTCTTGTCTCACATCTCAGCCAGGGATCATATCCCTAAGCTTTGATACCAACTGTGACGCCCCAAAAATAGGTATAAATCACCCCTCTTAAGTCACCAAATACATGGTACAAATTTCAAATACAACTTAATTATACAACAGTCGTGTAAAATAAAACAAAACATATGGTGTGAGTTTTAATACAAATATTGTCATCTAGACAATATTCACACTCAATTGAGTCCTCATTACATTTATTATTACATTATTGGGATAAGGTCCAAAAATACCCTTGATGTTTACACGGATGTCCCACTTCCACCCTAAACTAATTTTTTTTTCCAAAAGTACCCTTAACGTTACAAATTTAAGATCAATTATACCCTTCCCGTTAACAAACATGCCACCTTGATAAACGAAACTGACACGTGGGTATATTTTGCTGACTAGGCATGTATTTTCAGATCTGATGTATTTGTTCTCTCCATGTCCTTTCTTCTTCCTCTGTTCTAAAACCAAATCGATACTCTCAGTCGATACTCCCAAAACCAAATCGATACTCCCAGTCGATTAGTTGATCTCACAGTCGTAACCCAAAACCAAATCGATACTCCCATCTAACCCAAAATCCCAAATCGAGACTTCGCCTCCGCCTCTCCCCAACTAGGCGACTCCTCCTCCGGCCTCTCTGCATCTCTGCCTCCACTCCATGTCTGGGTAACTGGGTTCTAGATAGTCGATCTCTCACTCTATGTTCTAACCCAAAAACCCAAATCGTGACTCCGCCTCTCCCTGACTTGACGACTCCGCCTCCGTTCTAGACTTCTAGCTGTGAATTAATGCAGAAAATTCTCATGTACTCTTCTAAATCGCCTTGTTCATTTACGCTGATAATTTCATTTCCTATTTAGGTAGCATATTAAGATAGTGTTGAGACTGTGTTTGGTTACCGAAATGAGATTGAGACATGCTTAGTCGCTATACATTGTTGGTGTTGTAAATTATTGGCTTACTCATTGTTGACTATTGTAAATTATTGGATAAAGAACCCAATTTAATGAAGGGTGGAAGTAAATCCGAGATGCTTTAGAGACGGCGATTTGGGGGAGAGAGGGGGATTCAGAGAAGGAGACGGAAGGGATTGATTTTATGCGTTGAACAGGCATGGGGATGGAGAAGAGAGTATTATTGATATGTGTGCATCTGCACTTTAGATTAAAATTGAGATTTTGAGACAAGGTTTGAAATTCTTGAGGCACTTCGGTTATTTGTGATGGCGCGGATTGGAATCTGATGGTGTTTGGAGAAGAGAGAGTGAAATGGGTTTGATTACAGGAAAAATAGAGAAGAGAAGAGAAGAAAAGAAAAGAATGAAAAAAAATATTTTTGCCACGTCAGTTGATTTTAACGTCTGTTTGTCTATCTGGCATGTTGGTTAACGGGGAGGGGCATAGTTGAGCTGTGTTTTATAACGTTAAGGGTACTTTTGGAAAAAAATTAGTTTAGGGTGGAAGTGAGACATCCGTGTAAATATCAGGGGTATTTTTGGACCTTATCCCTTACATTATTTAACAGAATAGTGAGGACTAATAATGCTATTATCTGGACCGTCACTCCATTCCCCGACTAGTCCTTGCTACCTTCTCATTTCTTGAAGAGAACAATGAAAGTAAAAGGGGGAGCTCAACTAGCCCAGTAAGAAATATTATGACTAAGATAATACAAAATAAATCATCGTTAGCCTTCAACAAATGTTAAAGCGATACAAAGATAACAAACACCAAGTTTAATCGCAGCTTAACAAACAATCCATTAAAAGAGTCAAGTAGAGAATAAAATCTACCATCTTTTATGATTTAAAAGGTTTTTCATCACTTTTATCGCTGGGACTCAGCTTAATAAATATTCCACATCATCCCTGCACTACAGGCCAAGGATATTCATGTATTCATTAATGGTAATGATCATGCCAACAACTGTCCATCAATGCACTACGGGCCAATGAAGACTTTTACCACATCATTTGTAACATTACGGTCATGATTATACCGATTAATCCCTGGTCATAATCATACTAAGTCCATCTATGCACTACATCCCTGGTCATGATTATACCGATGCTCAGAAGAATATTTCCATGAAAAGATACTGGATGAAGCGCAAATATCAAGGATATTCCACTAATTTCATGGAGTATAGAAGTCAAAACTTTAACCAACTGAGTATAATAAAGAATGGAATAACAAAAGAAATCACCAGGAATGCGATAGACCACACAGACATGTTATTCCAACAGAATAATAAATAACAGAACCAGGTCATGCGTAAACGCACAGACAGGATATTCCAACAGAATAATAAATAACGGAACCAGGTTAGGCGAAATTTGCACTAACAGGAAGTTCCAACAGAATAATAAATAACGGAACCAGATCATGCATAAACGCACAGACATGATGTTCTAACAGAATAATAAAGAATGGAATAACAGAAGAATTTCATCATGTATGCGATACTTCGTATAGACAAGTTATTCCAACATAATGATAAAGAATGGAATAACAGGAGAATTTCACCAAGTATAGGGTAGACCACGTATACACACTACACCAAAAATGGCCTCTAGTGAAGGGAAAATCCTTCACTAGAGGCCCTATATCACTCACAAGTGATTTTTTGCGAAGAAATATTTCCTTCACACAAGTGCTCGCATTAGACCTCCTCGCAATTGGGTATCCTTCGCTAAGTAGTAACTAAATATTTTTTATGAATGATATATTGTGAATAACTTTTTTATTCACAAATTGTATTTAGTAATGGAATATTGTTATTTAGTGAAAGATTGGTTTCCTTCACAAATAATATTTTAAGAAGGACTATTTGAAATCAGTGAATAACTTTATTCCCTCACAAATAATATATCGTGAAGAACACATTTATTTAACGAGAGAAAATTTTCCTTCACTAATTATAAATTGAGAATGTATCTTCAAATTAATGAGGAAAATAATTCTTCACAAATTATAAATTTATAAATAAAAAATTAATTGCTAAATAATAAAAATTTATTCGAAATTATAATTGATTTTCAAATTAATTGCTGAATAATAAAAATTCATTTGAAATTATAATTGATTTTCACGTCTGTCTACACCTGAAACAACCCAATAAAAACTGGGATTTACAAGCTAAACAACGGTTGCTAGATGCCAACGCTACAATACAAGAACTACAAGAGAAAAGGCATATGAGATCACTAGTTTAATATAATTCTAGCTGGAAGAAAAAGTCCTGGTGTTTGTTCTTGATCTTTGCAGGTTACAAGTTTTAAAACAGAGCGGGAACTTAGATTGTACGCGCTTCTTCAAATGTATTGCCAAGAACCTGGTTAACCCAATCGTCCACTTTGCTGTTGTCTTCTGATAATGTAATGAGCCTCAGAAATGGTAATGTCTTGATAACGTTGCACATATGACAAGTCCAGTTCACTCTGAATAGTTGACATCTCAAGCCCAGGCTACTTGACCTGCGTGAGAGAAATTAACCACGTTGAGACATAACAAAGTCATATGATACTATCAACAATGACTTTCGATAGCTAGTACTATCTTCATAAGTTTTAACTTACCAAGATAGTAAGAATAAAATACAGGATAAAGGTAGAGAGATGAGTGGACAAAGAACTTGCAGCAAGCATCATCTATTTATATACTGATTATGAACTAATAAAATACAAGATAAAGGTACCTAGATGCACTGTGAAATGTGAAACAATCATGGTAAACTACTAGCTCAAACATTTTTTTGGATGTTAACACCAATAGTAGCTCCGTGAGGGAGGGCATTATATGTCACTAAGATGAATAAGATCAGAGTATTTGCTCCTGTAAAATCATTACAACATTCAACCAAGATCAGTCACTTATAGTAAGCTTCATATATATGGCCTCTAAAGGTCTGGCACTAATATTTGCAGCCATATTTCCAATTTTCAATTCTTTCTAATGGAGTGACACTAATATTTGCAGCCATATTTCCTTGAGAAATGCAGGGAGTGACATTACCGAAATTATCGTGGTAGTTTGGAAGTGAATGAGGATAAAAATTTGGTGTGTTCAGGAGTTCAAATTTTAGTTGGCCAGATGACTGGCCAGAGTTAGCAACACTGGATCGATTGCCAACTGCTTCCACACTAACGAGAGAGGATAAACTGCTTGGAACACTAGACGAGATCCCATGGTGGAAGGGGTTGTCCAAATATCGACTAATTGATGCTCCAGTTAAAGACTGTACACCTATAATAGTTCCATCGTCTATATTACAAGATGTTATTTTCCCATGTGAAGTTGTTCCTGCAAAAATATCTTGAAAGGCGTGAGACTTGATTTATTTTCTTTTGAAATCATTGATAACGAGCAGTATATGTCATTGAAATACTTATACCAGTAAATTATTAGAACTACTCTGTTACAGATATGGACTCAATTCATCTTACTCCAACTCAGAAAATGATTGCATCAAACTGACAAAACTGATCAAATGCGCCTTTATGATTTCTCTCAAAACAGACTTAATAGTTATAAATATTATATCCTGACAAAACTGGAAATTTTAATGTTTTTTGATACGTCCAACAACTAATTAATTGGTAAACCGTATTAAATAGTACAAGCAAACAAAATAAGTATAATCTATCCTTACCCACATACTCTTCCATATTGACCTAGCCCTCCACTTTGCTTCTTATGTAAATAATCAAATCCATTATCGATAGTCATTTTATCATGGACTAATGCTTGACCATCGCAGCATAGGAAAAAGTGGCCCCATACATGTGACCTGCCTCCATCAAATTCAAAGGTGAAAAAAATAACAGCTCCAATGCCAAACATATTTTTAATATATAAGAAAATTAAAGGCTTTTTTTAACAATAAAACCAAGAGGACAAGGCATGTATATATGTCATCCAAACACAAGTTGCAACGTTATTTTATTATTTTGTTTTCTATTCAAAACTGCATTCTAAGCATGAAATTTCAAGAAAACCGCAATCATCATTGTGAATGGTAGTTTGAATTTGTGTATAATGATTGAATTTTCTATGAAACTTAATCCAAGTCTTTGAGGCGAGATATGAGTCGTACATGAACTTGCCCATGGGTCAATTTTTCATTAAGCCATAGCACTGCTAAAAGTACAAGTCATAAATTAGTAGTAGTATTTATAGATCTTTATTGAATTTTGAGTCTCAAAATTTCATATACTAACTGACTACATTGATATAAAATCATAATTTTCATGCATACACATTATGTACATACATACATAAATAAATAGCTTAATATTCTGTTTGTAGATATGTATGTAACCAAAAATGAATTCCACATATAGTCACCTTACCATGAAATCTTGCCTTGACCTCCTAACTCTCCATCTTATATGCTAATATTCATGGCTAAATAATGTTTCCATACTGTAAGGCCCAAGAAAGAAAATGAAATGTGAAGATAATATTCTTTCACTTACTCTACTCACTAATCTCTTGGAATCTCCTATTCTCCATGGTAATCAGAATTTGTTACTGCATATCAAAATTTCAAAGTATATCTGTAAACAATGTTATTGAATGGGTGAACTGCTTATGGCAGCCTCCACGTCAAAGATGCAACTTACTTACTTCTATTTGAATAGTTATCTAAATATATAATAATAATCCAAAGTTTTTTAATCTTTTATTTTTTGTTACAGAAATAATCAAAGGCAAGATTTATAGTTTGCTTTTCTCAGCGTGTTAGGAAAACCGATCATAATTTTGTCTAGATTATAGCCTAATTATTTTTACTAAGAACTTCATGAACACCCATGTAACAAAACTATATTAATGGCTAATAAATGTTGCCAACTACAGTAAAAGGACTGGTAGCTAGGTGAGGACTTAATGAACAAAGGGTCCCCTGAAACAGAGAAACAGTTCAACTGGAGCCTAGCTAGCCTTTTGGTGTTTGGGCTAAAATCCAAGCAAGCAATCAATGGCAACATTCAACACTTAAAAAAATCTACATATATACCCCACACTCCACTGCAATACTCTGCACCTACTCAACTCAGTCCACATATTTCATCAAAACCACAATCAATCTCTTATGGTAACTGAGTGTTTACCTGTAATAGTTGAGCATTCTATATTAAGTTTATATACCAAAACACAATCCAATAAGTCAATATAAGAGTATATTGTGCAATATCTTAATCACCTCATATTAATAACTCATAATTTTATATACTAAAACAATGCAAAATTAAATACTACTATAAAGGCAGATTTAACCTATTGCAAAACTAACAACTTCTCTTTTCCCCAGTAGTACTATATATAGTTACTAGTAGAAGATACTTGCATCTTAAAAATAAAAATTAAAAGTAAAAAAAAGATGACTTGAAAATCCGACTCATGTTAGTAGAGGGATGATGGGTAAAGAAATCATCATCATTGAGATCAGGAACGACCTGCGGAGTCCACGTGGATGTAAAGTGGGCCCTTATCAGACCAAGCATTCATGATCTCCTCATAATCAAGATTCAATGACAACCGTTGCCGTTGAACCTGAGGAGAACTCCTTGCGTACTTCATTGGAGACGAGCATCTTCGCCATTCCCAAGGAGAAAAGGAGTAACAGATTTTTCCAAGGGCTTGATGAGCTCAGAATTTGATCTTCATAATTGAGATATTGATACCTAGCCGCATGATTTGGTGTTTTATAGGCTTGATTGGCTTAGAGAAGAAAGAGATTAGGGCAATTTCTAAGGTTAGGGCTTCAGATAAAGTTAATCGGGAGATAATAAGATAGAGTGAGGGAAATAAAAAGTGATTTCAAAAATATTGAGGGAAATAAGAAAAACAAATCAATACAGAATTTACTATTTCTTGTATACTCAGATTCTTAATTTAATACTGTAAAAAATTTAATATATTTATATTATAATTTATATTCACCACAATTAATTTTAAAAAATTATTTAGAACAAAACAGCGACTAATTTTATCCCTCGCAAAAAACTTCTGAATAATAATATATAGTGAGTAATAATTCCTTCACTAAATAGATTTTTTTCTAGCAAATTTTCATCATAAATTGGCTCCAAAAATCTTTCTATCGCCCCGATTTTACGAGGAAAAAAATATAAATTGTGAAGGATGTTTCTTTCGCTAATAACTATATTGTCACTATACTTTTTTCCTTCACTGTTCCTTCGCTAAACAACTCCTCATGTGAAGGAATAAATTCCTTCACAAAATTTCCTACGCTAAAGGCCATTTTTGGTGTAGTGATAAGTTATTCCAACAGAATAAAAAAAAGGAATAACAGAAGTTCTCTTCATGAATATGAAATAAATAATACCCCTTACCTTAGAACAAACTGGATATAGGAGTAGTGAAGTAGCAGAATACTTTTCTTCTTTCTCACTATAGTTTCTCTCTCTATAGTTTTAGTGAATTCGTGAGAAATAATGAAGGAATGAGCATCTATTTATAGGAGAATGGACTGAATAATAACTAATTCCTGAACGGCCCAGATTGATTTACTTTTAAATAGACGGTCCAGATTGGTTTATTATAAAATATTCTAATAAAACAAAATCTTTTAAATAAAATATAATATATTCTATTTATAATCTAATAAAATGAATAACTTTATAAAAGTATTACATTTTATATAAAAGATTTTACTATGCAAACACTATGCGAGCACTATACAAATACTTATGCATAATAAAATATAATATATTATATTTATAGTCTAATAAAACGAATAACTTTATTAAAGTATTCTATTTTATATAAAAAGATTTTACTATGCAAAATACTATGCATAATAAAATATAATATATTCTATTTATAGTCTAATAAAACGAATAACGTTATAAAAGTATTCTATTTTATATAAAAATCTTTTCTGTTTTATTACATTAATAATACTAATAAAACAAAACTTTATCATCATTATTATAATTCACACTATTAATCGACCAGGTCGTTCTCAGGAAAGATGGGGCTTTCCAATAAGGATTTCTCCCTATTGGCGCGCAATTAGGTGACCAAACCTCTCCTTGGCAGAACTTCTAGACATCGTTAATATTGCAAATAATAATATTAATAACTTCATCGTCTCAATTATTGATTTAATAATATAAAAAATATCGGCAATATTTGAATTAATTAACGTGAGATACTATGCAACAATTACTGAAGCAATAATTGAACAAAACTGAGTGACTTCTCACGTAAGCATCAATAATCAATACCGTGTGCTACTATGCAACCACGTGTATTCCTGTACTTTTAACACCGGGTGTTTTAACAGTTAACGATAAAACTTCCGCCGTTATTTTCATAAAATATTTTGTCAATTTCTCAATCCGACAATAATTCCATTGTGGGGTCCACCAATAATTCCGACGAATATTCCCTGTTAAAACAAATATTCCCCGAACAATCGAATATTTTATAACAACTTGCGTACTTTGCAAAATTTATAACTATTACCCACAACTATAACATTATATCAAATTCATTCCATAATATTCAAAAATGATAATTATAAAAAATTCATCTTTATTCATAAATGTTGGGGTCTTACAATTATGATGCCAGCTTGAAATTGTTTCACAATTTCTTCCTTGACTTTCAAACTCCACTCAGGTTTTAATCGCCTAAGCTTTTGTTTGACTGGCTTGAATCCCTCTTTAATGGGTAGGCAATGAATGACGATATTAGTTGACAAACCAATCATGTCTTCACGAGACCATGCAAACAAATCCTGGAATTGGGTCAATAAAGAAACCATGTCATTCCTTTGGCTTGGGGTAAGGTCCGTACCAATCTAGATTTATTTGGGGTTTTTTGAGGTTCCAAGGTTGAAAGTGGTGGTTTGATCAATGTTTGGTTTGGGTTTGTCTTCGACCGATTCTTTGATCTCCTTAGGCACTTCATAGTCCTCTTGCTCAATCTCCATCAAGTCAGAGTTTGACTTTAAATCAAAGTTGCATTCATTGTAAAGAATTGGCATCCCATCAGCAAGTTTAGACAAATCTAACTCTTGTGTCCTGAAACAAAATGTTTTCACTTAATATATGATACTATTTGATCATGCAAAGTCTTAGCATGACATGAAAAAAGCAACTGCTAATACTATGCAACAAAAGTAAGCAGTTATTGCTATCTACAATGTAGAGGGATTTTCTGCCCTTTTTACCCTTTTTGGCAAATACAAGGAGTGTTGCTCTAATTTCCAAGGGTCAAGTCATGGTGGACGACTGTGATGAAGGGCCGGTTATCGTTCTCGTCCTCTTGAATAATGACCATGATGTCTGGACAGTTATCATCTGGGATATCCCTGTTCATACCCTATATATGTACCAGGTCACATATTTTTGATATCCGTCTTTTTATGTATTATTTGCGCCTTTGATTCCTTTCCTCAGTATTTGGGTATAGAATTAGGAATTATTTCCCACTAGCCCGTTTGGTCTTAGGAAATTGCATACCCGCCATAGAGATATGAATTTTCCTTAAAGGTCGTACAGAATCTGTATCTGTAGGTTTAGGAAATAACATTGTAGATGAAGGAACCTATGTATGCTTGTGCGAGTTCCTGTGACTTGACCCAGAGGAGTATCCTATTACGGCCTTCCCTGTCTTCCTGGGAATTTGAATTGGGTATTTAATTCCTTGCTGATTCTTTCCTAACCCTTGTCTTGGTTGGAAACCCAAGGATATCATCTCTTGATTGGCCGACATTACCTAGGCAAAAACTCTAGGTCCAAGAGTTGGAGCCCTGATGGGTTGATAATGAGTGTTGCTCACCTCTTAAAAGCTGACAGGCTCAACTTCTTCATTAAAACTGATTATAGGCATATCACTTTGGACATGTTACTCTGGTTTAGCATTGACAATGACCAGATTACTGTTGATGATATACTTGAGCTGTTGATGAAGAGTGGATGGGACGGTTCCCGCCATATGGATCCAAGGTCTTCCCAACAGTAAATTATATCCTATAGTGATTTTGAGCACTTGAAAGGATATGTAGAAGGTGTGTGGATCGAATTCCACTAGTAATTCAACCTCTCCCATAGCATTTCGCCGAGATCCATCAAAAGCTTTGATGATTGTGTGGATGCATTGGATCTGATTAGGATTGATCTTCATCCTTTCCAATGTGGCATACGGGCAAATGTTTATGGACGATCCTCCATCTATTAGTACACCTCCGACCATATATCCGAAAGACGTCACTGCTATGTGTAGTGCCTTGCAATGACACGTCCCTTCGGGAGGTATATCATCATCAGTGAAGGATATCCCATTGTTGTTCAAGATGTGATCTACCAGATGATGAAACTTTTTAACATCCACTGTTTTTGGCAGGTGGGCTTCTTCCAATATCTTCATTAAGACATTGTTATGATCTTCAAAAGAGAATACCAAGTCTAGAATAGATATCTGTTGAGGTGCTTTTTCAGACTTTGCACCACCTTGGCTTCATTATGTCCCATCTTGCAGAGGAATTCTTCGATTTTCTCCTTAGCCACTTTCCCCTTAGATCTGATGACTGGCTTCATCACTCGTCGAGGGAGATATAGCAGATTTTCCTTGGATACCGCAGCAGTGGCATTAGACGTTGATCCTTCAACCTCTCCATAATTCCATGAAACTTTCTTAAGGCTGATGATATGATATTGCGGTCTGAATGGTAGTATTACAGTTTTGATGCAGCCACCTTCAAAGGGTTTTTTAACTCCTTTGAGCTTAATTGTTTGAATTGTAAAGGGTGTTTGTCGACGTAGGGATTTTCATTTGTCCCTTTCTATTCTTGTCTTTTGGTGTTCTAATGTTAGGTGAGATTTGTTTAAAAAAACATGTTTGAAAAGGTTCGACATGTATATGTCGATGATTTGACTGTAAAAGTCGCCAATTGGTTATTTAATAGGTCTATGTGTAGTTATTTGGAAGTAGTGCTATGCCTCGTTCGCACCTATATACAAAGGGTTTGACTTTTGTATAAAATTTCAATTTTAACGAGACATGGTAGTGATGTTTTATAAAATAGGTTTTTCTACCCCTTATGCTCAATAGTAATTGAGGCATTTAATACTTCCATTTTATTAAGTGTTCGGCTTAATTGCTTTTATTTTTGAGATGAGAAACATCTTTGAGAAAGTAAGATACATTGCAGTGCTGAACTCCTTGTGGGCATAACAACCATCTAAGGAAATTCAAACATCGTGAATAATTTACAAGCGGTGGCAGCGAAAATGTCCATCACGCGAACTGAATTTAGATTCAGAAACTTAATATGTGATCACATGATTCTTAGGTTCACATTATAAAGCAATATGTACAAAAGCTAAAACAAGAACTAGATTTGAATAAATATGAAGCTTCATCGGTTCCAATTTAGTCACCATGAACTAGTTAAAGTGAGAAATAGCCAGATTGAGACAAATCTAGCCCGTAGAAAAATCTAGAAAATGAATTAGTTTTGAGTAAATCTAAGCATTCCAGCTTCAACGGTTCCAGATTGGTCACCATGAACCGGTTAAAGTGAGAAATAGCCGGATTTAGGCAAATCTAACCCGCAGGCTGACAAACAATTATATATATATATATATATATATAAAAGCTGTAAATATATATATATATATATATATGAAAAATCAATTGCCACGAGGTGAACTCCAGGCCAGACAGAAATATAAATATATATATATATATATATATATATAAGTTTTTATATATACAAAAGCAGTAAACGCACCGGATGTATATTCAGGATCAATCAAACCAAGTTTGATGAATATATATATATATATATATATATATATATATATATATATATACAGAAGTTATAAAAAGCTTAAAAATCTAAAATATCTTACAGTGGGATGCCAAGAAGACTTCAGATAACTTTTGAAGCCTAAAAACTCGGTTTCCACCGGTTAAATTTCAGTATGTAGCAAAACACGAGCTTACAAGTGTTTAGAAAGAAGAATCGGTCAGTTTAGAGCACTCTCTGTTTATGAACTGAAATGGACAGAGTTTTCTCGCTCTTCTTCTCTTTTCAAAATGGCCAACCCAAGGCCTTTATTTATAGAACTGATGGCTGCGGGTCTACCCGCGGTAGCCGTGGATCTACCTACCAATCGAATATTATATAACCACTTGCTTCCTTTGCAAAATTTGTAAATATTATCCACAACTATAACATTATATCAAATCCACACCATAATATTCAAAAAAAATATTTTGAGAAAATTAATCTTTATTCATAAAAGTTGGGGTCTTACAACCTCCCCTTCTTATGAAATTTTATCCTCAAAATTAAGGTGCGTACCTGGTATATCGAAGAGGTGAGGATACCTTGATTTCATTTCAGATTCTAACTCCCAGGTCATTTCCTCAACATCGTGGTTTCTCCACAAAACTTTAACTTGAGGTATAACTTTAGAGCGTAGAATATGATCCTTCTTATCCAAGAATTTAACAGGTACCTCTTCATATGTTAAATCTTCCTCTATCTCGTATGGTTCTAATTCAATAATGTGGTTCGGGTCTTTCACATATTTACGTAACATAGATATGTGAAAAACGTTATGAACACGAGACATACTTGGTGGTAAGGCGAGTCTATAGGCCACAGTTCCTACTCGATCGAGGATTAAAAATGGGTCAATGAATCGAGGATTGAGCTTTCCTCTCTTTCCAAATCTTGTAACTCCTTTCCATGGAGCAACACGTAACAACACATGATCTCCAGTATTAAATTCCACGTCTTTTCGATGAAGTTCCGCATAACTCTTTTATCGATCTTGTGAGGTTTTTATACGTTGTCGGATCGTTTGAATCTTTTTTGTAGTCATACATACCAAATCCGGTCCCAACAATGTTGCTTCACCCACCTCATCCCAGCATACTAGAGAACGACACTTTCTTCCGTACAACGCCTCAAATGGAGCCATGCCAATACTTGCTTGATAACTATTGTTGTAGAAAAACTCCACCAATGGTAAGAACTTGTCCCAACTTCCCTTGAAGTCAAGGACACAGAGTCTTAATAAATCTTCAAGAGTTTGAATAGTCCTTTCCGACTACCCATCTGTTTCATGATGATATGCCGAACTAAATCGTAAATCCGTGCCCATAGCTTTTAGCAAACTAACCCAAAATCTTGAAGTGAATCTTGGGTCTCGATCAAAAACTATGGATAATGGCATAACATGCAATCTTACGATCTTGTTTATGTACATACTAGCAAGTCGTTCAAGTGTAAAAGTTTTTCGTATCGGTAAGAAATGAGCAGACTTGGTCAATCTATCAACAATGACCCAAATTACATCTATGCCTTAAGAAACCTTGGGATGACCAGTAACGAAATCCATGGTAATGTGCTCCCACTTCCATTCTGGTGGTTATAATGGACCTTTTGTCACTTGTTGCTCCGCCTTGACTCGTTTACAAGTTAGACACCTTGAGATAAACCCCGCTATCTCTCTCTTCATATCGCTCCACCAAACTGTATGTCGAAGATCAAGATACATTTTGGTACTCCCAGGATGGATTGCAAACGGTGTGTTATGCGCCTCCATCATGATTTTATACTTCAAGTCAAAATCGTTAGGAACACAAAGTCTGGAGTTAACTTGAAGTATTCCTTCTTCATCGATTCTTGCTTCCAGAATAGCACCTTCTTACACTTTCTTCTTCATACGCATTAGCTCCAGGTCTGTAGTTTGAGCAGCTTTAACTTTATCGATTAAAGTCGGTTCCACTCGTATATTCGCCATCATCACATGGGTCCCTAGAGTCTTTAACTCTATTTCCATCCTTTCCAAGTCATATAAAATGGGTCTTTTCGTTGATAATATTGCACTCATACCCGCAAATGATCTTCTACTCAATGCGTCAACTACTACGTTTGCTTTTCCAGGATGGTATGATCATAATCTTTCAACAACTCAAGTCATCGTCGTTGCTGCATGTTGAGTTCCTTTTGAGTGAAGAAATATTTGAGGCTTTTATGATCCGTATAGATCTCCACCTTCTCTCCATCTGTGTAATGCCTCCAAATCTTAAGTTAAAACGATCGCGCCGCTAACTCTAGATCATGAGTAGGATAGTTCCTCTCATATTCTTTGAGTTATCGAGAGGCATAGGCTATTACTTTTCCATGTTGCATGAGAACACATCCTAACCCTTTTCTGAAGCATCACTTTGTAGATGACAAATCCTCCGAGCCGGATGGTATTATTACGTAACAAGTCTTTGAAATGATTCTCCTCTTGAGTTCTTGAAAACTCTTTTCACATTCCTCGCTCCAACCGAATTTTTTGTATCTTTTCGAGTCGGATGAGTTAATGGAGTAGCGATTAGAAAACCCTTCTACGAATCTCTCCGATAATAACCAACTAAGCAAGAAAGCTACGCATTTTGATCATTGACTTAGGTTGCTACCGGACTTTTGAATCGCTTCAATCTTTCTTTGGGTCAACAGATATTCCATGATTAGATATCACGTGCCCAAGGAATGCAACTTCCTCAAGCCAGAACTCACATTTCTTCAACTTGGCATAAAGCTTGTTTTCACGAAGCTTTTGGAGTATCAGCCTCAAGTGTTGCTCATGGTCTTCGTGGGTTTTGGAGTATATGACGATGTCATCAATAAAGACGACCACAAAGTGATCCAAATATTCCTTGAACACTCGGTTCATCATATCAAGGCAATAGGAGCATTAGTCAATCCAAAAGATATGACTAGGAATTCATAATGCCCGTACTTAGTTCTAAAAGCAGTCTTTGGAATGTCATCAGTTTTAATCTTCAACTGATGATATCCGGAATGAAGATCAATCTTTGAAAAGAATTTGGCTCCTTGCAACTGGTCAAACATGTCATCAATGCGAGGCAATGAGTACCTATTTTTGATGGTGACATGATTCAACTCCCGATAATCAATACAAAGTCGCATACTTTCCATCTTTCTTCTTTATGAATAGAACAGGAGCACCCCAAAGGAGACGTACTAGGACGAATGAAATCAATGTCTAACAATTCCTGTAGTTGGGTTTTTAACTCTTGAAGTTCAATAGGAGCCTTTCGATATGGGGCTTTGGAAATGGGTTTTGTACCGGATTCAAGGTCGATACAAAATTAAATTTCACGCTCTGGGGGTAGGCCAGGAAGTTCTTCAGAGAATACGTCGGAAAATTTAATAACAATAGAAATATCATTCAAATCTGACGCATCTTTATTTAAATCCGTGACATGGGCTAAGAAAGCTTGACATCCATTTTTCAATAAACGAATAGCTTTATGACTTGATATGACAATTATTGATTTTAGTGTTTTGGTTGCTTGAATTCGCATAATAGGTTGGTTAGGAATATGAAAGCTAACAACCTTACGAAAATAATCGATTTTAGCATGATGAGTAGTTAACCAATCAACCCCTAAAATCACATCAAATGCAAGTATTTTCAAAGAAATAAGATCGACAGGTAACGTGCGATTATAGATTTGAATCAAACAAGACTTATAAACCATAGATGTAATGAAGGTTTCTCCCAACGGAGTTTCAACAGATAAGTTAAAGTCTAATTTCTTCGGAGTCAAATTTAAACGTTGAGCGCAAGTAAGAGAAATAAATGAATGGGTAGAACTGGTATCAAATAAAGTATAAACTTTGCTAGAATTTATGATTAGCTTACCCGTGATCACCTCGTTTGGATTCCTCACTTTTTGGGAGGTTACGAAAAATGCTCTCCCTTGAACTACCGGTTTTGTCTTGTCTGGGACACCCTTTGATACCTCCATCCCAGCTGGACTTGACTTAGGTGCATGACAAAATTGGGCTATGTGACCTTCTTTTCCACAATTATAACACGTTTTGGACAACATCGTGCAGTTTGGACTTATGTGTCCTTCCCCTCCACATTTGTAACATACGACCAGTGGTCGTTCTCCTTCCTTAACAATAGGTGATGGTGCTGATGTCTTTCCATCCTTGTTGAATTTCCTCTTGTTGAAATATCCACTCTTATTGTCATGGCCATGATTACCACCGAAGTGATTATCATTTCTGGCATGTTGATTCCCTCCACGTTTGTTGTCACCACTTCGATGACTGCTACCACTGGTATTATCGACTTGCCGACTACTCTCTCTTTGTTGGGTTGACTTATTATCGCGCTCCAATAACTGAGCCCTATTCACAACATCTGAATACAAACACAGTTTATGAGAGATAAGGTATTGATGTAACTCGGGTTTCAAACCTCTTAGAAACATCCGCGTCATTCTCTCCTCATTATCAACCAAGTGGGACGCAAACCGAGACAACTCGGCAAACTTAGCTTTGTACTGCGCCACGGTCATATTGTTTTGCTCAAGCTTGATGAACTCTACCTCCTTCATGTGACGAATACTTTCAGGAAAGTACTTGTCGTTGAACAGCTCTTGGAACTTCTCCCAAGACATTTTGAGTGCGGCAGGTTGAGTACGCTTTTGATTCCCACCAAGAATCGCCTCGCTGCTACATAACATGAAGGTGGCAAGGGGAACCTTTTTCTCCTCAAAGAATCCCAAGACATAAAATATCTTGTTGATCTGCTTTATCCACGTCTCCGCCTTAAGTGGTTTTGGCTCTCCAAAAAACTACGGTGGTCCCAAACTCCTTAAGCGCTTATGGTGACTGGCTCGAGAGTTGTCAGTGTTTCCACCTGCATTTTGGACAGGAGCCTCTTCCGCCTGATGTTGCATGAATTGCATAAAGCCTCTGAACATCCCATCGTTCACAATTTCATCGGTGTTATTGTTTACATGAGGACTATTGTCTTCCTGTTGCACATTATCCTGGGCATTAATCTGTGGTGACTCAACGGTCTCATGTGCTTCATTGTTTATCTCAACATTTTCGGATGCAATTTTCAAATACTGCCACAAAATAAGGGTTAATTAACATATCACATATTATCCCTATACTCTGACCGACCAATTAAATACAAAATAAATTTAGGTAGGTCATACTAGCGAAGGAATTCCTCGTCTCTCCCTCGTAGTTCTTGTCTCACATCTCAACTAGGGATCATATCCCTAAGCTTTGATACCAACTGTGATGCCCCCAAAATAGGTATACATCACCCATCTTGAGTCGCCAAATACATGGTACAAAATTCAAATACAACTTAATTATACAACAGTCATGTAAAATATGACAAAACATAATCTAAGAGTTTGAATAAGAATATTGTCATCTAGACAATATCCATACTCAATGGAGTCCTCATTACATTTATTGTCACACTATTTAATAGAATAGTGATGACTACTAATACTATTATCTGGACCGTCAGTCCGTTCCCCAACTAGTCCCGGCTACGTTCTCATTTCTTGAAGAGAACAGTGAAAGAAAGGGTGAGCTCAACTAGCCCAGTAAGAAATATTATGGCTAAGATAACTCAGAATAAATTATCATTGGTCCTCAATAATGTTAAACTGCTAAAATACAATAGACATCAAGTTTAACTGCAGCGGAATAAGCAATCCATTAGATGAGTCAAGTAGAACATGATATCTACTATCTTCTATGATTTAAAATGTTTTCATCAATTTTTATCGCTGAGACTCAGCTTAATAAATAAACCACATCATCAAGTCATCCCTGTACTATGGGCCAAGGATATTCATTAAATCATCAATACACTATAGGCTAGTGAGGACTTTTACCACATCATTCATAACATTACAGGTCATGATTGTATCGAATAATCCCTGGTCATAATCATACTAAGTCCATCTATGCACGTAAGCCAAAGATGACTTTCATCAGAATATAAGCATGAGGATGATGACAATGACATAATAATTCAATAAAACAAGTTCAAGAATAAATTTTAAAGATTTATAAGTTAATTTATCTTGAAATCAATTACGTCTAAATTGTCAACATGATACTAATTTGTGGAGTAAAATTCAAGAATGCTCAGAAGAATATTTCCATGAAAAGATACCGGATGAAGCGCAAATATCCAGGATATTCTACTAATTTCATGGAGTATAGAAGCCAAAACTTTAACTAAATGAGTATCATAGAATATATGAAACTACAAATGGATTTTCACCCGCCATGTGGTAATCCACGTAGACAGATCATTTCCACAATTTAATAAGGAATGAATACGAAGGATCATTCACCATGCACGTGATAATCCACATAGACATGTTATTCCAATAGAATAATAAAGAATGGAACCAGGTCATGCGTAATCCGCACAGACAGGATATTCCAAAAAAATAATAAGGAATGGAATAACAGAAGAATTCACCATGCATGCGATAGACCGCACAGACAGGTTATTCCAACATAATAATAAAGAATGGAACCAGTTCTAGCGTAATTCGCACAAACAGGATATTCCAACAGAATAATAAAGAATGGAACCAAGTCTAGCGTAATCCGCACAAACAAGATATTCCAACAGAATAATAAAGAATGGAATAACAAAGAATTCACCATACATGCGATAGGCGCTTGCAGACGGAGTTATTCAACGAGAATAATAAAGAATGGAACCAGGTCTAGCGTAATCCGCACAGACAGAATATTCCAACAAAATAATAAAGAATGGAATAACAAAGAATTCACTATGCATTCGATAGACAGCACAGACAGGTTATTCCAACAGAATAATAAAGAATGGAATAATCAGAAGAATTTCACCATGTATGCGGTACTTGCAGCAAGCGAGTTATTCAACATAATAATAAAGAATGGAATAACAAAAGCTCTCTTCATGAATACAAAAGAAATAATACCTCTTACCTTAGAAAGAAACTGGATATTGGAGTAGAGAGGTAGCAGACTTCTTTTCTTCTTTCTCTCTATAAGTTTTCTTTATAATAATTGCTCTAAAGCTTTAGTGAATGAAGGAAGAATGAGCTTTTATTTATAGAAAAATATAGTTTCGATAATTGCACATTTTGGGGCTCGAAATATTACAGTACAATACCTTCAACTTTTCTTTCATTTTTAATTTAGTCCTGCAAGTATTATCAAACTTGCACCACCTCCCCTAATAGTAAATAATGTGAATCAATAGTTCAATCATGTGAATCAATAGTTATAATCATGTGAAAACGATTTGTCGGGGAATAGTTATAATCAATAGTTAAAACGAATATTCCCCGACAAGTCATTTTCACATGATTATAACTATTGATTCACATGATTGAACTATTGATTCACATTATTTACTATTAGGGGAGGTGGTAAGTTTGATAATACTTGCGTGACTAAATTAAAATGAAAGAAAAGTTGGAGGATTGAATCAGTAATATTTTGAGCCCCAAAACGTAAATTATCTAAACTATATTTTCCTATAAATAAGCTCATTTTTCCTTCATTTCTCACCAATTCACTAAAGCTATAGAGCAATTATTATAGAGAGAAATTATAGAGAAAGATGAAGAGAAGTCCGCTACCTCACTATTCCAAAGATCCAATTTTTTTCTAAGGTAAGGTATTATTTCTTTCGATTCATGAAGAGAGCTATCATATTCCATTCCTTATTATTATGTTGAATAACTCGCCTCATAAGTACCGCATACATGGTGAAATTCTTCCGTTATTCCATTCTTTATTATTCTCTGGAATAAACTCGTCTGTAAGGCTTATCGCATCGTGAATTTTGTTGTTATTCCATTCTTTAGTATTCTCGCTGAAATATCTTTGTCTCGTGCGCTTCATTTATGTCCCGGTTCCATTCTTTATTATTCTGCTGAGAATAACTTGTCTGTAAGGCCTATCGCATGCATGGTGAATTCTTCGTTATTCTATTCTTTATTATTACATTGAATAACCTCGTCTGTGGATTACCGCATACGTGGTGAATGATCCTTTGTATTCATATGAATAGTATTTTCATTCAAAAGGGATTTTTTCCAGGGGCAGTTTCGTAATTTTTTTGACCCTCAAAAATTCTGGAAAATTTTGAAATGATAATTTGATGAGTTTTCTAGATTGTGTCCAAAAATGGCGATTTTTGAATGTATAGATTAAGAGTTATGGATTTTATGGGAAAAGACTATTTTAAAAGTAAACCCTTATAACTCTTTGTGGCTAACTCCAAAATTTGTGAAATTTTTATTGGGAGTACATGTATATAACATGAGTATACCCTATAAATTTCGGAATTTTTGGATAAAAGTACAATTTATGATAAATGTCTAAATATTAGGCAGTCTTGGCCATATGAAAAATAGTAAATAAATTTTAAAAATTTTGAGAAAAATATATATTCAATATGGGACTATATTCTGCTAAATCCCAGAAAAAAAAAATATTTTTGGGACTGATTTGGTATTTTTCATGAAAATGAACTAGTTATGAGTAAATGAATTAAATATATTATGTGAAGTAACAAAATTGGAAAATAGGATTTTATGGCTTGGGAATCCTATATAGTGTATACACAGATTTTTGATGAGGGATTTGATCATTGGTGATGAAATCTTATGAGTATGGCATTTTTGAATGATTAAATGCATTATTTGGTAAAGTGTAAACAATTGAAATAAATTGTTTATAAGTTTATGAAGTGATTAAAATATTGTTATAATATTAATAATATTAGATTATGAGTTTATTAAGTGATTGATAATATTTGGATAAATTTAAAGTCTTTAATATTTATACTTGTTTTCGTTTGATTAATGTTTATATCATTGTCATCATCCTCATGCTTATATTGTGATGAAAGTCATCTTTGGCTTACGTGCATAGATGTACTTTGTATGATTATGACCAGGGATCATTCGATATAATCATGACCTGCAATGTTATAAATGATGTGGTAACAGTCCTCAGTGGCCTATAGTGCATTGATGGACAATATTTTGTATGATTATGCAGGGATTATTTGGTATAGTCATGACCATTGATGATTTAATGAATATCCTTGGCCCGTAGTGCAGGGATGATTCGATGATGTGGTTTATTTATTAAGCTGAGTCTCAGCGATAAAAATTGATGAAAACATTTTAAAACATAGAAGATAATAGATATCATGCTCTACTTGACTCTTCTAATGGATTGCTTATTATACTGATTAAACTTGATGTCTATTGTATTTTATCAGTTTAACATTGTTGAAGACTAATGATAATTTATTTTGCATTATCTTAGTCATAATATTTCTTACTGGGCTAGTTGAGCTCACCCTTTCTTTCACTGTTCTCTTCAGGAAATGAGAACATAGCCGGGACTAGTCGGGGAATGGAGTGACGGTCCAGATGATAACATTAGTAGTCCTCACTATTCTGTTAAATAGTGTGACAATAAATGTAATGAGAACTCCATTGAGTGTGGATATTGTCTAGATGACAATATTCTTATTAAAACTCTTAGATTATGTTTTGTCGTATTTTACACAACTGTTGTATAATTAAGTTGTATTTGAATTTTGTACCATGTATTTGGCGACTCAAGATGGGTGATGTATACCTATTTTGGGGGCGTCACACTATTCACGAAGTACTATTCACGAGTACTATTCACAAAGTACTATTCCTAAAGTACTATTCACCCAGGTACTATTCACCTAAAGTACTATTCAAGACAAAAATTGATTTCTTTTCGGTCAAAATCATTTTTGATACAATATCATTCTTGAATTTTACTCCACAAAGCAATATCATGTTGGCAATTTGAACATTTTTAAATTTTGGATAAATTAAATTATAAATCTTTAAAAATTTATCCTTTATTTCTGTTAATTGAATTCTTATATCATTGTCATCATTCTCATGCTTATATTGTGATGAAAGTCATCTTTGGCTTACGTGCATAGATGAACTATTGATTGGTATGATTATGACCAGGGATCATTTGGTATAATCATGACCCGTAATGTTACAAATGATGTGCTAAAAGTCCTCATTGGTCTGTAGTTCATTGATGGACAGTTGTTGGTATTATTATGACCAGGGATTATTCGGTATAACCATGACTATTGATGATTACATGAATATCCCTGGCCGTGGTGCAGGGATGATTCGATGATGTGGTTTATTTAATAAGCTGAGTCTCAGTGATAAAGTTGATGAAAAACTTTTTAAATCATAAAAGATAGTAGATATCATACTCTACTTGACTCTTCTAATGGATTGCTTGTTTCGCTGCAGTTAAACATGTTGTTTATTATATTCTATCAGTTTAAGATTGTTAAAGGCTAACGATAACTTATTCTGCATTATCTTACTCATAATATTTCTTACTGGGCTAGTTGAGCTCACCCTTTTGCTTTCATTGTTCTCTTCATAAAATGAGAACGTAGCCGAGACTAGTCGGGGAACGGAGGGACGGTCCAGATGGTTGCATTAGTAGTCCTCACTATTTTGTGAAATAGTGTGATAATAAATGAGGACTTTTTTTGAGTTTGAATACTATCTAGAAGACAATATCTGTATTATAACTCACAGCTCATGTTGTATAATTAAGTTTGTATTTGTATTCAGTACCATGTATTTGGCAACCCAAGATGGGTGATGTATACCAATTTTGGGGGCGTCACAGTTGGTATTAAAGCTTAGGGATATGATCATTGGCTGAGATGTGAGACAAGAACTAGGAGGGGAGAGACGGGGAATTCCTTCACTAGTATGACCTCCCTAAGTTTATTTGGTATTTAATTTGTCAGTCGGAGTATAGGGATAATATGTGACATGTCTATTAACCCTTGTTTTGTGGCAGTATTTGAAAACGGCATCCGAAAATGTTGAGATAACCAATGAAGCACATGATACCATTGAGTCACCAACGATCAATACCCAGGATAATATGCAACATGAAGATAATAATCCTCAGGTAAATAACAACACCTATCAAATGATGAACGATGGGATGTTCAGAGGCTTTATGCAATTCATGCAACATCAGGCGAGAGCGAGTCCTGTTCAAAATGCAGGTAGAAACATTGGCAACTCACAGATGGTCACTGCTAAGCAATTTAAGGAGCTGGGACCATCAGAATTTGGGGAAAGCCAGAACCACTTAAGTTGGAAACATGGATAAAGTAGATCACCAAGATATTCGAAGTCTTGGGATCCTCCGAGGAGAAAAAGGTTCCCTTTGCCACCTTCATGTTGAGAGGAGAAGCAGATTACTGGTGGGAATCAGTAAAGCGTACTCAGCCTGCCACACTCAAAATATCTTGGGAGAAGTTTCAAGAGCTTTTCAACAACAAGTAATTTCCCGAAAGTATTCGTCACATAAAGGAGGTGGAGTTTATCAAGTTAGAACAAAATAATATCACCATGTCGCAGTACGAGGCTAAGTTTGCCGAGTTGTCCGGATTCGCATCTCATTTGGTTGACAATGAGGAGAGAATGACGCGAATGTTTCTGCGAGGTTTGAGACCCGAAATACGTCAATACCTCATTTATCACAAATTATGTTTGTATTCAGATATTGTAAATAGGGCTCAGCTATTGGGGTACGATAATGCGCTAATCCAACCAAGAGAGAGCAGTCGACAAGTCGATAATACCAGTGGTAGCATTCATCGAAGCGGTGACAACAAACGTGGAGGGAATCAACATGCCAGAAATGGTAACCACTTCGGTGGTAATCATGGCCAATATAATAGAAGTGGAAGTTTCAAGAAGAGGAGATTCAATAATGATGGAAAGGCGTCGACCATTTTATTTTGTTGTTAAGGAAGGAGAATGGCCGATTAGTATATGTTACAAAAATGCGGAGGGAGGGACACATCACTCCAAAGCATTTAATGTGATCAAAGCATGTTACAATTGGGGAAGAGAAGGTCACCTAGCCCGATTTTGTCATGCACCAAAGTCAAGTCCAGCTGGGATGGAGGCATCAAAGGTCGTCCCAGACAAGACAAAACCGGTAGTTCAAGGGAGAGCATTTGTCGTAACCTCCCAAAAAGCAAGAAATCCAAACGAGGTGATCACGGGTAAGCTAATCATAAACTCTAGCGAAGTATATACCTTATTTGATACCGGATCAACCCATTCTTTTATTTCTCCTACTTACGCTTAACGTTTAAATTTAACTCAAGAGAAATTAGACTTTGACTTATCTATTAAAACTCCGTTGGGAGAAACCTTTATTACATCCACTGTTTATTAGTCTTGTTTGGTTCAAATCGGTATCCTCACATTACCTGTCAATCTTATTTCCTTAAAAATACTTACATTTGACGTAATTCTAGGGATTGATTGGTTAACTACTCATCATGCAAAAATTGATTATTTTCGTAAGGTTGTTAGCTTTCATATTCCTAACCAACCTATTATGCGAATTCAACCAACTAAACCATTAAAATCAATCATTGTCATCTCAAGCCATAAAGCTATTCGTTTATTAAAAAATGGATGTTAAACTTTCTTAGCTCATGTCACAGATTTAAACAAAAATACATCAGATTTGAATGATATTTATATTGTTAATAAACTTCCTGACGTATTCCCTGAAGAACTTTATTGACTTATGTCACACCCTATGTTTTGATGACCATATTTGTTCACTAACCATGTCTTATAACATTTTAGGAACATCAAGGAAGAAGGTCCAAAGTCAAGATTTTTTTGAAGAAAGAAAAGCTAAATTGAGTTCTAGGAATATATGTAAGATCTTAGCATTTATCACTTTCCAAAATAAGGCTCTAGGACATGTGCATTACATATATAATACTTGCATTCATATTTGATGTTACATGTTAATTAACTAGCTCATAATATGCATGACCAAAATTTCTCACATAAGGAATCAAATCTTGTTATATACGGTAGAGCAAGAAATGGGGTAAACATATTACCATAAGTTTTTCTTCATAATATTATCCCACGATTCAAGGGATCTAATTGGGTGTCCAAATATAAGGTAAGATATATGGACACAGGTCAGAAGATATTATATGGTAAGCTCAAAACATGACATCATAGATCATGCTTCATCATGCTGCACAATTTATGCGTCATAACTCAAGGGTCTTAAATCTAGGAAATTATTTAAGGTAACGAGTTGATTGCATAAATTACCATATGTTGCATACTCATAGCAGAAATCATGTGCCATAATCCCGTCTCACGATTTGAGCAACTTAATTGATTAATTCTAACGGACCAATGCATGTTAAGAGATATGGAAACATGCCAGCAAATGTTTATGTGCATATAAGGTAATAAATTTCAGCTTTGTAAATTGGGACTGTTAGTAATCTGCGTCAAGCTTTTCTCCCATGCAATGGAAATCAATTAAGCCTTAAAATACCGATGGCGTGATAGAATCTCTGTGATTAAAATCAAGCTGAGTAGATCATGATTGATATTGAATGGCAAGATCTGTGCAAAATGTTTTAATCATCATATCACAGCAGCAAACATTTGCAACGGTAATATCCTAGAAGTGGTCTATATAAACTGAGCCCTGTAACATATTTACATACGAAAAATATACACAGTAACTTATCGCATACAAGCTACGAAATTGTTTTTCACTGAGACAGACATTGATTACATTAAGAATAGAATTGCAGCTACGAAGAACGAATATAAAATATTCTGGTAATATTATTCTTGCATATCATTTCATACTAGAGCCTTAAGTTGGTAAGCGATACATTGCTTGATCATTAGACCTCTAGTGTTTATGTGATTTCTTTCTGTACTTTAATATCTTGTTATTTATCCAGCAGCTTGCATTCTATTTATATCAGTAAAACTGGTTAACTCAATAATATTCTGATTTGGTAATCCAGCTTGCTGCATTAAACATCCAAAAGATTTTTTAATAAGAAATAAAAATTGAACATAGTTTGTGCTTACATTTATTCAACCCCCCCCCCCCCCTTCTAAGTGTACCTATTTAAATTTCACTTGGTATCAAAGCTTGGCTCTACTTATCTTGGTCTTAAAGGTGATTTGTAGGGAAAGATTCTGACATGGCACAACTTGGAAGCACTCATCATGAAGGTCAATCAACAAACCGACCTCCACTACTCTTTGGAACTGAGAACTATAACTTTTGGAAATTTGGGATGAGGATAGATCTTAAGCGAGGCCAATGGGAATGGTGGGTGGTAGAGAATGGACCGGTAATCCCAAGGAAAGATGATGGCACTCCAAAAACTCTACTCGAGATGGACTCAACCGAAACATACATGGTGTCATACGATTCAAAAGCAATGAACACCCTACTCAGCGGCATGGTGCAATCCGAAATAGATAAGGTTTCCTCATGTAATACATCAAAGGAGATTTGGGATACTCTAGGGGTAAGTCATGAAGGAACGTCCAAAGTACGAGAAGTCAAGCTAAGTATGCTCATGCATGACTACGAAATGTTCAAACTGGAAAGAGACGAAACAATCAAAATGGCTCAAGCATTTTATAAATTCCTTGAAGCTACTCGACAAGTCAATTCCACAAAGCGAAATCAACCGTAAGCTACTTCGCTATACCCAAAAGGTTTGCATCTAAAATTACTACTCTTTAAGAGTCCATCAATATCTCTTCTATGGATACATTAACTCTCTTTGGTGAACTAGAAGAATATGAACATCAATTGAAAAGATACAATGACGAGGAAGAAGTTCCTCGAAAAAAGGTACTAGCTTTAAATGCAGGAATTGAAGAAGAGCTTGAGAACAACTCGGACGATGAAATAGCCATGATATCAAGAAGACTTAAGGGCCTACTTCAAAGAAAGAATCAAAGGAAAAATGCATTCAACACAAACAAATTCAAAGCAAAACCGGTAGCGAAAACCATTTCGAGTGTAGACGACAGTCACTTTTAAAAGGATTGCTTCCAACTCAAAAACAAAGGAAAGCAAGGCAATAAGGAGTTCAAAAAGCATAAAGCATTCCTAACGTGGAGTGATGATGAAGAATCAGAAGTGGAAATAGATGCAAACGATGGGCGGCTCAAATATGCTTCATGGGACTTGAAGGTGAATCCGGTGAGGTACCTCTTTCTGATAGTATTACTTTGAAACAAGAAAATGAAAAATTAAAAGAAAAAAATATGTACTTAAAAGATCTAGTAAACACTCTAGTGAGCGAAGTGGAAGCACTGATAGATGAAAAGAAAGAATTAGAAAAAGTAACACACAAATGAGGAAAAGGTATTAGCAGCAAAGAATGATTATTTAGATAATTACAATAAAATATTGTTCAAAAAGTTAAATCAGCTAAATAATGAAGTTAAAAAATCAAAAAAGAGATAGAGATGAGAGATGTGTGCATTGATGCATTTGGCGATGAATCGAGTAATAAAACACCTCCAACTAATGACCTACAAAAAGAAATAGTCTTTAAAAATCTCTCTAGCTAAATTTGTTCATGGGGAAGAAAACCTAAATGTCATGCTAGGAAAACAAAGACCCAGTTATGATAAACAAGGCATAGGTTACAACCCAACATATAGAAAAGAAGTTGAAATGCTAAAATCTAAATCATCATTTAAATTAAATTATTGCACGCCTTTTACCTCTTGCAAAAATTGTGGCATTAAAGGACATCTAGAGATAAAATGCTCAAGAAAGAAAAATTGAAGTAAAGCCGTATGGATAAAGAAAAGTGATTTGATTTCAACTAACACAAGTGGACCCAAAAAGATATGGGTACCAAAAATATAAATTGTATCTCTCTTATCACAGGTATGTTTCAAAGCCAAAGTATCTTCTCAAAAGTGGATCCTTGATAGCGGATGTTCACGTCATATGACGGGAAACAAATCTAAGTTCGTGGAACTAAATGTCAAAAATAAACATGGAACTGTCACATTCGGTGATAATCGGTCATGCGAAATAATTGGGAAAGGTAAAATCGGTAATGGTAAGGTTAACATTAATAATGTTCATCTTGTTAACGGCCTAGAATTCAATCTTATCAGTGTTAGTTAATTAATGGATAATGGACATCAAGTAAAGTTTGAAAAAGATAAATGTACAGTTTCACATGGTACTAACAATCTTTGCTTTAGTTGCAGAAGAAGGAAATATATACTCTTGATTTTGAGCGACAGGAGGAAGAATTATATCTTGCAACCATTCAAGATGAAGCGAATCTATGGCATAGAAGGATGGGGCATATTCATATGGACCTCATCAAGAAGTTGTCATCAAAGAACTTAGTAAGAGGATTACCCAAAATGAATTTCGAGAAGAAAGGTATATGCGAACCCTGTCAACTTGGAAAACAAGTAAGAACATCATTCACAGCCAAAAACATGGTATCAACTTCTTCTCCCTTACAATTGCTTCATCTCGATTCATTTGGACCTGAAAGGCATGCTAGTCTAAACGGTAAATTCTATGCTTTTGTGATAGTCGATGATTTCCCTAGATATACATGGGTACTCTTTCTTAGAACAAAAGATGAGGCATTTAAAGAATTTGAAAAACTGATTAAAAATTTGGAGACTTAATATAGTCTTAATCTTATAAAAATCAGAAGTGATCATGGTACGGATTTTCAAAAGGATTTTATTGTATTTTGTAATCAAAAAGGAATCACTCATGAATTTTCAGCACCTAGAACTCCACAAAAAAATGGAATGGTAGAAAGGAAGAATCGAACATTACAAGAAGCTTGACTAGAACTCTAATTCGGAAAGTAAACTCCCTAAGAAATTTTGGGTGAAAGTACGTGAACACAAACATGTCATATGCTAAATAGAGTGTTGATTCGTCCAATCATTTTGAAAACACCATATGAATTATTAAATAATCGGCTTCCTAACATAAGCTATTTCAAAGTGTTTGGATCTAAATGCTTTATTCTTAACACTAATGGAAATCTAGGCAAGTTTGATGCTAGATCATATGAAGGAATATTCATTGGCTATTCACAAAATAGTAGAGCATATCGCATTAAAATGTACAAAAGTTGTGTATCGAAGAATCTATACATGTCAAATTTAACGAATCTAACCATGATATTCCAAAAGAAAGAGAAGAAGATTCAGGAAACTTAGAGACTGGTGCCAATCCAGCCTACCAGATAAAGTAAAATAGCAAGATCGTGGAACCAATCCAGCAAGATGAATTAGAAGAGCAGCAGGACCAAGACTCTATCCAGCAAGTTGAATACGAAAATCAAGAACATATCCAACAAGTTGAAATGGATGAACAACAAAACCATAATTTAGAATATACTTAAGAAGTAATACATGATATTCAACTTCCAAAATCAGCAAGATACATCAAAAACCATCATCCTGAGAACATCATTGGAAACATAAATGATAAAGTTATTACAAGAAGAAAAGCACAAAATATGTGTGCTTTCTCAGCATTTCTATCCCAAATTGAACCAAAGAACGCCAAAGAAGCCATACTTGATGAGAATTGGCTTCTAGCTATGTAAGAGGAGCTACAACAATTTAAAAGATGTCAAGTGTGGGAGTTAATCCCTCCCTCAAAAGATGTGTCCATTAGTGGAAAATGTATTTTGATGGAGCTGTTAATTTAGAAGGCTCCGAAGCTGGAGCAGTCCTAATATTCGGTTCGGGGGAGCAGTATCCTGTCACCGTCAAATTGCAGTTTATCAGCACCAACAACACAACTGAGTATGAAGGTTGTATCATGGGGCTAAAACTTGTCCGTTCAATGGGCATCAGGCGGTTAACTGTCTTTGGAGATTCCGAATTGGTAATCAAGCAATCCACAGGAATCTATCAAATCAAAGAATTGTATTTGTTGCCTTACCATCAGCAAATTTTACAGATGGCTTTGGAGTTCGAGGAAATCTCCTTTCTACACATTCCTCATAATAGGAATGATTTTGCAGACGCATTAGCAACGTTGGCCTCCTTGGTTTACATACCTAACAAGGAAAACATGCCATGGATCACGTTCGCTCTGCAAAAAGCCCCAATCTATGGGAATTACATTGGAGAAGTATCGGATGAGCTACCTCCCATCCACAACCCTTGGTACCAACACATCAAGGAGTATCTGCGAGATGGATCTACACCCGCTGAGGCGAGCCTAACTGAGAATTAAGAGGCGGATTCATCGACTTGCTATGAAATTCTACCTGAGCGGAGATGCACTCTACAAAAGAGATACATGATTAGGTCTCCTCAGATGTCTGGACAAAGACCAAGCTCAGCGACTCATGGATGAGATCCATGGTGGAGTATCTGACCCTCACATGAGCGGACCCCTACTTGTTAAGAAAATTCTCGAGCAGGACATTCTTGGCTCACATTCAAAGTATTTGTGATGATCACGTCAAGAGATGCTATCAATGCCAGATTCATGGGAATGCTATCCACGCCCCTCCAAGGGAACTCCACAATATGAGTTCGCCATGGCCCTTCTCAATGTGGGGAATGGACGTGATCGGGCCCATCAAGCCCAAAGCCAATAATGGACATTGATTCATATTCACCATGATCGACTACTTCACCAAATGGGTAGAAGTAGCTTCCTTCCCCAAGGTTACTAAAGAAGTTATCATTTCTTTCATCAAAAACAATGTCATCTGTCGATATGGACAACCAGAGGTCATTGTGTCAGACAATGCTAAGAACCTCAACAACAAAATGATGGAGGATTTATGCAGAAAATTCCACAGCAAACACCTCAACTCCGTCATCTATCGACCAAAGATGAATGGTGCTGTCGAAGCGGATAATAAAAACATCAAGAAGATCATGCAGAAAATGTCCGCCAATCATAAAGGATGGCCTAACCTCTTGCCTCTGACTTTATTAGCCTACAAAACTTCCATGTGAACTTCCACTGGGGCAACCCCCTACTCATTAATCTATGGGATGGAAGCAGTGCTCCCCATGGAAGTGGAAATGGAATCCCTCAGAGTATTGATGGATGCTCAGTTGGATGAGGACATATGGGTACAAGACAGGTATTACTAATTGTCTCTGAAAGACGAAAGGCGAACCGCAGCTATATTCCATGGTCAGTTATATCAACAAAGGATCGCACAATCCTACAACAGAAAAGTCCGACTACGGCAATTCAAACAACATGACTTGGTTTTGAAGAAGATCATTGGCAACCAAGATTAATCTAAGGGAAAATTTGCTCCTAACTGAGAAGGCCCATTTATTGTCAAAGAAGTATTGGCGGAGGTGCTCTCATTGCGAGGAAATGGATGGCGATGAATTTCCTGACTTATCAACTCGGACAAGTGAAGCGGACTATGTCTAAAGTTATCATCAAACAAGCATCCTGGTTTTGATCACCAAATCACCGATCATTAGGTTTGAACCCTTTCACCCTTTTACATGCTCTTCTTCCCTCGTGGAAATATACACTTCAAGTCAAAGAACTTTGGTTTTACTTCATTCCAAACCTTCCATACGGTTTTAGTTATCACGAAGGCGGATTGAACCTTTCACACTGCAGTTTATCAAAGCAGGATTAAACTTTTCTCGCTGAAGTTTGTCACGAGGGCGGGATCAAACTTTTTACACACTTCTGATTTGTTCCCATTATGGGATCAAACTTTCTTCTCCCCGCAGTATAGCCTGCACATGGGATTTACACTTCTCTTCGCCTTCAATTCATCCTGAGGGTGGAACTACGTCGACCTGATCTCCCTGATACCCGGGGGTACGTAGGCAACCATATTTTATATGGCCCGGTCTCAATAAAAAAAACAACAAAAACATTTTTACCCTTTCTCTACAAAACAACAAAAATAACAAAAATACTTCTACACCCATCTGCCTTCCGCATTCAGGGTTGAACCTCCTACACTAGGTTCGAACTACGCAGACTTGATCTCCTCTTCAATAGGAGTACTTAGGCAGCCATTCATGGTGCAGTCTAAACCCTACTAGAATAACATACTTGTCACACGGTACTGGGATCAATCTTTAATTTTCCCCATTTCATCGGTTTCAGATCAAAAGGATGGAATTACCCAACCTCTTCTCACAAATAGAAGATTCGGTGACCATCTAAGCTGCGATCGTGCCTCAAAGAGCAATACCAACCCATAAGAGATGGAATTAACTAGGCTTCTCACAAATAGAAGTATTGGCGACCATCTGTGGTGCGGTCAATCTCAGAGAGGAAGAAACCACCTTCATCTCCACTTTTCCATACAGATACTAGTCCCAAGACACCAAATATGGTAGGGATTCACAGAAATCAACGATCCGTTCTGAGAGACCTTGCGACGTCTCAATGTCCATCTATCAAGGATAAGTTCAGAATGCATCATGATCACAAGGCCCTGGAGAAACATGCAAATATCAAGCAAGTATTAAGGCATAACTAAAAGGGAAGTGAATCAAAATATATTTCCCTGCCATACATAATATTGTTTGATATATACATATATCTTTATCATATGATGAAAAATGGCTAAGCTATACATGCGGGAAAATACAAAGCTATCTACAGATCTGTGTGTATGCGGACTATCAGATCTAACATAGCATCCCTCTTTGAAGACGGAGGAAGCTCTGCAAGCTCCTGCCTAAGGGTATCTACACGAGCTATCAGATCAGAGGCTAACTGCATGATTGCATAATGCTCATCAATGTAAGCACTCATGTCGGCAAGACTGACAGTCATCTGGGATCTCACTGAAGTGCTGTCTGCAATGGCCACATCCCTAGCATATAAGGCGGCATCCCGCTCCACTATCAATACCTCCCTGGTTGATCTAGCCTCATCCCTCTCTAACAGAGCGGTATCTCTCTCATCAAGAGCTGTCAACATAGCGGCCCTAGCCTGATCTCTATCATAGGTTATCAGATGTAAGCTCTGCTCCAAATGCTGTGCCGAATACTGGGTAATAATGGCACTCGGGGTGGGAGAATCCATCACAAATGCTGGCAGCCCAGCAGTCAAATCATCGGTGGGAATAATAGCCTCCTCTATAGGTTCCTCATCGTCAGAATAAATCTCCTGCACTGTGGATACTGCCGCAGTCGATAAAGTCTATATCTCCATCCATGCGGAATACTCTGCAGAACAACCCGGATGACTGACAGAAAACTCAGCCAGCTCTCGCTAATCCCAACAGGCATACAACCTGGATCTATCCTCTGCTAACAAACGGTGTGACGCGAAGAGCTGACTCACTGTCCCCTCATACGGATGGAAATCCTGAAACTGGTTAAACTGACACATCACGGCCAATGGGTGGTAAGTGATCATGCCCCTCAATCCAGCTAGAGGGAGATAATCCATGCCCAGAGCATGAGTAATGAAGCTGTAGGGTGAGATGAGCCCTGAACACGATAATATATCAAATGGATCTCTAATCCCTGCCAGGAAAACGGACCAAGACGCAGCATCTGTACACTCCGTAGGCTAGAAGGAATACGTCATGGCTATATCATGGGTGAAACAAAACCCATGATGTCTAAATGTGCCAATCGGTCTCAAGTGTGACATAAACCACACATACAACATGACCGAAGCTACAGGAATACTCTCTTTGGATAAATGCAGTATGTAGCTGACCTCAAGGTCTCTGCAATGATCATCGAAATACTGGTATGACCCTCCCTGAGAGCTCTCACTGCCATGACGACGCCGATATCTAGCTCATCCATGTACCGCGGCATGAAGACGTATGACAATACGCACAGAAGCAGTACATCTACTCTGGCTGAACGCCAATGATTCTCCAGTGTGGTGAAATCCCCGGAATGCCGTGCATAGATGTCCTCAGAGCCAAACCTGTCAAACAGGAAACGCTAGGATATAACATGGCCGGATGTAATCTCATCCTGCACCACTCTGCGTCTCAATCTTGTGAGGGTCATGAATTGTCTACTTATATCTCCCATCACCATATGCACGTAAGGTCTATCCAGAGGCAGCATCATCAATCGTGCATACTCCTCCAAAGTAGGAGTCAACTCACGGGTCCTAAATCGGAATACCTGTCTGTCCGGTACCCAGTGCTCTAGCATGCCCTCTACAAATCCTGTGGGAACCTGAAACATCAACAGGGTCATAGTATGCTGCAGCAAATCATCTACGATCACTATGTCTGATGGTGATATACTATCATACCATGAGTGCATACCAGCTACCACCACAAATGGTGGGGAATGATCAATACGGCTAACTGTCAAAGAAGACATCTGTATGGGCCGTGTCATAAGACCTTCCAGGGGTCAATGCTGAATATCTCTGGACATACATATATATGTATAACATAATAACATGCATGATACAATAGATGGCAATATGATATAGGGAATGGAAAATTGTACATATATTCCTAAGTATATCATCATCTAATACATCTCTGTACAGCTAAAATACAGGGAAATGGGGCTAAGCTACCCAACATACAACAGAGGCCTATCAAAAGATATAGCAAGAATGGGTCGAAGCTACCAAGATGCTAACAAAGGCCTATCAAAAGAGATAACAAGAAATACATCAGAAAAAGTCAATAGTATTGATGTCTACATCATTGATCCTGTCCACCTGATGTAACTCCTCCTGAGTCACTAGATCTCTATCTACAGGGATGTCAGGCCGATACAAAGGAGGATATGTGTCTGCAAAACCATATGGGTCACCTGAGGGACCAGCGCCAGAGCTGGAAGGATCAAAAGTATCTACCTCTGTAGGATCTCTGCCCAAATGCCGAATGAAAAGATGTGACCGGTCCAGCTGCCGAGTCAGTCTGTCAATCTGTGTCACATGAGTCGGATCTCTGACACAGGCTAGCCAATCCGTTATCATCACGGATCCTGGAACCATATCCCCCATAAACTGTGTGGCGCGGGTCTGAGCTCCAATCATACGAGGGATCCACCAATACTAGACCATCTCCTGAGAACAGGGGCCCTCTGATAATGTAAAACCGTCAATCCCCAGCAATGGGATGTCAATGACGGGTGACTACGAAACAGGCCAATAACTCCTGGTAGGAGGCAAGATCGGCATACGGATCTCTCCTATAGTGCTCCTAATAGCATGCTCTCCTAAATAGAGCTCCCATCCTCCATCTGTAAAGAGAGGAATCCTGCAGGTGGAAATGATGTACTCTACTCCAGTCGGGTACCCATCCTCAAAGCCAACTCCCAAATGCTCTACAGAGTAGGGAATCCATGTGATGACATCAGCTGTCAATAGCTCCAGCTGTAGGCGACAATGAGTGAAACCCTCAGCAACAGGGACCTCCGCCAGTATGGAATGATGACATCTCCGTCCTCGTGCATAGGTGTCTAAACCCAACACGCTCATAGGACGTAAACAAGGAAGCTTCTCATAGGCCCAAAACTGCCAACACAAAGGCAAACATATGCTATCCGTCAACACTCTTAACCCATACATGGGAAAAGACAAGAGAAACACTCACCAGCAAAAATGGGTAGAATCCTAACCAAGCCTCGGTCAAGCCTTGCGATCGCATGTGTATTCTCCGGAGGAAATAGGCGAAGGTGTAGTAACCCCAATCATAAACTCCTATACGGTCCACGTGTCGAGTGGCGCTAATCAAAGTGAAGGACACCGTAGAGGAATTATCTGCTATAAAGCAGCCCCTAATGATCATCTGGAACAATCGCCGAAGAATGCGATCCCTGACTCTCACATCATCGGGTATAGGCTCACTCAATAGCCCGCTCATAGCATCTACGCTCAAAGGACTTCAGACGAACAGTCCCGCCCTTGGCGCCCTCATGGGAACTCCCAACAAGGATCGATAGCGATGGGGTGATATTAGCCATGCGAGGCAATGGCTCCCTCCAAACTACATACCATGATAAATCGCCAATCCATCGGCGTCATCATCACTTCCGCGATCCAACCAAATGGAGCGGCCGAGTTTGGTGGAACCACCGCTCTCGACAATGCCACGAGGTAACCCCGGGGACGGCTGACGGGTAGAATGGAGAAGAACCTCCGAATCCCGACCATGGACGATCGCTCTATAGTCATCATGCAAGGCCTGATACATAGAGTGGATGCTAAACCAGTTCCCCCGAGTCTGTGTGAAGCCGGGAACCTACATCAAATGCAGATCAACATCAGACTCCTTGACTCCTCATTAATAGAAAATAAGGAAGATTAAAGATCTAACTTCATACCTCATTTGCTTGCAGGTATTCTGAAGGATGCCTACTCAAGTCACCCAGAAGATCTGGGTTCACCACTTAAATACCTGGCAATTCCCTACGGGGAACACATACAGTAGGAGCAGGAACCTAGATCGGTGCATCCTCCTCCTCATCCTCGATATTCGGCACCTCAACCCGAATAGGACGTATCACTGCCTCTTCCAAACGACAAGGATGTCTCACAGAACGGCGTTGAGGCTCTTCAAAAGCCCTCCTCCGTACACCAGAAGTGGTCTTGCGGGAACTACTCGGCTGATGTGGATCTATGATATCTGGACAGCAAGTCTCCAAATCACCTCAGAAAGGGTGTAGTAATTTCTTACATGGAGACTTTTCAAATTGCATTCTATGATTACATGCATGCATGCATTGCTTTAACATACATCTACAGTAGAGTTAAAAATGCATGACTACCCAATACCTACATTCTGGGAAAATTTTGCCATTGCCCCTTTGTAAATGGGACTATCCACATGCACGTAGGCATGACTAGGTGGCCATTCAGTAGCACACCTATACACAGTCATATATATCCTGTATACATCAATACATTGCAGTAAAAAAATCCGTAAGTGCAGTCTAATTACCAGGATTATTTTGCTATTCTACATTTACTCATTTGTCCTCATATAGGATAAGAAATGACAGTAAAAGGTGCCAATTTGACTGTTTCAAAAGTTAAAATTTTTCACATCATTATGTTCAGCATGGTTTAATACTAACATTTGCTATGTTGAATATTTTTTATCAAGTCATATCAGCATCCATATTCACTACTATGTGTCTTGCGATAAGTCATTTTCTAACGGACAGAAATTGGAAAAAAATACATACATGTGTTACTAGGGGCCGATGAAAAACAACATGCAGTATGCAGAATATCTGAAAGTTGCCCGAACTTCAATGAGATCCGAAGAATAGCTCTCGGATTTCCTTGTTGCAACTTGAAAATGACTTATGAAAGCAACCACCACTATACATAGTACTACGGTGGCGAAGAAGCTAACCCTGTGGCTCCTGCATGTACACCTGTGGCCCCACTACATGGGTCCCACACCTCCGGCTCACTCCAGTTAGAGTTGCAAAGGAGGTCTCATAAGCTGAAAACGCTAAATCAGGAATAAAAATGCTACGCGATTGAGCGGGATAGCCTGAAATCCTGGTTTCTTGTCGATCAGAGTTAAACTCCCGTTACCTCAACGGTATTCTCCTAAATGCAGGGTATACTATACCAATGAGCTCAGCTTTCACAGATCATGCTCGGTAATACCCCACAAATGTCCGATACCGTCAATGAGTGTCAGGCAACCCTGACGTATCCCCGGCGGGGGTTACAACGCAAAAACCACGAAATATCAAACCTCCTCAGTGGGGGTTACAACGCTAAAGTTATCAAGCATCTACATATCCCCGACAGGGGTCACAACGCGCATCTTTCAAACTTCTACGTATCCCCGGTGGGGGTCACAATGCAATGTAACCATTGATACACACATCAATGAAGATCAAGTAGCCTTGACGTCATATCAGCCGATGACAAGTAAACCCATCGAAGCAACTTTACCCGGCGGATGACTAAAACACAATGCTACCATTGACACATACATCAATGAAGGTCAAGCAGCCTTGACAATACACCTAGCAGGGATCTATCCGGTGATACACATATCAACGAAGGTCGAGCTGACCCTGGCGCAAATGACAACTTTGTTGGCGTGCTTTCTCCGACGATATGAGGGAACATATTATACACATCCCCAAACAGACAAAGACTTATCCCCATAGATCTCTTCCACACAAGAGGTACCTCTATGGAGTATAAGCCAGTGTCTAGGATTCAAGACTTTGGTGGTAGTCCCAACGTCAACATCCATGGAAGCTTGGATCGCATGTCCAAGTCATCAGTGATTGTCATCCTAGCAGGATTGCATGACAATCATGCATCATACATTTGCATCATGTTGCTGAACATAACATCATGTTTATATTGCTTATATTTCAAGTGTCTAGGATTCTTTATCCTATCCATGCCTTGCATTGCATGAATATGATAAAGAAGGGCATCTATAGACACTCAAAATTTTTTGCACTCCTATTACTAACATTGCAGGAGGGTAGATTCATCTTTTGGAAATAACCCTGAAAGACAGCTTACATCCATCCAGGATACCACCGGAAGTTCAGTTCGAACCCGGAACACAAATCGGGACATCATGTTAACCCAGAACATACACCGGGAATGTCATTTCTGATCTCAGAGATAACCCCAAGATATGCAAATCAAAAAACCGGCAACAACACCGGAGAGGACAGTTCTGTCTCGGCGATAACACTGCGACGTTCAGTTCCAGTCCCAGAGACAACATTGGGAGTAGCAACACCATCCTTGGTGATAGCCCCAAGGGATGTCATTGTAGTTTCAGAAATAACCCCGAAAATGCTTGTTTCAAACATATGAAATCAGCTTTAACCTAAGACATCCTGTCGAGGCACACACACCTCAGACCCGGAGATAACAACGGGCAGACAGGAACATCCACAGATGACAGTAAGGCATACAAATAAGCAGCCCAATCTCAAATGTAACCTTGAGCAACGTCTGCTTTCCACTTAAACCGATGATAACCCCGGTGAAGAGTCACAACGTCATCTTACCACGTCAACAAGATGATATCGTGGCATACCAATAAGTAGTCCAATCTCAACTGTAACCCTGAGAAACGTCTACTTTCAACTGAAATCGGCGATAACCCCGGCGAGGAGTCAAACTTCATCTTGTTCCTTCGACAAATGGCACGTCGTCTCAACACTTCATACATACATACATCCAACAATGTCCCACAAGAACCGAGGAGTGATAATCCCGAGTGACTATTACGTGTGGCAGTACTTTGGATAGAATTTAAAGCTTGAAGACCATGGGCATAGACCCCTCTTCCTGACTTCGTACAACCTCTAATCCATGTTATTGCGTAACTCTCGACACCAGCAGTCCGAAGAAGGTCAGATATACCTCGTTCGGATGCTCGGATTGAAGTTCTGTAAGTTCGAGAGGACATTATTGTGCATGAGTGCATGTACTACGAGACGACGGGACCCGCGAGGTTCGGATCCACCACAACCAGCCACAGGTACAACTGCGGCTGTCGTAGGTGTACCTGCGGCCATCTGTCTATATATACAAGGCTTGGGTCATCCATTTGAAGGGAGAGAGAGAAAGAAAAAAGGCGAGGAAGCCCTGTCCATTTTACTCTGCATACATATCTTTTGAGTGTTTCCTCTTCTTTAAACACTAGTTAGCTCACATATAGCTATATTTTATCCGGCGGGAGCTGAGTGTTTATCCATTTAAAGTCATCGAAGTCTACTTTGGCAGCCCACTGTAAGCCTTCTTACATTTTATAAAGCCTTCTTCTCATATAGCACACACTATTATACACATTGAGAGTCGTGTTGTGTGCGTTTGCCCGGACTTTGGTCCGTGGTTTTCATTTCTATCTATATATATATACTAATATATGTATATATTTCATATATATGGACTAACATTATCGAGTTATGCCTCAATTGAGCCTAGACTTCGGTCTAGAGCGTTTAATTGCTTATATATATATATATATATATATATATATATATGTCAGACATATCTGATGAGTCTGGATTTTA